>WBNO01015350.1:129128-221757 GCA_013400575.1 Peucedramus taeniatus | reverse complement strand
GTGTCACGAGTGGGCCCCGCGGTGGGCGGCTCTAGGCATCCCCCAGCGCCAGCCAAGGGGCTGGGAGAGCCCAGGCCGGGCCGGGCGCAGGGAGGCGAAGCCCCGCGGGGCTCTCCGGGCGTCGCTTCCCTGCGCCCGGCCCGGCCTCGCCTTTCCGTGTTCCCTCCACCCGCCCACTCGGGAACGTGGAGCCGCTGTCAGCCCAGCCAGGGTCGTGGTGGTGATGCTGCCATGGAAGGGGACCTCCAGCCTGTGTGTTTGAAGGGCTTTGTTGTTTGTAAGTTCTGATCAGGAGAAGTTTGCTGTGGTGAAAAGCAGGTTTATTTGGGTTTACGAGCACTGGAGGCACAACTGGAACGATGATGAACTGTCAAAATAAATGTGGAGGTGAAGCTGATTGTTTAACAAAAAAAAAAAAAAATCTGTGTAGCTTTTAAAATGTTTATATATTTAGCCAGGAATACTTAGTGGATTTTCAGGTGGGTTTTTTTTGGTTGTTTGTTTTGTTTTGTTTCTTGTTTTGTGGCCAGATTTTGTCCTTGGTTACACCTGTATCCATCCACACTATGCCTCCAACAGAACTTACTCTGGTGTAATTAAGGGTGGATTTGTTCACTCCAACAAACCTCCACATGGTTGCTGTTAGACTCATGTAGGCAATAAGGAACAAATGCTGAGGTAATGTCCAGATTCAGTTTATCCACCATTTCTCACCTGGTGAGCCCATCCGCAAGTGCCCTGCTCAAACCAGAGAGACCAAAAGTGTGAATGCGTGTTTATTGGCAGGAGAGAAATTTGTATGCTTCTGTTTCGGACAAAATTCTGGTTTTCCTCAAACAAAGCCCTAGTTTGTGTCATTAAGCATTTTTATGGGAATAAGGACTTGAGAATTTGGCTGTAGTCCTTTTTGGAGAGGAAGTGAAGAGTGAGTTTAGAACTTGGTAGGGCATTTTAGAAAATGTCTTTATTCTGTTTCACTTCTTATTTGTTTATTTTCTACTTGAAAATAATTGCTGTGCTCTCTTTGCCAAGCCAAGCATGGCTAGTGCTTGCATCCTCTCATAATCATGTATCACTGAAAAGGAGCACAGATACATTACCCAGCTCTGCCAGCTAATATCACGTTCAGATAAAACAATAGCTTGCACACTGAGACTTGACATACTTTTAATGTTCATGTGATAGGTGGCACGTTTTGACCTAACGATTTCATGCTGCGTTAAGAAATAATGTCACAAATTCATTGTTAGGTGCTTTTTCCTGCAGCTCCGGATGTACATTGAGAAACTTGTTTCTGAAGATCAGAGGGAGATGAAGGTGTCTAAGGCACAGCCCCAGTGTGGCAGAAATTGCTCTGTGTGTTGCATGCAGCAGCCTGAAGTTTTTACTGTAATTCTGGTGTTGGTGGGGAGGTTGTGAGTGGCTGGTGGAGTGAGGTACCTCAGCCCTGGTGAGATGTTTAGGTGTTAATGTGTTTGAGTTGAGTCAAGAAGCTTTGAGTGCTATGGAGAGGTGTCCTGGTGTTAATACACCTCATGCTGTGGGTCTGTCCCCAGCTCGTTGGAGGCCGTGGAGATTTCCCCAGGTTCCAGAAGACACTCGTGCCCAGAATGTAGATAAGACTTTCCGAGCCCACGCCTTGTGCTTGAACTCCAGCCTTTTCTTGGGCTTAGCACAGCTGAAAGGGTGCAGAGACAGTGTTTTGTCTGATTGGTGTGAAAACCTGTGAGAGGGAACGTGCAGAACATTTCACCCACTGGAGGATCTAAGCCCATGGTTCAGAAGAGGGGACACAGGTGGATGGTGGCTCATGCAGGAGGGGACAGCCGCCGTGCAGGGACAAGGCTGAGCTCTCTGCTTCTGGGGACAGCCTTGCAGCTGTAGGAGTGTGGGTTGGCTGGGTGTGAGGTGTCACCCCAGGATCTTCTTATGTATCAAGTTGCAAAAAAAGGAGCACGAACTTTCTCACAGCTTGATTTCACCTGTCTTTTACTAAATGCTTTTGCTTTTTGTTGGGGTGACTGAAAAAGCCCAACCTGTGCAAAATACCAGGTTGTGTGAGGCTTGTAGATGGCAAAGGGACACAGGTGCTGCACAAGAACACAGATCCCGTGCCACTGTAACTTCAGGAGGAGTCATCCAATCTGTTATGGTTATGTTGATAAAAGTTCCCGTCCCTTGAAGCAAAACTTTAACCAGCTCCCACTCTGGGAACTGCTTTTCTGTCCAGGTGTCAGTAGCCTTCTCATGCTTCTCAAGTGTAAACTGTTTGGTGTTGAAATAGAGGCCATCTGCTTCTGGTTATCTGTCTCTGCATTTATGGCACCCCATACCTTGTTGTCTCTAATGTTTGTGTGGGGAATACACAGGGAGAAGGAGTTAAATGAAGACAGTGGGATCTCACTGTGGATTTTTTCCATCTTGGAGTGACAGTTGAGCAATTCCAGTGTCATTGCAGATGTGGCTGGACTCATCCTTGCCTGTCCTTGCAAGACTTCAGTGTAGCTGTGTGCAACAGGGGCCTGCCCCCTACACTGGGGAGCTTTTTGAAGCCTTGACCTTCAGAAACCAGCCCTTAATCTGTACTAAAGCAGCTGAGATGTGGTCCTACAATTGGATCTGATTCGCCAGATTCTCCCGTGAGTGGCCTTGCTGGGACTGACAGCAGCAAGCTCTGTGGTTCAATCCAGAGCTTTACTCACATGTTGCAGCCCTGACATCCCCAAATGTGCCAGCCTGGAAAAGCAGGAGGGCACAGACACTCTGTACCTGTGTTAGTGTTGCACTTGTGGAGCTGTGGTTTTCCCAGCTTGGAGGAGCCTGTGCTGCACTGCTGGTGTGTTTGTTAGCAGCAATAATACCACGAGGTTCTCCAAACCCAGGTGGGCATTTTAGACACCAGCTTGACAGGGAAAGGTCATTTCTCAGAATGTGATAAATCAATCCGTTGGAGTGACTTTCTCCATGATGTGCTCTGGCAGTGCTGGCAAGGAGGCTTCTGCAGAGCTCTCTGGTGAGGTGAGATTTCAGGAAGATGTTTATCTCCCTCCTACCCCCTGGTGCAGAGGTGTCCGGGCAGGAGACTGACGTGACATGGCTGTTGACGTGCTGTGGTGAAGATGGTTTGCTGTGATGAGAAAGGAAATCTGACCTGAATGTTAAGATGGCTTAAAGCCTAGGAAGTACTTTATGTTTCCTGAGTCAGCTCTGACCATCCCTATGGAGTAAGCAGTTGGTTTCAGGTTTTCTGAACAGAGTAAGGTAATGAGTTTTTTCTGCGGATGTTTGTTTAGCTTCAACTCAGGCAGCTCATCTGACAAGCCTGAAATGGGACACAGATATTTATAAAGCACAGATAGAAGTGGGGTGGGAAGCGGGGGACTCGCATTTAAATGGGGATTCTTGTTTCATAAAACTGTCACAATTTCTCAGTGTGCATTTGCTGAGCTAATTTCTGTTCAGCACACAGGCATTAGTCTGTTTTGAGACCATGCTAAATTATCGTCAGGTAAAGCCCAATATAATTAATTACAAATGAGAAATGCTGACAAATATTTGTCAAGGAGCTGTTTAATGAGCTTCAAATTCTGTGTCAGATGATTCTATCCACCTAGTGTAAATAATTTTTAAGCAATTGTTCTATGGTGTTTGTGTGGTTTAGGCAGATGTTAGCTGCAGCACTTTTACAAGTTGCACAGATAGTATGAGACTAGATGGAGTAAAGCTTAACAGCTGATCTGGGCTTTAAAACAGAGACACTACAGAAACAAAATGTGCAAGTAGCAGGAAGGTTTTGAAGGTCCTGTGGTCTCAGTTGTGTGTCTGTGTGCACTGACAGTGTGGCTCTGTGTATGCATCTGAATGCAGGAATTTGCTTTAATAACTGGTGTGTGATACTCATCTCTAGGCATGACCCACTGAAAATAGAAATAGCTTGGCTGTGTGACAGCAGAAGCTTTGAGCTGGACACCAGAACGGCTGGCTTGCTGTGTGCTTTTCCACCCCAAATCATTCTCTTCTCACCACTCTTCTAGCTGGCCTAATTAGCCTGTTTGCCTAAATTCTTTGAGATTTCAAGCAAGTTTCTTCTGCTTTGTCTCTATCCCTTCATATTTCAAAAGGAATTTGATCTTCCTGCCTTACCACAGCAGCATCATAACATCAGATGTTTGTTTAGTGCTGTCAGCAAATCTTGGTGGCCCTTCTTCTGTTTATTGACTGCTTAGATGCTTAGGTGTTTGTCCCAGTCTCTGTTTGCACATGCAAGTCTGCAGATTTAGACCAGCAGAGAAAAGAAGGGAGTAGCTAAATGAAGATACCTGGGGATGAGGAGAGGCATTAAGTTCTGTGTGACACTGGGATATCATATGAAGCGATGCATTTATTATTTTCATTGTGTATTTAGAGGAAACAGTAAACTGACCTGAGATTAAATTCTGAGATAACCTTGACAGAACAGCTGACTATCTTGATGAAAACCTCAGTGACCAGACCTGAAAAAACAGCAGCTCAAACTGAAAGTGGGACTGAAACCAGCAGGATGCATATTCCACAAAAGGAATGTCTAGGGTGATGTTTGAAACATATGTTACTATCATTTGGGTACCTGAATACTTTTAAAATACTTTAATTTTTTTTTAAAGCCTGGTATTTTTCTGGGAGGCAAAGCACTCCTAACTCCAGCTGATTTCAGTAGCTGTTGGAGAGCTGAAGCTGTCTCTTCGGGCAGGTAATGACCAAGGATTGAGATTGTTGCATAAATATTCTTTTGAGCTCCTGAAGGTAACAGTGTAATGAAGGTGGGGATTTTTGCCATTCCCATAGGTGGTAGTAGGAGGAACAATGGCCTTGAGTTGAAGAAGGAAGAGTTTAAACTATAAGGACAAGTTCTTTTAGATGAACGTGATTCAATTAATCTCCACTAGCACTGCTCTTTAAGATCAGCGCTAACGAGAAATATGCAGCACATCAAAAGACAAAAGACACCCTTATCCTCCCTTATCCTGGCATCTTTTTCTCCTGCTATTTGGGGGAGTAAGTAAGCCCTTTCTGATTAAATACCTGGGGCCTCTGCTGGCATTGAAGGAGTGTAAAATCCAGGGCAGTGGTAAAGTCACCATCCCTGGAGAGAGTTAAAAGAAGTGTAGATGTGGCACTTGGACACATGGTTAGCAGTGGGGCTGGCTGTGCTGAGTTAATGGTTGGACTCTCTGATCTTAGAGGCCTTTTCCAACTTAAACAGTTATATGATTCTATGATTTATAAAATAAGGGTAAAGGATCAGGAACTTGGAAGGAAAATGATCATTAGGGAAAGGCAAAAAAAATCATCAGAAAGACATCAAGGGTCTGAGTAATTGAAAGATTGACTTACAACACTGAGATCAATAGAGAAATAGCAAGGACTGTATGGGAACACAGAGAACTGGAGGGGAATGTTGTTACCAAAAGTGGAAGTTTCAGGAAAGATCCATTGCTGTGTACAAAAATGCTCCTTGGTGAGAGCCCTGCTGTCAGTACCAAGGGGAGACACTCAACCAAATCTGTCCCTACTTAAGGACTCATTAATCCTGGTAACTTCAGCTGGGAGGAAGGCAGAACGATCTCTCTCTTGCTGAAGATGATCCCCTCTTTCCCCCAGCTCCGCTACTCTTGTTTTTTGGGTTTTTTTTCTGAACACCTATCAGTTTGACTGGGACACCCTACCACATTACACTGGGGGTCTGACCTGCAGCGTTGTAATTATCTTCAGCTAAATTAGAAGTTTAATCTTTGTTCTGAGCAACAATAAGTTGAGTCTGATAGGTTTTAAAAATAGCCCAAGCTCAAGTTTAGTGAAGTCTCAAATGCAATTAATAAAAAGGTAATGGAGTTAGGAAGTTGCAGGCTGAAATGTGGAAATGTTTAACTCTCAGTTTCCTTGCACTTGAACTGCAGTGTTGCCTTGGTTCTGCAAGAGAAAATTGCTTCAACATTTCTCTGTCTCTTTGTACATCATCCTTATAATTTATCAGTTCAGTATCTTGTGTTCTTGTTGGGGTTTGGCTCTGTATGTGCCACAAATTACCAGCTGCGTGCATTTTTTGTATAGTCAGTTTGTTGTCATTTTGACTCAATGCCAAGCCATGGTGAAGACCACTTCAGAACATCATAGTCCTCTAAACTCCTTTGTTGTAAAATGGATATGAAAATCCACTTTGTAAGTAATGAGGAATGGCTAATGCAGGTAGGGATTTGTTTTGCTGTAACAGCAGAACGTGCAGTGGCAATTTGTCAGATCCCCAGCTCAGCTCTGCTGTACTGTTTGCCTTTAAATAGTGTGTTACCTTAATGTCTTGAGATTTTTCTCCTTGTATCTTGGCAACACTGCTGCTGAAGTTCACACACTCCTGTGGTGGGGAGAGAAGGTTTTAACCAAAAGGTTATGTCTTCAGTCTGGTAAATACTATGGCCAGGAGTTTTGATTCTGTCATCCTCTGTGCAGTAGTGGTGGAATAAGTCAGCAAAAGAAGTGGATTATCCCTTGGCCCTGCACATACTATTCTGTTTGTGAGGTTCTACTCATGAGGTTTAATTTGATCATGGTGCATATGCTCCATGTGGATTTATTTGGTATTTGGTGTGCATCTCAGTCCTACTGTTTTTAAAATGTCCTGAGAGAAAGGCATGGGAGTTGTACAGAGGTGTACTGATATCTGATGTGCCCACATTCTGTCTGGCTGAACTTCTGATTGTGTAATGCTGGCTGATGCACATATTACTGATATGATTAATGTACCAGCTCCACACAGGAGTAGTTACTCAGAGCCATGCAGGAGTGCAGCTCAGTGCTCTTTCCAGGAACAGTCACCCTTTAATCTGTCTCACATGTGTTTGCCAGCTTCCTAAAGTGGAAGTTTTCTTCTCCTCTACAATTAGTGCTCTTATAAATTGCCTTTTTTCATACTTTTATTTGGTACCAAAGGACTTGGTTTGAGAATAAAACTACTGTCAACCTATCCTCCCCATCCAGACACAAGCTTTGTCCTTTGTTGGATGAGCTCATGAAAAGAGGCAAACATTTTCAGCCTTTGGGACAAGCCCTGTGCTGAGCATCATTTGTGCGAAGCCACCCAGAGCAGGTTTGTGGATGGTACAGGATGGCAGTGAACACCAGAAGCAGATAGAGGCAGGCACCAGGAAGTTCCAGGTTAGATTAATATTTGGGTGGCTGAAATTCTGAAGAGGTACTTGTGTGTTGTGGAGTAATGCTAACAGTTGTATCATGTTTTACACTCCGTGAAATTAAGTAGTGGTCAGATCCAGACCAAATTCATGAAAGTTTATTAGAAGCCTTTTTCTGTCCTAGGCTGACTGAGAGGAGCAATGTTTTAGAGAGTGTGTAACAGTGGTAATACCTGATGCAGATACCTGCTTACCTGCCAGTGAAATCCAGAGCCTCTGTTGCTTGTTTCCCTAGGTGCAGGTATGGGTTATCATGTCCCAGGAGACCATCCTTGGGGACCCTCTTGCAGGTTGCTCTAGAGTGTCCTACAGCTGCTCCTAACTCACCCTCCTGGTGTAGTAAAGGCATTTTAAGTCCTTTGCCTGTGAAGTGGAACCAGTGAGACAGAAATTGTTGCCACTGACTCCTCCGGGACCACACTTGGGTGGCTCTTGGGTACAGGAGGGCAGGGTACGAAACCTGTGTGGTGAAACTTCTCCGTCCTGGCAAATCCTGACAGCCTGTGTTTTGTTGTTTGCACACCATTTCCTATTTCTGGGACTGAGATGAGTTACAAACATGGTGATAATTGCTCTTGGCACTGATTTTTGTTTGTTTTCTCTCTGGAAGTCCTAAGTGACCTGAGACCTTTCAGTCTGATAATCTGTTTCATTTTTGTGGTTTTTTTTTTATGAGACATGTACTTCTGCAGAAAGTGGGAATAGAGGATAGGTGGCTGAAGGACCTGGCTCCTTGCTTACATGGATGGTGGGAACGGTAGAGAGGCAGCCAAAGGATCTGACTTGTTGCCAGAAATGGTACTTTGGTCTTCACATGGCTCCTGATGACTTCTGTCACCTTCCTCTTGTCTCCTGCACATCCAGGTGCTTAGCACCACATGCCTCCAGAGGGTACCATCAGTGTCTTCCAGGGCTCCTCCAGAAACTGGGATCTGTTGCCCAGCTTCCAGAATGCCCAGGGGGAGGAGCTGGGAGGTGCTGCTGTAGCAAGAGCCAGGTAACACTCCCTCTCCAGCTTGCTCCAGGTTGTTGGGAATGGCTGGCACGGTGTGACATCCATCAGAGAGGGCACTGATGGGGGGCTGAGACAGTGAAGGTAGTTTTGACCTCCGAGGGCTCTGTGTGGTAAGAAGGCAAGGGAAGAAGTGCTGCTGTTTGGGACGATTTATGTTGTGACTCTGTTGGTGTCATGGGGTTTAATGCATGTCAAGGGCACTTGGACCTTTGAATGGAATCTTTTGGTGTGAATTTGTGTCTTTTCTCCTTTCTTTTCTCCCCTTAAAGAAAATTCAAAATAAATACTGAAAATCAAAACCATCTGTTTTGAGAGGACCAAATTGCCTCTCTTAATTTTATGGGATTTGGATATTACTGAACGATTAGAAGTCCTACTAATTTTTACTGTCTGGCTATTGTGCTTGTAGGCAGTGACTCTGCTAGCATTAGTCATTTTAACTATGGAAAAAAAAATAATAAAAATGCAATTAATGTAGCTCAACAGCTGAGTCTGCTGGACTTTAAAAAAAAGAGAGGAAAAAAGTAAATTTTAATGAGTTCTGGGATCATAAAGATACATCTGGTGGATGGATTAGCCAACCTCAGAAAGTGTATTGAAAAACTCAGTGAATTATGTAGCTACAAAAGAGGATCTTTGCATGTTTATAAGGTCTCAGTGCAATCTCCTTATATTTGCCTAATGACAAACAGACATCTCACAGAGGTGCAGCCCGGAACACACATGGGCTGAAACAGCTCCCCAAGATGGGAATATTTGTATTGGGATGCTGCTACCAGTAAATATTAGAGAATCCATTAAATGTAGGGGGAAAAATATTTTGGTATTGGATGAAAGAAAAGAGAAGGAAGGGAATGGAGTGGGGTAGAGAGGAGAGGGAGAAATGCAATTTTAAATGAACATGATGTGTGGGCTAAGACATTGTGCCTCCACTGCTGAACCAGAAAATTTATAACAACTGTTTGTCATGTGTATGTATTTATAGCCATTCACATAATGAAGAAGTTTCATGAGGTTGTAATAACATATCAAGATGGATGTAATTAAAACAGAAGCAAATTGACACCTCTAGATTAAAGGCAAACTCTAAACTAATACACCTGTATGCTGTCACTTATGTATTAGTTGTCTGGGGCAGTCTGCCAGATATGCAAATAAAAAGACGTTGGCAAATTTCCTTGGATGTGTGGTTATGAAAAACCCAACTATTTAATCATTTACCTGGCCCTGCTCAGGTTTGCAGCAAGGGTAGGATTTAATAATTTGGTGTCACCATGCTTTGTGATGGGCAGAGGGGTTAAAGACTTCGGGGTGAGGGGAAAGGAGCAAGGAGAAATGCAGTGCAGGGGGCTGCTGGGGAATAATGTTCTTTACAGTGCGACCCTTCCCTTAGCAAAGAAGTGTCAGCTGCTCCATTTCAGATCTGCCCTGACTCTTGAAACTCCAGAGCACTGAAGAGTCCTTGACATTGACGCTCTGTAGCTTTTGAGCACAGTTCAGTGCTTTTTGAAAACTGCCCTGTAACAACAGGCTTTGCTTCTGTCATGCTGCAGGTGCAAACTTCTAAAATTTATACTTTTGCACCAATTCAGATCTGATAGAAATCATTACAAGCTCTTGGAAATGGCCACGAAGTTGCTTAGGAATTTTACATAAGAGTATTTTTCAACTTGTTTCAATTTGCAGAAGCCTAAAACATTTCCAGTGGAGTTGTGGACATCCATTTCAGCCTATAGTCAATAGATCTCTCTCCTAATTAACGCTCAGGCTGCAAACTGCTGATGTCAAATACGCTGGTGGTATGGAGCAGGAAGGGAATTATTTGCCTTGTTAGTTCCAGGACTGTGAATGGAAATGCCAGCCTTGCTTTTGGGTAATTTGCACCCCAGATAACCTGCATTCCTTTAAGGGCCTGGGGACAGACACAAGTCTTCATGTGGCTTGTGAGTAACCCTGTGGCTGGTGATGAGGGTCTTCTGTTAAACCCTGATGTCTGTGCCTCCAGCTCCTCCTCCCTGAGTGGGAAAAGTGCTATTTTTGTGCATTCCTCAGATGGTTGCTTGTGTATATAAAACTAGTTATATGTAGGTTGATACTATGGGAGCTCTGCAGAGCTCAATGAAACCCGAAATTCTTGAACTCAGTTTTGAATTCGGGCTTGAAGTTTTTTGTCCCAGCTGGGGATGAACCGCAAGAAAATCCCACTATGGTCAGGAGTTCTGCAGAGTGAGGACTGCTAAATGCACCAATTTCCAGGGAGCTGACAGCATAAAAACACCAATTGGCGTGTTTTGTTAGACTTCTTCTGAATTAAAGAGACTCCTTTCTTAGTACATCTGGACATTAAGGATCACTCATACGAGGTACATGGCTTCAAAGTGATTTCAAATGGTAGGATTTTTTGTCTTCAATATTTCAACAACTTTTCTTCCACCTTTAATCTTTCATGAGCCGAAGCTTCAAAAGATAATTAGTAAAACATGCTTTTATCTGCATTTATCTCAAAACATGATTAATTTTTTAACTGCAATTATAGCAATCATTTCAAGTTTACTCTATATTAATGAGTAAAGGATTTTTTGAGAGAGCATGAGCCTAAATATGGCTATATTGGCTGAGTTGAAAGGTGCATTTATGAGTGTGCTTTTGTTTTCATTGCTAGGGATTGAATTTCCAGTTCCAGGAAGTAATATTTCACATGGATTAAAGTCTTTGAAATGCTTTTGCCCAGATTCACTAGATCATTTTGAGGAGCTGACAATGATAAGACCTGGATCATGCACTTTGCAGGACCTGGCTACTGAATACCCAGTTCCATGTTTCCCTTGTGTTGATTTTTTCCTCCATGCTGTGCATGTGTTCCCTTGCTTGTTGCCCTTGGCATTGAAATGTAAGATATTTGATGCAGACAGTTTGTTGTTAATGAATTAGCAACAAACTTGTAAATGTTCACCTTTACCATTCCTGTCTTTGTTATAGGCAGCTTAAGAAATTTTTATTACATTTCACTTCTGGGAGAAATATGTTCATGTCTGTTCCTGTCTTTATTGCTGCCAGTAATACATGCAGGACTGTCCAACTGGTGTCCTGGATCCTGCCTGTAGGGCCAGTGTATGGCCCCAGAGCCCCTAGAAAATTGTGGCACTGGCACAGAGATATCCCAAAACAGGTACCCATTGCTTCAAAAGTAGTGAATCACTGCAGGGGACTACTGGAAAGAAGCACAATTAAACCCCTTTTTCACTAGAGTACAGCTTTTGCATAATTTTGCCCTGTGGAGGCTGCTCCTCAGCTCTGACTCCTGCTTCTCCATCAACAAGAGGCAGAGATTTTGGGTTGGAGCTGCAGTTTCACTGCTCTGTGCCTCCTAAGGAGCCAGGTAGAGAGCAGCCCTGGGGCTGCTGGAGGTGATGCTGGGGTGGTGGCATGGCCCCAGCTACCACAGGCAGCAAGGTAAACAGAGCAGGCCTCTGAAACTGCTGTCACAAGGCTAAGGACAAGAGAGGTTTTGTGAAGTTTTTTTGGTGTTGTTTTGGTTTTTTTTCCCCCTTGTTTCCCTTTACTTAGGGCCTGGTCAAAGAGGATTTGAAGTGTGCACAGCCTTGGTTCAAGTCTGATTTTAGCTTCTACACTGGGATTGCAGCTCCCCTTCCCTGTGGTCCCTGGGGAGGTGCATGGGCTGGTGGCTGCAGCAGTGAATTGGGCAGCTGCATAGGAGAGCACACGAGTGTATAATCAGATTTCTGATAAAGCCAGGTCTCTAAGTCCTTTGAATGGGCAGCTTTGCTGTGAATGGCCTCGTGAGGTCTGCTGTGGCTGCTCTCTTTGTTTGGTACTCCGACAAAAAATTGCTCTGGTGTCCTTGTTGGCATATTTTTACATCTGTTATCCATATTTTCGATTTGTTCTGGCTGCAGTCTTATTTTGTTTTGCAAAATCTACCTGGGATTGGGACAGAGATATATGTTTGCTAAGGCAGATTTGGAAATTGCGTTGTTGAAATACAGCCCATATGGGCCATTGTAAAATGGTTACTGCAGCATATAATTGCCTTCACAATGATGTGCTTTGTCATTTTCCTTCCATCTTCAAAGAGGCGCTCCTGTAGTCTGCTGACAGCAATGGTGGTATTAGAAAACATATGGATTTGTAAAGGCATTAAACTGTCGTTAGTTCAAGGATTAGATTACAGTGTTCGAGTGTGGGTCACCACGTTTTCGTGGGGATAGGCTGCACTGCAATGTGTTGGTTTATGTTACAGGTTAGGGAAGGGTTTGTTTATTTGTTGAAAATATCTGATATAAGATCCTTTCAAATACAAGGGGAAGGAGGTGTCTGTAGTGCATGGTGTGAGCTGCAGCTCTGTCTGAGGGCTGTGGCCACACCTCACCCTGCACCGTGCTGGTCAGGGCTCACCATCCACACCGACAAGTTATCTCATCAGGAAATGCCACTTACAACATGGAAAAATACACAGAATGTAAACCCCACAAAACTGGCTTTGAAGATTTAAGGTTTTGGGTTTTTTTAAGTCCTCCGTGCTGGCTGCTAATTTGAACATTTTGTGTATTTGTTTTGTGTTCATTTTACACTGCAGAGCTCCACACATTTTGGAGTACAGGGCAATCTGTTCAGCTTTTACCTCTTTTTCTGTCTTCACAGTTTGAGGTGTGGCTTTTCTGGGGTGGTTGGAGGTCTGCAGTGCCTCTGTTAGCAAAGGCCTGTGCAGCATTCTCATCATGGGATGCACATGGCATAGACATGGCACGCAGCCTGTCCCCAGCCTATAGTGATGCTCATGCTCTTACACCATCTAAAGGAGAAAGCTAGAGAGTGGAAGGGATAATACACATAAAGAAGATCCGTCTTTTTTAGTTTTATTACTAAAAATGTTTTTGTCTTGCTTTTTGCAGCCTGCTCAGTTCTGTGCTCTGCCTGTCTGTGACCCTGAAGCAGATGGGAGCTTTTTACTCCTATGGCCACCTTCACCATGTGCACTTGCTGGTGTGTTTGGGTTTGAATAGGTCACCTCCAAAACAACTCTTTGATACCTCTTTTCCCTCAAACAAACACACTTTTAATGCAGATGCTGAGCCTGTCCTTCAGAGACAGGGGCTGGTTTCTTTGCTGTCACAGCCATCCATGGTAGCCTTGGAGCAGTCACTCCCTTCCCATTTCAGCACGGATGTGTAAGCACCTGCTCTGGGCTTGTGCTGAGTAGGGATGGATTTGGGATTGGATCCATGTGTATCTCAGGGGACCTGCTGCATCCGGGCTGTAGATTTGGGTTTCTTGTCTGAGAAGACATGTGGGGACAATGCTGATGTGTGAGGTAGTATTTAGTGTGAAGTCAAAATATGTGCTTAGGGATCACCTTGAGCTGGAGTGTTAGTTTTGCTGTAGCTGAGTTTTTCTGTCCACAAAACAGGTTTAATAATACTGTCCCTCTTCCCAGTTTGCCTGGCTACTTAATTAGCATCTGCAGGGGGCTCAAATAGTAAGTGGTTAACATAAAATATCTACATAATTTTACTGTAGGACAATAAAGCACCAGTGCCTGTACACATGTAGCAGAAACCTGCCTGGAACACTTATTTAAATAACTGCAAGCACTTTTTTTGTTGTCAACCACCTCTTAAAATATAGCTATAATTTTGCCTTAAAATTGCTGACAACAGCCGACTTCATTAAAGAGACCTGATGTGAAGGGTAACACAATGAAATTCTGATTAATGCTATATCTTTCTTTGTACTGTTACAATTATTAAGTGTTGGTGTTGCTCAGTTATGGCTTGCTTCAGTTTTAAATAACTTACAACATTATATGTCCCAGCTGTGATGGGTGTCATGGCTATTTATGGTAATATCTTTCCTTAAATCCATTGCAGAATAGGGAAGAAACTCTCATTCTGCCTACAAGAAATGTTAAAGGATGTATTACTAACTCTGGCAGCTGTGATGGTGATAAGCAAATTAGGTCTGTCATTAATGCCAGGGTCTGCAGGTATAATATGTCATAAAACTGGTATATCTCTGGTACTAGCTGGCCGATAAAAATAAACAAATACAGGGTTTTTTTAATCCTGGTGTAGCAAATTAAAGAGCAAAGCTGCTTTACCATAAGGTTTGTGTAAGGTGAACACAGAGTTCATGTATATGGTGTGTTTTTGCAGCAAACAGTGCAGAAGGGAGAAAGAAGCAGTCTAGTGAGAAGCTCCCACTGATATCCCTAGGTTTTGCTGTGGGCCTTTGTCAGGGCTTTAAGGACTTATTTATGCAGATGTTTAAATCAGTCCCTCTCTAAGAAAGTGTTTGCATATGTTAAAAACAGTGCACTTACAATCAGGACATGCTGAAGTGCAGTCAGGAGCAGGATGTTATAAAGTGTATACAGAAACATACCTTTAATATGGAGCTCCCTAACAGTGGCTTGTTTTTAAGTAATAATTTATTTTGAGGGGAAGCTTGGGAGAGTGGCTTGGGATTTTTTTTTTTGGTTTGTGGCCTTCAGGAGATTGAGTCTAGTGGGACAGCTCCTGGAGCTACAGGGCCAGGGCATGTTCCAAGCTCTGCCTCGTGATGCAGCTCAGCATCATTCTGTGGGATGCAGGAGTGGCCACATGCTGGAAAAGTCCAACAGAGAGCTTGGCTGGGGGACCACTGGTAACAGTGGGACTGAAATAACTCACTGGCATGAGCCTGTATTTGTCAAAAGCTTTTTTCCATCCCTTAGCTGGATGAGTTTGGATTCAAGCACAGTTTTGGGTCTGGAAGTGACACACAGCATCAAAAGTCTCTTCTGTATGGGATTGAATTTTATCCTTCCCTAAGAGAAATTGTGAACTTTGCAGCTTTGCTTGAAGTCCTGGTAGTGTGGAGTCATCAAGATTTTCCTGGCAAGTGGCAGTCCTTTGGGTAATTACTTTGGAGAGCTTCTGCAGGGTGCTTCCTCCTCTCCCCAGGGCAGACACCTTCCCATCCCACCACATATTGTTGCTTTCTCCAGTACCAGCTAAACAGGTGGCAAGATTCAAATCACCACTCTCTGAATGGAGTTCGCTCTCCACAATAGCTCACCAGAGGCCTGTTTTGTTACAGAACATTGATTAAATAAATATTCCTATGCATACAAAAGAGGAGAAATCTGTTACAACACTCTGTAGTTATTTTTCCATTAATGGCAAGGAGCTCTCTCTAATTTTCCTGCCCCTTTCAATCTGTTTCCCTGTCTCCCTCCCTTCCCATCACTACTAATGCCTTGAAGTGCATGAGTAACATACAAAGAGCTCACAGTCCCTCTGGTTCAGATCTGCAAATGCTGTGGCTCCAGCTCACTGTGCTTTGGGAAAACCCCCTGGCCCATGCAGGGCAGAACTGACTGCTCCATGCATGTGGTTTTGTTTAACTTGATATTTCATGTTCAGTATCAGCATTCCTTGAGCTAACTGACCTCCATTAATTTATATAGCAGCAGTTAAAAATACAATTTTGCAATACCAGCATTTTGCATAGTATTGACAAGTGGGGCAGAATATTTGACTTCTGAAGAACATCTTTTTTCTGTTCTGTGATCTTCTGTGCCCCCTGATTTTTAAGACCTTTGAGGCAGAAGTTACTGCTCTGTGGTTTGTGCTGATGGAAGTGTGTGTATGTTTTGGAAGAAAAGCACCTCATACTCAGAGCCTGGCAGGCAAAGGCAGCTCCACTGCAAACAGCAGACCTGATTTGGTATAAAATGGTGACATCTGAAAATAAATATAGGGTAAAGGATTCATAAATATAGGGTAAAGGGGGAAAATAGCTTGACTGGTTTTAAGTTCAGTAGATTATTTGTCTCAAGAAAGAACTTTTGATTGAACAAATGTCTCTCTGCAATAAATGTGTACTATAAGGAAATACCATGGATTTACTTTGGCTCTGCATTGATGTGATAGAGATAAAAATCCACCCCAAAGAGAGTAACTCAAATTTAGCTTTTTTTTTTCTTTTTTCCCTGCAGGCAATGATATCTATTACTTCAGAAAAAACTGGAGTCAGCATTTCTATATCATCATTTTTCTTAAACAAACTTAGAGCAGTTAAATCACAGAGCTGTTACTCTAGAGAAGTAAATTGTGTAATACATTTTTTTTAAAGTTTAAAGACTATAAATGAAGCCTCCTTTCATTATATGAGTTTGTCTTAAAATACTTGCCACAGTTGGTTAGATTTAGGACCAGGGCTGGAGAAGAGTTTGGATAAAGCTGATCACCTGGGCACTCTGTCAGGGAGAGCTCTTTCCCTTTTGCCTGGGCTGTGTTGGGATTGCCGTGGTGGAAATGAAGCTGTGCCAGCACACTCTGCTCTCCCCAGGGACAGAGAGCTTTGTTGGCTGGGGGTGAGGAAGGACTGGCTGTGGCAGAAGCCCAGTGCCTGTCTGCTCTTGCTTACTACGGGCAGATAGTTGGAAGTGACACTAACCTGAGTTTAATTCTAGTTTTACATTGCAACAACATGCCAGCTGTTCCCTGTATTCTTCCGTGACACTGCAATGTAATTATTTTTTTGTTATCTTTCAAGATGTAATTTTATGTTGGTGTGCTTTCCCACTAACCCTTTGGCACAGAAAATGTTCAGCTAATTCATTTTTCTGGGAACATGAAGAAGCAAGGGAGAAAATCTCAACTTGTAGGGCCAGGGGGCTGTGCTGAAGGCAGCTGAGGAGCAATGTGCAGGGAGGAAAGGCCCTGTCTCAGATGGAGCCTGAAAGCCACTGGGACGTGTGCAGTGATTAATGGTGCCGCTGCTTTTTAGCTTCATCAAAAGGTTTCAGTGTAAGAGTTTCTAAGGAATGCTGATATTCACAGGAACCTATCAAAGGGTACAGAAGATATCAAATGAGCAAGCAGGAATGGGAGTTAATTACTGAACAGTGATTACTCTGATATAACCAATTATTGGATCATTAAGTGTTTATTACCTTTTTTATGCTCCTTTCCCTCGTAAGTGCCGTTTTGTCCTCATAGTATTAAAAAAGGGGTGGATCTAACACATAAAAAGCCTTTTCAAAACCTAGCAGGTATTGAAAGGACATCTCACCCCAACACCTGGCACACCATCCTGCTCGCCCTGCCTTCCCTTGCTTGGTGGGTTTGGGGTCAGGTGCTGTGATCCCTATTTAAAGGCCAGATTATCTCACTCCTAGGAAGGGGCTGGAGGGAGTGCAGCAGCAGGAACAGGGCACAAGGCATCAGCAGGTTCACTGCCCTTCCATGTGGGGCTGTGTTAATTCCTTCTGCTCCTGCTGGAAGTGGTTGGTGGCTTTTGTGTCCCTCTGTCACCCAGAGGCTCTTTCTAGGGTACCCTGGCCCTAAGGACAGAGTGTCATGGCCTTCAGTTCCTTGTGCTCAGAGCATCTCTCCCTCTCCAGTCACTGAGCCTCTCTTAAGAAAGAAGTTTCCATTGCCAGGCTGAAATGATGCTGTTTGAAAGCGAGACATAAACCCTGCACTGGACATCTGCAAAGTGAAAAATACCATTTTTCATGCTGAACGCAGTTATTTTGGGTGACATTTGAGGGTTTAAAATGTTAAAGCAATTTTTTAAAATACAGCTATTTGTGACTTTCGTTGATGATCCTTAAATGTTGAGTTGTTTAAGCTTCATATCTCGAGAGAAGTATGGGTCAGGGGAAAAAAAAAATAAAAACCCAAATATTTTTCTCTGTCAGCAGAGCATTTCTTGGCAGTGGCCTTTCCTGGTCTGTGTGTGCGGGGGACCAGGAGGGGTCTGCATGGACCTTGTGCCCTTGGTGGGTGTTTGGGGGCAGGTGGAGACACATGCAGGTTCCTCCCAGTCCTGGCATGTTACAAGCCCCCAGCAGTGGGGTTTGTGTCTCTGCTGTGGGAAGAGCAGAGCTGGAGAGGCAGCCAGGGTGCTCTGCCTGGTGGGGGACATTTGTGACCGTCACCAGATCTGCTCAATCAGGCCAATTCCTCTGTTCCTGAGGTGTGTGTCATCCTCAGCTACCACCACCACCTCTCAGCAGCCACATTGGTTCTGTCCCATGTCCAGTGTGCTTGTAGAGGAAGCTCTCAAGAACTAAATTTTTCCGTGCCCTTTATTTGTGAATTTAGCTTAATCATTTTTATGATTTCCTTAGGAGATTGTTAGTTTTTGATTAATACCTCTCTTTGCCAAGTTGGAAGCTTGAACCATTTCTGAGCTTAATCTTCAGTGAATCTTTTTTTATTCATCTTTTCTTTTTACCTTTTTCTTTTCACCTTTTTTTTTTCCTAGCATAATCTTACCTGGACCTTCCCTCACAAATGGGATTTTCAGGTTTTATCTCTGACACTCAAGCCCCCATGAAAGCTGGTGGGGAAGGTCATGGGGAATGCACAGCAGAGATTGAAACCAGGAAGCTGTTTGCCCCTTTGTGTTATTACTGTAGGGAAAAAAGAGGAAACTCTGTTAAATTGCACTCCCTGTGCTCCTGGGAGTATAAATTACTGTCTTCTCTGCACTGCTGTGTCAAATCAGTTATGTGGCAGTTGGGACTTTGCCCTTTTTGGAAAGACACTTTCTCCTCCTGATGGATTTTTCTGTATAATCCTTCAAAGGAGAACTTTATTCTGGGTTCATTTCCCTATTTTTCTTAAAAATAAAAACAAACAAACAAAAAGAGCAGGTTTACTTTGCAGAGAAAATATTATGCAGGTCACAGCTTCCTCCTGTGCATGAAGCTGATTTTGTCCCTGCAGTGCGAGTCTGGAGTGAGGACTTGGCAGCGATGCTTAAGGATGTGCCGCTCGCAGGAGCCCAGGATCCCACACAGGCATCTGCCTTAAACACCATCAGTGACTACCCAGCAGCACACTGCTTCCTCCAGCAGTGAATCACACTCGTGGAAGGCCCCTTTAATCTGCTGCAGTCACAGCTGGGGGGTTGCAGGCTGGTTTGGGGGGTTCTGTGCCCCGGCTGCTGTGGCCGTGAGATGCACAGCCAGAGCACTCGCTGCTCTGCTCACAGGCACGGCTGGGATTACCCCTCTTTGACAGCCTCTGTGCAAAATAGTAATAATAATAATTGTAATGAAATGTCCCTCAGGATTTCCTTTTAATAGCTGAACACACAGCAGCTGTTGTAAACTGTCTTGGTGGTGTCACAGCCTCTCTGAGAAGGACGAAGGGCAGGCGAGGATCCCGGGAACACGGTGCAAACAAGGCGTCCTGTGTTTGAGATCTGTACAAAAATGTATCGTGGTTGCAAGGCCACGGGAGATGAGCCAGTCTCCAGGACTGCTACAAATGTTGTATTTCAGTGAAAGGTCAGCCAGAAACAAGGTCAAAACAAGCGTGGTACACAGAGCAAACAGCGAAGCTGCGAGGCACAGATAAAGGTTAATGTGAAGGGCTATTGGCGTTAGTGCAGCGTGTGGTCAGCTCGCTGAGGAGCAGGGGCTGAACCAGGAGATAATGAGGAGGGTTTACTCTAATTCTATTATAATGTATAATTAACTAGCATAATTGATAGCAATTTTCCCTGTGTGTCTGTGGGTGTGCGTATGTGAACGTAAAGTCTCATTTTTGGCTTTTGTGTTGTTGCGCCATTGCCTTGAGCTGATGGAAACCCTCCCTGAGGCTTGGGCTCACTGTTTTGCTCAGCCCATAGATGCAGAGGGAAGCAGTGTTTCCAAGAGCCTTTTTTTATCTGCCCCTGGATTTAGATAGGATATCTATGTGGTGCCCTGGATAAGGCAGATCTGCTGCTGATAAAGGTCTGTAGTGCCAAGAACCTGGATGAAGTTCATTGTTTGAAGAGGGACTAAGGGACAGGTCAGCCTCATTTCTTTCTGGGTTGTTTGTACCTTTTATTCTCAACATCCCCGTGAAAACAGAGAGCTTGAAGTGAATTTTGCTTTTGTGCTCATCTTTTGTACAGGATAAAGTTCATTCTTTGTTACTGTGCAGAGACATAAGAAAACTCATGTTTCAGATGCACTGGGGATTTTAATTTTCCTGGTGCACAAACATGATAAACCATTGTGGATTCCTTTGTCCTTTCTCTAGAGAGAGCAGAGAGCAAATAAGCTCCTAAATCAGCCTGAAACCAGGGTCCTGACCTGGTGATGTTTAGGATTTTGTTGGGTTGTGAACAGGTGGGGAAACCTCTGCTTTGGCATTGCTGCTGGATGCCAGGAGATAACCTGGCCCACCAAATGAAAAGTTAGACTTTACCCACATAGGTACCTTGTTGCACCTACTGTTACATCCTAGATGTGGTATGAAAACATCAAAGAAGGAAATTTAGGGTTGGTTTTGTGGTGGATTTTTTTTTTAAATGTTGAATGATTTATCTGGATGGCTGTTTAGCCTGTCCACTTTCTTGATTTTGCAGGGTACAGTTGAGAGGTGACATTACTATCTAGTTTTTTGTTGTTTTTTTTTCTTTCAGTATCTGGCAATACACATTTTTCAAATGTAAATGCAAATAACCCTCTTCTCCGTTCTTAATCCCTTGGGATGGGAAACCTAAAGGCCATATTCTTCCTTGAGAGAGGGATTTACCCTTCCAGCTACATTAAATGTTAGATGGAAACATGTGGCTAACGGCTCCCAAATACTAAGCTGAGACTCTTCCCTTGAGGTTCTGGTTTATTTGGAAATTTAATTTGTAATTTTATTTTTTTTCTTTCAAAGGTTAGACAACTCTTTAAGCCTCCGATTTTAGGTCACTCTGCCTTTTACAGCCAGATCCACCTCATCAGTGAGAAGGCTCCCTGAGGACTGCAAAAGACTCAGGCTTAGTGTTATCCAGGAAAATGTGTATAATAGTTGTATTATAAAGTAGTAGGTAATGTAACCCCCATCTGTCAGCCTGATGAGCACGATGTGAATGGTGGTGTGGTACAGTTGTATGCACTTAAAGCCCTTTTTGACAAAATAATGCTAATTGTCCTGGGCTGAGTGATGCCAGGGGCTTAGAAATACTTACCAGTACTCATAGAGGGAGCCAAGAGAAGTCAGGTGGAGAAATCAGGGAGATTGGCTCTCCTGCAGAGTCTCAGTGTCTGAGGCACTGCTAAATCTAGAAAAGGATTAATACCAAAATAATCCTGCTTGTCCAGGAAACTCGTGACAACATGAAGGTTTGAGATCCCTGTGAGATGCTTTAGAAGGGATACAGTAATAAATTCACAAGTCACCAGAGATAAAAACCAATTGCTTTTCATCCTACATCACATCTGAGCTTTTCCACGGTTTGTTTCCTGCTCCAGTGATATGAGACCCCTTTCCACTTCAAGTCTAGCATCATTTTAGTGCTGGCTTTCACCAGAGCCCAGAAAAATACTCCAAATCCAACAAAAATTCCCGTATTGCTCAGAATCAGTTCTTCTAACTATTTGAAGAGTTTCATCCTGGTTCTAGGTGGTCTGTTCCATTCTCTAGTGCCATCAGGCTTCTGACTGCAGAAGTTTCATTGAAATGAGAATGGAAGTAAGGTGGCACTTGGGAGGCTAGAGGTGTTGTGGGTTTGTTTTTTTATTTATTTTTTTTAAGCACTGGTGACTGCTTAATATCCAGCTCTTGTTAATCTGTTGCGATTACATGTGAGTGATGGAAAATCTCCCCTGTATTTTTGCTGCTTTTTTCCCTGTGTCGTGAACAGCTCTGTGGAGATGCTGTGGCATTCTGCACTGTGTTGGGTGTCCTGAGCTGTGTAAAAGCTGTGGAGCTGCTACAGCTTCTGCTCCTGGCCTTGTCCAGTGCTGTGTTCAGGGCTGCTCCTGACACCCCTGCCCAGCCTGTCCTGTCTCTATCCAGCCCCACTGCTCATGTGAGCAGCACTGGAGTTTTCTAAGGATTTTGCAAGATGCTAAGCAGAAGAATTCATAACACGTGGGGACAGGGCTTCTTTTTCAAAGCCTCTTTCCCTGATTTATCCTTGAGTGCTGTGAGTTGGTCCATGCCTCCCATAAGACTGTGCCCCTGAGCCAGGACTGTTTGGATTTGGGGTAAACCTGTGGCTTCAGTGCTGCTGGTTTTATGATGCTGACAGTGACCATGGGCGTGGTGTGTCCTGCTCACCCTCCACCCACGAGGCCACCTTGTCTCCAGCTGCCTGCACCTTGTACATGTCCAAAAAGAACCCAGAGCAGGGTCCCTTGTGCTCCCCCAGCCCAGCAAGAGGAGCCAGCAGGTGCCTGGGGAAGGGACTGGGGTGACAAACAGTTGGGACATCTCCGTGGTGGGAATGCTGGACGCATGGTGGTGAGGGCACCTGCAGTGATGAAAGGATCCACTCATCTTCTGCTCCTCTCCAGCACTGGAGAGCTTGCTTTCCCAAAAAGCACTTACATTTTTAAGCCATTTATTTTCTGTGGCACTGAGTCATTAAACATTTCTGCCAGCGTTTTGTTGTTTTTACTCTATGTAGGAGCAGAGGGAATTTATTCAGTGTCTCAGTCCGGTAATGCAGGGGCTGAGGAGGTGCTTGACTGCCTGACTCGGCAGGCACAGGCAGGGATGTTGCTGTCTGTGACATCTTTCTAGTGAAGTGGGATGTCAAGATCTGAGATCCTTTTCCACTTAGTGTACAAGAGCATTAGAACAAAAGGAAACAGAAAGCAGCCCTGCATCACAAAAGAAACCAAACCAAAACCCCTCCGGCTAAAGTATATTTTTAATGTTATGAGCAATTTCAGACAGAAATTGAATGAAACACTTTACCTGAGTGTTGATGGATTTGCTGGGGTCAGAGGAATTATGCTGGTTTACACCAGTCTTGTATGTGATCCTCCGCTTTTTTTTTTCTTTGTTTTGTGTTGGTTTTTTCCCATTCCAACTGTGTTCACAACAGATGGTGATTATTATGTTTGTTCAGATCAATGAATATTAAAAAAAAAAAGCAAGACAAAAAATACAAAAAATGCCCTTCAACTCAATAGAGTCACCCGGGGTTCAGCTGTAGCCTCTGGGTTTTCATTTGGACAATGTTAAGTTATAGTAACTTAAATGGAATTTTTATGAGCAATTGTTTTGCCATGAAATAGGATCTCCCATGGCACTGACCCAGGCAGATATCTGCCCTCTGGGTGTGCCAGCCAGCTCTTGGAATGGCTCCTGCTCTGGTGGGACACATTGCTGAGGTGAAGATGTTGCTCCACTGGCAGGTGCCTTTGGGGGAGTATGGACCTGCTCCTCACCTTGCTTTCCTGGAAGAGACACAAAGCAAGTATTTTAGTAGCATGACAGATTTAAAAGCACATAAAAATAAATTATTTGAG
Source organism: Peucedramus taeniatus (assembly GCA_013400575.1). Taxonomy (NCBI): domain Eukaryota; kingdom Metazoa; phylum Chordata; class Aves; order Passeriformes; family Fringillidae; genus Peucedramus; species Peucedramus taeniatus. The sequence continues at coordinate 198,251 of WBNO01015350.1, read as the reverse complement.
ACAGAATGCAAATTAATCTGTTGGTGTAAATGGGAGTATCAGGAATGAAGGACTGGGGGCAAGATTGGGGGTGGAGAAGATGGATATGGGTGGCTGTAGGAATAGGAGAGCTGCACTTCCACCTACACATAGGTGTAAATGCTACTCTCCAGCATTTCCTCCTGTGTTGTTTAGTCCTGGGCTTTGCTGTGTTTGTTTTACTCTCTGGTTTTACCTCAGCAAAGCCTCCTGTGGTAGAATCCACCCCTGGATGTGAGGACACACAGGTGCTCGCTGCCCTCAGTGTTTTTTCCAGCGGTGCAGAGCACTGCCAGTCTCAGGATTCCTTTGGGCACAGGTGTTCCCTTTGGAGCAAGGATTCCCTTCAGTCTGGTAGCTTTGCTATAAAGGCTAAAGCACAGTCCTTTGTGGTATTTGAGAGATGAATGAGTTATTGGTGGCCGGCCCTGCTCCCTGCATTCACAGACAGGATTTGTTCTGCCTTCTCTGCTGTGTGATCAGAACCTTCTTGTCCCTGTCCCCCCAGATGAGCTGACAGCCCAGTGGGATGTGGAGCTGTGCATCACCTGTGAGCTCTGCTGAGTGCTCAGCCTCTGTGCTGCCTGCTTGGCCAAGGGTCCCAACAGGAAGGGGAGGCTCCAGGAGTGCTTAAAATTGAAGTGATCTAAGGAATAACAATAATAAATGTAACAAATCGCTTTTATATGGGCTGGACGAAAGCACAAATTGATGTTTGGGCTGTTCCCTGCTGTGATTTGGAAGGGATTCCCCCAACTCTAAACAGTGAGTCCCCAGCTGAGGGAGAGGATGGTGCCTTTGGCCTGAGGAGGGGCTTTGAGAGGGAAGGAGGGTGCTGGCTGAGCTGGGCTGGCTGCACAGCTGGGCTCTGTGAGTGCTGGAGTGGAGCCCCAGCCCGTGTCCACATCTCACTTGGACTCCCAGCCTCTTCACCCAGATGTTCCTTGCAGCAATGGGAGCTCTTCCCTTTCAGTGCAGGTGTTTCCATGTGTAGTTTGCTCACAGCGAGCTCAGGCAGGATCTCTCCCCAAATTTTGTGGGGCATTTATTTGGATGTTTTTATCAAGTCTGATTGCAATGGCCTGTTCAGACAGCAGAGCCATTTCCTGCTGTCTCTGGAAGAGGCTGCAGGCTGTGTCCTGCCATGGACAGCCTGATTTGTCCTCTTCTGGGCACTAAAGATGAATATTCTTTTAATTCTAGTACAGAGGAGCAGAACAAAAGCAAGAAACTAAATGTGTTGGGAGAAGGGAGAAATGGGGAGCAGAATGAGGCCAAACATTACTGATGTGTTGTTTAGGGTATTTTTTCCATTCTGTTTCGTACTTACCTGATTTGTAGAAAATTTGTGCTTTTGTCCTGCACATAGAGGATGGGCTCAGTGCAAATGGCTGCTCAGAGCACAAGGCACAAAGTCCCTGTTCTGTTCACAGTGCTTGTTAACTAATTGATGTTTTTAAAAGTGTATCTATGATTGCATTCTGCAAGCAGACCGTCTGTGGCAGGCAAGCTTTAACCTCCCTGTAGGTGTGCAGAACTGGGGGTGGTTCCAGGTGACTCTGGGCTGGGAGTTTCCCTGGAGTGGGACCTCCATGCTCAGTTCCCAGTGGTTGCTGGGTCCAGCCTGAGCCCACTGCTGGTGCTGGCACTCTGTGAGCACCCAAACCTTCACCCAGCCCTGGGTGAGTGTGGGGTTTGCTGATGGGTGCAGTCCATGTTTCACATGCTGGTGGGGTGCTCCCTTGCCTCGATTAGCTAAACCTTTGCCTTGGCTGAGCATTAATCTCAGAGCTGTGGGAATCCCCCAGTGCTGGGAGGGCTCTAGGAGAGAAACAAACAGCTGTGTGTTTACCAACCCCTGCTTTTTTGTTTGCAGAGTCAAGTTCAGGTACTGGAGCCATGTGAGAACTATAGTTAGTTCCCTGCAGTCCCACTGAGCATTGACTTTGTTCAATTTCCACAATAGCACATTTTGTACCAGGACTAGCATTTATCTTTGCATATTTGGAAATTACTGGATCTGAGGTTAAAACAATCTGTTCTCCTGTAGAAGCTGTAGAGTTGTATTAAAATAGAATATCTCACCTTCAGTGGTGTGGTATTTCATAATACATGCCCCCATTGTGTGTTAAATGATAAAGCACTGTAATAAAATATGTCCAGATTGTTCTTGCTATTTTATGCCCTGTAACATTCTACTATTTGCATCAACTATTAAGGTCTATCAAAAGAACCAAACATGAATGGGGAGTGTGAGAGAGGATGGGGTTGTGCAGGCAGAATTTTTTACTGGCAGCAGCATGGCTGGGAAGGATGGTGCCAGAAAATAAACCTTTTACACCAGGATAGTCATTCTGTCAGAAACTTTCCTTTGGCTTTCCAGGGAGAATAGTCCCAGGAGCTTTGCAGGGGCTGGAGCATTTATAGATGAAGATCTATAAGATGTGTGCTTCCAGAGGCCCAAATTCAGATACAGCCATTTCACAAGTGAAAACAGTTGGTTCTGTGGACTGGGTCCCTAGTGAGCAATGGTCCGTGTCACAGCGGGATCTTGGTGTCCCTTTAGTTGGAGACCTTGGTTCAGAAAGGGCATGGGGCAGGTTAGAGAGCAGGAGCAGATTTTGCAGGGAGAAGACTGGAGCTTAGGAGAGCTGTTCTGAGAAGCAGCTGCACTGTGATTCGAGAAGTTGCTTGTCCTCCTGACTGATTTGCCTGAAAGCTGAAGTGCATTTGGCAGTTAAAGTGACATTATTTCAGGTCTTTGGCATTTGTGAAAGATGCTCTTGCTTCTCTCTTTCATCTCCTTTTCTCCCATGCTTCTTCCCTTCTCTAACCTGTATAACTGTCATAAATTGCCTACAATGGGCTTTTCTTTAAAGATAAACTCATTATTCTCCAAGATAAACTTATTCACATAGTCTGCTCATCACTTTTGTAGCCCCTTCTGAGAGTATCAAATAGAGAATCAGATTCTGACACTTTAGCTACATATTAATAGTATTATAATGAGCTTTATAGTTCTGGGGTTTGCAGCCTGAACCTGACACTTTTTTGGTGCCTACAGTCAGGAAGTTTTTGTCTGTCCCTTGAGCATGTTCACTGGAGATTTGGAACAACAAATCACTGTGATATATCTGTGTGTTTCAGTGTGTTTCAGCTGTAATGTCTTAACCCAGCTGGGTGAAGGCTGGAAGAGTTGTGTGTGATGGATCCCAGTCCTGTTTGGGTATGTGCCTGCTGTGTCCCACCCACACCTGCTCTGTCCCCAGACTTTGGGCCATGAGTCTGAGCACTCCTGGATCATGATGAGCAGAGGAAGGGCACTCCCTTGGTTGATAACACACCCTGCACGCATCTCTTCCCCTGCCCTCTGAGGACAATCCTAAAGAAACAACCAGTTCAGAACATTCACAGAACAAATGGGGTATCAGGACTTGTTGAGCAGAAATACAGGAGAAAAATAAGATGCCATCATACTGCTGGAGACATCCATGGGTTGCTGTGTCTGGAATGTGCTCCCTATCTCTAAGGGTATAATAAAATTGGAAGAGGTACAGGGATGAGCTGTGAAGATGGTGATCAGAGAGAGAGAAAAAACCTTCCGTGTACAGAGTGGGTGAACAGAGGAGGGCTCTACTCTGGAAAAGGGATGATTAAGCAGGAGTGTGATAAACATTGATACAGCCATGAATAAAGTAGATGGAGAGTGACTATTCAAGTTCTTCTTCATACCAGACCAAGAGGTGGCAGATGAAGTGTGGAGGCTCAAAAGAAGATATTTCTTCCTGCAAGCAGGCAGCAAGCTGTGGAAATCATCACCTCTGGGTGGGTGTGAGAAACTGCTGTGGGTTTGGAAATGTGCTGGAGGCATTTGTGGAAGAGACACAGAGCAAGGCTGCTAAAGAGCATGACTCAGGAGATCCCTAGTCACAACTTGTGCAGGTGGCTGATTATTCTGGGTAGTCTCATTATGCTCTGAGCCTGTTCTGATCTTCCTTACACCTTCAGCTGGCTGTTGGCAGAGCACCCAGCGAGGTGGCTGCTCTCACTGGGTCATTGTGATGCCTTGTGTTTTCCTGGGGAAAAGGCACAGGGATGGTTGGGAGCACCTGGCAGGCTGGGCTGAGCCCTCGTGCTCTCCCTGAACCACTCTAGAGGGTCATGGTTTGGGGAGAGGGGGCTGTTCAGAAAGTTGACTTAGATTGGATTCTTTATTCTTTTTTTTTTTTTATTGATTGTTTGGAAGCTTCTGTAGGATGCCAAGGAGCTCTTTCCCCTCATTCTCTACAAGTAAATACTGTTTTTCTTTGACCTCTTCTCCGAATTTGTTTTTAAATTACTGCTTTGTCCTGCTGTTGCTGAAAACAGGGAGATTCCTCTCACAATGATCCATTTTCCCAGATTCTTTCTTTTCTTCCAGTTCTTTCAAATGGTGGCTGAATGTCTTTCTGCAGCCTGATTTCCTTCTTGCACTGGTCAGAATTGTGAAAAAAACCTCAGTAAAATCCAAGTATTTAACTGAGGTGAGGTGCAGGGAGAAGTGAGAGCCTTCCTGGAAGAAGCATCCACTGTTGTTCTATTGCTCAGGGGCTCTGTGGGAACGTGGTTCATCTAGCAGTGGGTTCAATAAAGATGCAAATTTTATACCTTCATCTTCTATTAACATCAAAAAAAGATGCAGCATTATAGGAGGACAGTGGCTGTGTTACAGCCTGAGCTCGTTTGTCTTTGTTCTGGGATTCTGGTCCTCACAGGCACAACTTCCAGTGACCCCTTCTTTGTTTGTCTGCCTGGTGTCGGAGGATGTCTGTGGTTTTCCCTGCCCCTTCCAGGAAAAGAGGTGGCTTTGGCACATGTCATCTGCATAATGATCATAAATTGCCTACAATGGGATTTTTTTTCCTTCCATAAAAAGAAAGCACCCTTTTCCTTCTTTCTTCAATAAAAAGAGAGTGAAATAAATAAAACCCCTAGACAAAACCCAGTAGATGACAAACTGCCTTCTACCTGCAGTTTCCCAATTAGCTAATTATAACACACATTTGCACACAGGCTTTTTTAAAGCAGACTGTTGCTATTCTCTTTCTGTACAAGGTTTTTAGTCACTGTACATCTTGTGTCTTTAAATAATGTATTAGGAACATTTTCAAGTCTGTAAGTGCTTTTTTAATGAGTGTGAAGATTTTAATGGGACTAGATTGCTTTTCATGACATTTCAGAGTGACTTAATTGTAACAATGTTGAGAGGCTGTATTTTAAAGTTTGCTAAGTACGTCTGGTGCGGATTGTAGTCAAATGCTTTAAAGACAGAATGGCTGATGAGATCAGATATAGCTCCCTTTTTTTTATCTCAGCTTTGTTAAAGAGGAGAATCTGCAAAGTTGGCATAAAAGAAGAAAATGAGGATTTTTAACGTCTAAACGAGCGGTGGTCATCCATTCAGTTTATGCCTATTCTCACTAATTTTCTGAGATTATTTCCTATATTTCTGTGTTTGTACTTGATCCCTCTGTAGTCACTGATGGGACTGTGGAAGGCTTGTAAGATTTTTTTGTTATTGCTATTTTATTTTTTTTTAAGCAGCAGCTGGATTTGTTGTAGGATCTGCATTCAGCTTCAGTGCATTTAGGCAATTGTCTGAAAGGGTTACAGACTGGTTTGGGATGGCCTTTAATTTGTGGCCAAACGCTGGGTCAGGGATTTGTCATTAGTCTCCATCAAAATAGAGGCTCTGTCCTGAGCCTTTCTCCCTTCCAGCTCCCTCCTGGCCAAGCCAGAGCAGCTCTGTGGAAGAGGGAAATGTTAAACTGGAGAGAGCCCAAAGGAATTGAGGCATAACCTACAGCAGCTCGTACTGCTTTTGTTACACAAGCACCCTGTGCAGAGGAAGGGCAAAAGGAAATAAAACAGCATTATAAAAACACCAGGGCAAAAAGGAATATTGGTGTGCAGCTATGAGAATGAGCATGAAGATATTTGCATTTCTTCAGTCTTTTCTTCCCAAAGACTTAACAGTATTTGCTGAGCACAAATTAAATATTGTGGAGTGCTCTCCTGTGGGACAGGGCAGCCTGGGGACAATTAAGTGACTTGCTTTAGGTCACCTGAAGTACCTGTGGCACAGCCAGACTTGCATCTGCATGACTTGACTCTGTGGATTTAATTAAGCAATAGGGCCACTTGTTTCTGGCAGGGCTTCTAGAAGTGACAAAACTTTTTGTTTAAGAAAAATGGAACCATAATTTAATTTGAGTTAGCACCAACCTACATCCAAAGTAACTTCCTGAATGCAGATTTAATTCTCATTTTAAAACAAGTGCAGTGTTTGAGCATTTTGAGGGAATTTGAGAGATAAACCTGGCTTTTCTCATGAATACCAAGGGGAAAAGATTTGCAGTGAGTCATTCAATTTGCATGTGAAGTTATGAGTATATACCAGTGTTAGATTTCACTTGACTTGCTCAGAGGTCTCCTGTGCCTTGGCATGGGACTGGAGAACACCTAGTATTTGGCAACATGCACCAGGCCTGAAACTGGTGATGGTTGCATCTGAATATAAAGCTGTTGAAATCAATGGAGGTTCTCTGCATTACAGAGCTGAGCATCTGCTGCCTTCCATCCATCTTGACTTTGTTTTGGTATCTCCTGAAATGCTAGTTCTGTAACCTCCACTCACTGTTCACAACCACAAATTGCTATATATGACCCAGTCCCTAAAACAAAAATATACCCTGTGCTGTGCCTGTGGTGTATTTTGATTTTACACAAGCTCGATGGGATGAGTGATGGTATTTGTTCTGCAGCAGAGCCAATCCAGGAGGGCCAAGCTGCTGACAGTGGGATTTCTGTAGGGGCAGGGTTGAAGGCTTCTGGGGGAACACTGTGTTTCTGAGTTGTCACTAACAAACAATGGGCCTTTTAGCCTTGATTCTAAAAATAATTGTTTCCACTGGAAAAATAATGCAGAAAATACTCATTTAAGAAAAAAGTGACATGAGAAGGTGTTTGGGGAATGAGGAATCCCTTCCTTGCCGCCTGGTAAGTAAGGATCAGCTCAAATGGTTCATGTTTCCTGGTGTGCCCATACCTCTCAAATTTTGGTCTGTTGGGAGGGCTGAATTACAGGGTTGGACAAATCCTGCCCAGAGGCTGCTGCAGGCTTTCATCTTTGCTCCTTTCCTCTGATGAATATCATTGAGGAAGAGATGCTTGGACTAGTCCTTTAAAATCAACATAAAGGAGGGCTTGAATAGATCTGCAGCATTGCTGAGCCTGCCCGATTCAGGTTAAAGTCACTTGGCACTACAGCTGCTCCTTGTGAGCCTAAAATGACACAGATGGATGTGTGACAGTCACAGCTCAGGTGAATCTGGCACTCAGGGATTTCTCCAGTGCAGCCTCCTGAATCCTAAAGATCCATGCTTGCTTCATACTTACAAGGACATAGATGACAAAAGAGCAGATAACTGCAAAATCACACCTGGATGCTCCAGGTGTTGCTCCAGCCCCTCTCACTCGTGGATGCTTTCCTTGCTTGGTAGGAGCAGTGTGTGCACAGCTGACTTCAGTTGATGTGTGGATGTTTTTTAGGGATGCAGGACATGTGGATGTTTTTAGGGATGTCTCTCTGTCAGCCAGAAGTGCCCACCTGGGAGCTGACCTTTGCTTTCCTCTGCAGGCTGGGATTTAAAGCATGTGTCCTGAGGATCTCTGTTTAACCTGTGGAGAAGGGAAATATTTTTGTTAGGGCTAAAAGCCTCTGAGGAGATGGTAACTCCTGCACTTGCTCATCCCTCCCAGGGCCCTTGCTCACTTGCAGAGGGTAAGTGCTCATCAGTGGATTTATGGCATCATCTTTGCTTATCAAAGGAGATGTCTGCAGAGGCCCCTGGATCTCCCTTCCCAGCCAGCTCTCATCCATGCTGGCCTGTGGCTGTGTCCAGCTGTGTGTGTTTGCACAGCCACAGCTCTGGGATAAGATTGATTTTATTTCCTTTTGATCCTCAGTGCTGCTGCTCTGCACAGCCCTGGCACCCAGGAGCACCGAGGGCTCTTCCTAGGGAGGGGTGACAAACAGAGACAGGGTAGAGTGGTTTGAAGGTAAAATAAAGGAAAGTGGGTCCACAGAGCATCCCTTCAACAGCATTAGGGGATTGCTCCATACCCTGCAGGATTAGACTATAAACCCAGACTTTAATAATTAGTGTCTCTTATAATTGAAGATCAGCCTCAAATGTGTCTGCCTGTTTGTACACAGTGGAACTTGGATGGAAGTTGGCTATTGAGATGTAGTATGAAAATGACAGAAACATCCAGTGACAAAATACACCTAGGCAGTCTTGATTAGATTAAATCAAATGGTTACAGCATCTGGAGCCTTTAGCATGTAGGGGGCATCCTAATGGCCCTGAAAGCTTCCCCAAATCCTATTAGATAGGCTAATCTCATTGGAGAATACATTCCAGGTCTACATAAACTGCATTGCTGTAATACTTTCTGTGGTTGCCTAATCCTTTAAAGGTGAACTGTCATAGACTAGCTCTGTGGAGTCCATTGTAATGCAGTGCCCCAGAAAAGTTCAGGAAAACAATGTAGTTAAAAAAGAAAAATCTAACCTAAAAAGCTGACCCAAACTCTAAAATATGTCAGAAGTTGGCAGGGTGAAGTAGAGCTGCAAATCTGAGATGATAACTGCATTGCAAATGGATAAAAAAATAAAAGGTATTTTCCTCATTATCATGCTGTATTTTGTTTGTGCCACTTGGGAAGAATTGTTTCATTCCTGTGGATCCTCCATGTCCCCTTTTCAGCTGACTCTTTCTGTCTCTGGAGTGCTGGTCAAATAAATGAGACCCTCCCATTTTGGCAAGGGGTGCTCTGGGGAACTGGGGCTTGGAGAAAGGGTAAATTTACCTCAACGCCAGAGGCTCAGGTGAGCTTGCTGGTCTGGGCCTTCCTCCTTGCTTTGCTCAGGGATTGGTGTGTACTGCCTGCTCCAGGACATGCTGACTGAGCACTGGCTTTTTTGGGAAGCTTGTGTTCCTAGGGTGCAGAGATGGAGCAGAGCCAGGTGCTGGACTCCTGGCAGCACCCAGTCCCTGTCAGATGGGAATCATCCTGAGAGGGCAGTGCTGCAGTTGAGGCTCAGTGCTCGGCTGTGCAAGAGGAAGGTGTGAGTTACTTCCCTGGGTGCTGCTCCTTGCTCCCAGCTGGGCACTGCTGGGGGAATGGACCCAGCCCTTGCAGTGCAGCTGCTGCACTCTGAGGTGCTTCTCCTCCTCCTCCCCATTCTTGTTGAGGCTGTATCACCTGCTCTTGTGACACAGCAGCCCTCTGTGGGGTGGCAGCAGTACCAGTCCCTGTTCCCTGCTTGTCCATCCTCAAGGTGATGCACTGATCCTCACTCTGCTGCACCTCTGGGGATTGCAAGTGACTGATGTGGCCCTGTTAATTTAAGATTTGTACCCAGTTATCTCTACCCCGTTGCCATCTCTCCCCCCCTTTCCAGCCCGTGAAAGTAATGAGTCAGTGCCCATACCCTGCTGTAGAAAGGGGCCAGATTTTGGCATTATAAGGGATTAAAGTCTCACTTGTGGTCCCTATTCTGCATTGTGTGGATGCCTCCTCTGACTTCTAAAGAAATTCAGAGTATTCCAGTGAGACTTTATTGCAGCTCCTCAATACTATAAGGGGGCTTGTAAGAAAGATGGGGAAACTTTTTTGTAGAGTCTGTAGGACAGGGGAATTGGTTTTAAACTTAGAGGCTTGATCCAGATTAGATATAAGGGAGAAATTTTTACAGTGAGGGTGATAAAACACTAAAACAGGTTTCTCAGAGAGGTGGTAGATGCTCCATCCCTGGACACTCTAAGGGTCAGGCTGGATGGGCTCTGAGCAGCCTGATCTTGTTTAAGTGTCCCTGCCCATGGCAGGGGGATTGGACTGTGTGACCTTTCAAGGTCCCTTCCAGCCCAAACCATTCTTTGATTCACTGGTTCTGTATTCTGCCTCCTGCTACTTGGTTCCTGCAATAAGGAGCCCAAGTCAGAAAAAATGAGCCTGCTTCTCAGCTGCCTTGATGTGCCTTCTGGCAGAGTGTGTCCAAACACGTGGTGCTGCCTTCCCTTTGCTAGACCCAACTCCACATGCAACCAGCAGTGTATTAAATGTACATATGTGTATTGTGAGTGTATCTACAACCTGGCTGCCTGCACTTAAATAACAATTAGATTTGCTCATTGACCATTTGGCACTTAGCAGTCTCATAATTAGTAACTGCAAACCAGTAGAGACAATGAAGGAAATCCCTAATTTTTATAATACTGCCCTGCTTTATGACCGTCTGCACAATCATAACCTCCTGCTTGTACAAAAAAAGCAAACACTTCAGTATTTTGACAGATGTTATATATAAAAAAGAGCTCAGCTTGTGTATTAATTTGCTGTTCCTTGTGTTGTCTTTTGGGTTTTCTTTTTTTTTCATTGAATACATCCATGGTTGGTGTTATCTGCTTTGGATTAAATTGCTGCTACGTTTGCTTTTCCCTTTTTCCATATGGTGCTGGAGGAGCTGGTCCCCCAGCATGGAGCAGGGCTCCAGTGTTGCTTCCAGAGCAGCAAGGCTCCTCCAGGAGTGGCAGCAGTTCACATATGGATGGGCAAGGGTCTGTTGTTCTTTCAAGTCTCCCACTGGTCTGGGGAGGTTTTGTAGCCACAGCAGTTACTTGCCAGCTACCAGGGTTTGAGAGGCCAGTGATTGATACCAAGCCAAAGGAAAACATGGCAATTGCTTTGCAAGGAGATGTGGGGCTGCATTAAGGGAATGTATTTTGGGTCAGTGTCTCTGGGGTGGGAGAAAAAATCCCTGCTCTTGTGAAAATGAAAGAATTTGCAGGATGAATTACCTGGGAACAGGTAATGCATTGTTTGGCTGGGAGCTTCCTTGTGTTGGTGTTACCCTGGGAGAATGGTGGCTGTCCTTGCTTGCTGTTCTCAGATCCTTAAGCATTTTTCTGATTGCTTGTTGCAGTACAGGGTTTCCCCAAGATTCAGCCTCAGCAGGAGGTGCCCAGAACATCCCAACACCAGCTCTATCCTGGCTCCCAAGGAACCAGGCATAGGGAACACAGGGACACACTCCCACATTTAGATAGTTGTCTTAGTTTGAAAAGACAGGTGTCTGCTAAGAAGGCAGAAGCCTCCCTTGAAATGGAAAATGTAAACCCCCTCCCTCCAAATTATTATAATTTTGAAATTAAGAGGCTCTCAGGAAAAGATATGGGAATAGGAATAACAGTTCTTTACTAGGAAAATTAAAAATGCAGTAATACCAAACGACACTGCCAGAGTGAGAAGAGGAGCTGACCCCCTGTGGGTCAGGGTGTTGCACAGTCCCATTCCATGGTGGCTGCTCCTCCTGCAGTGCCAGGGGTGGCTCTGGTGGAGCAGGGATCCTGGAGAAGGCTGGAGTTTTCCTCTGAAGCTCCAGGGGTGCTGGAGATGGGCCTGGGCTTCCTCTGGGAATGCAGTGCAGAAGAAAGCTGCTCCTCTGGGAATGCAGTGGGCAAAGACTGCTGTGGTGTCCCAATCCTCAGATTGGATCCAGGTAGGAATGCTTGGGTCCTCCCCCTGGGCAGAGCATCTCCCCATGGGATGATGGAATTTTCTCAGCCATGCAGGGACACTCAGTGGCCATGGACAGAAGAGATCTCCTGGAGGGAGGATTGGTTGTGGGAGAGATAAAGAAAACTGCCCAATGAACTGAAGAGAACTGCCCCACCTCTACTGATGGGAAATAGAACACACACCCCTGGCCACATCTTGCATTTGCAACCTAAGACAGTAGTGTAACCTGCAGTTCATTTACTTGCTTGCTGAAGCTCTTCACTTTCTTGATCACTGTTCACTTTAGATGGGTTTAAAACCCCTTCTGGGAGCTGTAGCTTGGATAGACTCATTGATTTGAAACATGAAGTCTCCCTTGTTCCTTTGCAGTAGCTGGGACTGCAACTGCTCCCCAGAGATGGGGTTCATCTTTTGCACTTGTGTGTGCAAAGAATGGGAGCAGGAACATCAGCTGGTCTACACAGGGCTCTTCTGTGTCTGGGGGTGAGAACCAGGCACATCTGGAGGGGTTTGGCTGAGTTTCCAGCTGTTTCTCTCCATTGAGTCTGGAGCCTCTGCTGATTCCAGTTCCTCATTTAATGAAGCCAATGCAAACAGAACTGCAGATCTCTAATTAATATTGGAGTGGGTTCTCTCTCACACATTTGCTGTTTTTTCCCTCACCACTCCCTTTTGAAATAATTTATTTTCTCTGCTTAAAACATTCTTATATTGTTATTGCTCTCACAGTGGTGCACACTGCACTCGCTAAATCAAATTTATAATGCTGGAATTAATTTAGAAGGTTTCTTCCATTTTCTCTCCATGTACATTTAACAAAGATAAGTTCTTTAAATTAACCTGATGTAACTGGATTTGTTTTCACTTTAGTAGCTTTGGAGGGGGTTCTCTTGAGGACCTCAGTGTCATTGTATTATCTGAGGAGCAGATCTGCTTCAGCCTGGAAATTTTTAACAAGAGCAATGTTTTCCCATTTCAGAGTGAGTGAATACTTTACTGAAATCCAGGGGGCTGATGCTCTACTGCATTACCAGTAAACATGAAGTGAAAAACAGCTGGCAGAGTAGAAAGGAGATGGAGAATACCAAGTGCTGTTGTGCCTGCTGATCTGCAGAAGGGCTCACACTCAGGTGTATTTTTGTGAGTGATTTTATCTGTCTGGAAGATTTAGCTCTCAGCCAGCTCTGAAACAATCTCGTTTTCAGTATTTACTGTTAGCCAGGTGTCTGATCTTCCCCCTGTACCACCTACTAGAGGTGTGGGAGCTCGGTGACTTCATCATGGGGATGTCTGATGCCTGGGCATAGCTGCCCCCTGTCCCCTGAAGCCTCTGACTGCAGCCCTTGTGCCCTCAGCAAGCTCAGAAGGGCTGGGGCCAGGCAGGGGCTCTTTCCAAGGTGGCAGGAGCAGGTTGACAAATGCCACAGCAGGATTGTCAAACTCTCCATGGAGCAGGTGAGACAGACACATGGTGGAGTGTCCTCCCCACTGGAGACAGGCCCTGCTCCTTATTTCTGTTGTGTAATGAAAACAGCCAAATAATACGAGCCCTGACACAAAACTAATTTTCAACTATTTGATTATCCAGAACCATTTTGGTGCAGATAAATATTTCTGACCCTGGTCGGCGCATTATTGCTTTGACCTCTCACCCCTGGCAAACCCTTGTCTGCATCCTCCCAGGCTGCATGGCTTGAAAACTATTATCAGTGACAAGTAAAAGACTGCAGAGAAATAAACAATGGGGACCTCTGAGCTTGCCCTTGTAAACTCTGGTCAGGCATCACCCGAAAAGCGCCCAGAACACAGACAGATCAATGCTCTGCACAGTCCTCTGCAGACACACTCACTGGCAGAGGGCTTTCACAAGCTATAATGCATGTTTTGATAATGTCTTAGCACTGCATTTTTTTAAAGTACTTCCTTTGTTTGTTAAGGTGCCTTTCAAGCCGAGTCAGTGCTGGCTTTCCATAAAGATTCTCTGGTGCTTCCATCATATACGTTGAAAGTGGTGTGCACAGAAGCAGTTCTGTCAATTTATTTTTTTATGTATTATTCAGCTCCTGTTGTTTGTGTTTGCCAAGGAAGTTTGCATGCAATCTGCCAGGTTAGTTTCTTAAAAGCTTGGATGCTGAGTTTCAGTTTTCATCTAATTCTTCCTTGTACAGGAATGAGCTGTCAGGAACAGTATATTTTTTTGTTCAGTGCTGTGCAAGTCCTGGATGTCCAAATAGAAATGTGACAGGCAGAAAAACCAAGAATATGCAATTTTTCCATTTAAAAGGAATTAGTAAGTTCTTGAGGTAGATTTTACATAGCAGTGTTGGTGTCAAAGTAAAGTACTCTATGCTTCTGCACTGTGGGAGCTGAAATTTGAATAAGGCCCTGTGTTTTATCAGCCATCACTTGGGAATCAAGATGAGCTGTGAGGGCTTTTGTAGGGGATCTTCTGTTTCAGTGAATTAGCACCATGAAGGCAATGGCACTGGGGTGAGAGGATTATGGTTGGAATGAACACCCAGAACTAATCTGCTTCTATGATTCGCTGGGTGCAGTTGGGAAGAAAGCTAATCCAGAGAGAAGCATTTTACTTTTCCCCCCATGTGTACTGGGGATCACATTGTCCTGAATGACCCCACTTTCCTCTTACACTGCTGTGTTACAAAGTCCGTGGTGCTGCTGTGTTACCTTTGGGGTGTTCCTAATCCCATTGTCATGAAGGTCCTGGTGAAGTGTCACACTCACTTTGCCTGTTTCTTGCTGCTGCTTAATGAAATCCCAAGAGTAAAGTTTGGGTTTACAGCATTCATCTCCAGAAGGCATTTTTACTTCCGTGGTGTTGCACTGTTCTTCTGGTTATTTGGGTTAAAATCCTAATGATACCTTTGCTGATACCTGTTTTTTACCACTTGTGAAATATCAGGGATGGATGTAATTTTTTTTTTTTTTTTGTGGAGGAGGATGTATAATGGACACGAACAACAGGCGAACTTGGATTTAGCTGATCTTCTGGCAGGGGACTTGGTCTTGTGCAGTCATGTAAAGAACAGCTGAATTCGGCCTAAATCCTCACTCCTGAGGTTCCTTGTGGCAAAGCACCCTGAAGATCTCAAGACAAGGTGTACTAAAGATGTGGGGGATTTAGAGCTAGAAATCCGATCCCTCACTTTCCCTGCACTGCTCTGTAAAACAAAGAACCCTTCCCTGCATCACTAATAGGTGCTGATGAAAGATGCTTTTAAGATTTAGGTGTTTAAAGAGTCTGGTAGGAGGGAGAATACCCAGAATTGGAAATCTGCTCTGAGGGCATAGTGCTGACTGATAGACCCTGGAGTCCAGGCTGAGAGTTTTGCTCCTCTTCCTTTTAGACACTCTCTGCTCTAGCTCATGTACTAATAGAGATGCTTGTGAAAGTGGGCTTGGCTGGAGTCCAGAGACACAAGATAGAACCTGAAGCAAGGGTTACTTCAGAGGTGGCATTTCCTTCCCTTTGTTTCAGAATTCTTTGAAATCCTGGTTTGAAGCATCAATCCTGAGCCAGGCTGAGCAAACCTACATTTTCCTTCTACATTTCCCTTTCTCTCCATTTGACTCTTTTACTGGCTTTGCTTATAGTCCTGGTGTGCTTTCCAGGAGCTGCCATTAGTCATGTTCCCCAGAGTCCCTGTTTCCCCCCTGGCTGTGATGCATGCCATCACCATAAGTTTTCAGTTTATTTAAAACCCTGCTGCAGCAGGTTTCCCCCCTGCATCCCTTTCCGAACTAAAAGCACTAGGCTATTCATTATTTTCAATAAATAAGCAGTCATTTTGTTAATCCATCTTAAAAAGTATGATCACCCACAGGTGGAGTGCTTTTTTATTACAGTTATTTGATTCCTCCTCATAGATCATTTTGCAGAGCTCCATCTCTCAGTCACGTTTCCTGGCTGCCATGGGGGATGCAGGAGGTCACTGGCGTGGGCAGCACTGCTCCCCAGGCCTTTGGGGTGTTCTCACAGGAACAGGGCTCACTGGAATTGGCTTCAAGGTAGGCAAGTTCCTCTCCACCTTCCTCTGCCTCCCATGGTGGCAGAATCTTGCTTCTTGCCTTGCCCATCAGGCTGCTCTGTTGGCAGTCAGATCCCTGAGCCAGGTTTAAAAACACATTGCAGCAGTTGTACAAGGCAGGGAGGAAACAATAACCTGGAGGTCCGGGTGTTGGACTTAGGAGGGCTTGATTCTGTGCCATTGATCTTAATGTAATGGATACAAATGCAGCATTTATTCTGGGATAAATTAGTAGCATTTCTGCTTCTGCCTTTGAATTACATCACATGTAAGTGAGATAAAGATCGAGGCTCTTGCCATGCTGTAATTTTATATGGGAAAGCAGAGGATGGATTTTTAGAAATGCTCGTTCCTAGCAAAAGTTTGCACTTGGTGAATTATGCTCTTAATTTCAAAGAAAAGCAAAATAAAATCCCTGACATGAAAATCCTGTCTGTACTTTTTAAAAAGCACATATATGGATGTGTACACACAAACTATTGTTTAAAAAATAATAAACCTACAAAAAGCAGTTATTTAAGCTTCAGGTAACAGTTATTTGGCAGTGTCTGGGTTTTGTTTGGCTCACATTGTAAAAAGCCCCCAGCTGTGATGTTTTCCTCCCTGTGCTTCCAGTGGGGCCTGCTCCAGTCTGCTGCTGTGGGGCTGGTGTGGGGCTGCTGGGATGGGTTTGGCTTGGGGCAGCAATGGGAGAGACACCAGAGCACAGGGCAGGATGAGAAACCTGTTTAAAGCTCCTGGTTGGAAGGCTTGGAGAAATGAACATGGAGGTTGAAGACAGTATTTGAATGGAACAAGAGTAAGGTGGGAAAGCAGAAGGATGGGAATGCAAATCCCATCCCAGCTGGCACCATGGACCAGTGCAGGGAGCGTGTCCAGGGGTAAGACAGACCTCCAGGGATGGGCTGGGGGACTGGGGGCTGATTCACACTGGCACTGTTGTGGTTTGCATCTCATGGAGGCAAAAGGGATGGAAAAGGCATTTGTGTTTTTGTTTTAAATTAATTTGCCTTTTTTTTTGAGTTTGGGAGCCCTGGGCTGGTTCTGTGGAGATGGCATTACTGAGTGCAGGTGTGCTGAGCATATGTGAGAGGGGAATTGAATTGCTTGGAGAGAAGTTTGTCAGCTCTAGGTACAGCAAAGAGATGAGAAAAGACAGACGTTTTGGGACTGTTTTTGCTAATTTTATGTGGAAGAGTAAAATGCATTGAATTATGCTGGGAGAGGGGACGTGATACGTGAGGCACTGAGGTGATGCCTCTTCACATGGTAAAGAGCACATTATAAAAACAAGGGCAGAGATGGGAACAGATGGTGAGATTTTTGTTGGGGGAAGGTAGTTACTGGCTCTTTAAGTGTAAGAGGTGACTAAAGAAGGCAAGACCACTAGTGGAGGAAAAAACTGAGAAACAACCATGCCAAGGAAGCATTGCAGACATTGCAACATTTCCATTATTTTCTCGAACAACAAACCCAGAAGGTCAGGCTGCAGGATGAGTGTCCCTTCTCCTCCCTAACCCTTGCACCATTCCTGCCTTTGCTGGGGTGCATCTCTTTTCAGAGGGGAGGCCCTCCTGGCTAACCCTGCTCCAAGGCAGGGGGTGCAGGAGGTGTGACACAGGCTGTTGTCACTGCCAGGCACTGCTGGTGCTCACCTGCAGTTGTTTTGTTTTCCCCTTGAAGCCCTCAATCCATGATGGTGATACTTCCCATCAGCTGTTCAGGGACCCTCCAAGAGAGGGAGGCAGCCCCAGCCAACCCAAGGAGATGAAGGACTTGTGTCAGCTCGAGCAGGGAGGATTTGCTGGGGAGCATCATGGTTTTCACATTTATTTTGCCAGGCTGGTAACATCCTGCATTTGTCAAAGCTCTTTCTAGAACTCTGATCTTTTTGTCTGTATTTAAAGATCTTCCTATTCTTTGTTTAACAACAGGAGGCTTTAGGTTTAAATGGCACAACAGTGTATGTAATTTATATATACAAAAAAGATAAATTGCTGCTTCTTGAGACACAAAATGCAAGCATTGCATTGTTGGCTGAATTAACTTTTGTGCTATGTCAGGCGTGGAAGGTATTGTTAGAGGTATGATTTTAGTATATAGCAGTACTAAATATTTTATCTTGTTGGCAAGCGGTGTTGTTGCAGAAGGTTTAAACTTCAAAGTGAGCTTTGCTAAAATGCCTTTAAAATAAAAGAAAAAAAAGGTGGAGAGGGAGATGTAAGAGTGACTTGATTTGTGCTGGAATGATTTCACAGAAGGATTGTTATCCACTGAGACACAAGGCTTCTATTTGACCTCCTGCTGACTTCCCTAAACAGTGTTTGTAGGATGTTTAAACACTTTAAAAAAAAAAAGGCAAAAAAAATAAAAAGCAGCAAAGCTGCTCTGCTGGGTTCACATCTCTTTTTTTCTAAGTGACACACAGAGAAGGTATTTAGCACTTACAAAGAGCTTGCTGGCAAGCTCTCATTTCTTGGGACGCAGAGGCAACCCAGGCGCTCTGTTTTAATTTCATTTTGGTGCTGGGTCTCCCTTTCTGCTCAGACCCTGCACAGAATCAGCCCATCAGTCTGGTGTCCCCACCAGGAACATCAGCCCCATGGTGCTGGGCAGGATGTGCACAGGAGGTGTTGCTTTGTGAGAGCTTCACCTTCTGGGCTTCTGGGGCATCACCCCAGAGTTCTGTGGTACCTGCTGGGGCATCACCCCGGGGTTCTGTGGTACCTGCTGGAGCATCACCTCAGCAGGAGCTCCAGCTCCACTGCCTGCTGCATCAGGAGCTGCTACACCATGGGCTCCACCAGCCTGCATGTGATTTGTGAGCTATTTTGGGACCTTTCTGGCAGAAAAGTGCAATATCATCCTTGAAGAGACTGCTGCGGGATACACTGTGACTAAGATCTGAGCTGGCAAAGTGTGCAGAGAGCTGCTAGGCATGGGGATCTGCAGTGGGGTGTGGACACAGGGAGGCTCAGCCCCCCTGTCACGCTGCAGGAGGGGTTAACCAGGCTGACAAATTCAAGGGCTCTGAGCCCTGGTCAAGGGGCAGCTCCATGCTGCCCTCCCTCAGTACTCTGTGCTCTGAGGGCTGCATTTCACACACCAGTTCCCAAATTTTGCTCAGTAACAGTGAGGAAGTTCATTGTAAGGCAGTTATTCATGTACCTGAAGCTGTTCCCATTTGTTTCACCTCCTCCTTGTCTTTTCCTTGCACTCCCTACACTCCATCTTCCTCTTGTGCTGCCTTGCTGAGCTGGCCTTTTTAATGAGAGGCTGGAATTTTAACATGAACTGGGGCTCCATCTTCTACCCTGTGGAGGTGTCCTAGGTCTTTCAGCCTTCAGGTCATCTGCAGCTAAATGCTGCTGGACAGGTCAGGGCAGGTGTGGGATGAGTCTGGAGCACAGGCTGTGTGCCCACATTTCCTTCCTGCAGTGGTCAGAGCACCTTTCCTGAGTGAGGAGCAGTGTGACTCAGAAATTGTAGATCAAGGTGAGCCCAAGGGTGGCCCATAAACCAATTACTGGGTTAAGCAGATAATGCCAGTGGTTGGTGCACAGATTTATTGTCACTTCTGCAGTTCTGAAGCACTTGAGAAAGGAAGCTTTCCCCTTCATCACCTTGAGGGTACAACAAGGCTCGTGGTGGTCAGTGGGTGGCTGGTGGTGCTCACCTCTCCTGCCCTCCTGTCTTTCATGCCCCTTTCAAGACATGCACACACATGATTCCCTTCGTCCTGCTTGTCCTGATGTGACTGAATTTGGAACACTGGTACCCTGGGAACAGAGCTAGTTTTTAAGCTCTAACAGGTTCCCTGTTGTCACCATTTGGGACATCTCAGCAGGAGAACTAGGAAGTGACCTTAGGCAGGGAAGAAGGAAACTCTGTACAGTTTGAGCTGTGCCTCCTGCTGTGTCACTCTGGTTTTAAGGGATGTGTCTAGAGCCCTAGAGATGGTGCAGACCCCAGTGGTGTTAATGGAAGGACCCTCACTGGCTGCTCAGGGGCAATTGGGGCCCTCTGAAGGGATTGCAGAGGGGTGCTGGGGGTGTGTTTGGTTTAGAATCTCCATAGAGGCCACTTCCCATGGCTATCACACATCCTGTATGATCTCAGAGTGACATGAGTTATCTGGATTTTAGGCAAAAAAGAATCCATTTTTCATTTTTGGCATCTCCCTGGGAGAGATCAGGCTCTTCACAGGGTGGTTAGATTGCAGGCAGAGGAGCTCAGCTCTGCAGGGCCCTAGCCCATGGCTTTTACATGGCAAGGTTGAGTGGTTGCATCCAGCAGTGATGGGCTGGAGCGTTACTGGAAGTTACACGGCTGTGCAACTCAAACATAAGTGCTAAAAGGTAAAAATTTTTGGCATAGATTAAATATTCAACAAAGAGGTTGAGCTCTGCTTGCTTTGGCAAACAAGTACATCCCCAAATGGATCAAACAAGTTGTAATGCAGAACAAATTGGAATAGTAGAGGATTTGTCTCAGATGCTTAAAATCATATTTTATCCCCTGCCTTTATATTACCATCTATTCAAGCAAAAAACATGTTTTGAAATACTGGTGGAAAAAAAAAGCTGAGTATGTGGTGTCTGTTCCTTCGTGCTGTGGCATAGTCTTATATTTTGGTCTTGTGCTCTTTTCCAACCTTGGAACAAGCTAAAAGATAGCTGGCTAATGTGCTGTACTCAATTGCTGTCTCTTTTTCCCCCAAAGGTTTGCAAAAATTATTTTAAATTAAGCAGGGTACAAAGTTCTTCTAATTTCTAGCACAGAGAATTCATTTTCAATTCCTCTATCAAAGCAAAATGACAAATACAAAATGCAAGTGAAACCAGATGGACTAACTATATTAGGAGTGCTGCATGCATATTTTGTGTCACTTATTAGCATTCATTAAGTCAAACACGGGGAGAAATAAGCTTTGCCTACATGTATTAAACCAATAAGGCTGGCAAGGATCCAAGCCTGCTCTCGTGGATTAATTGTTTTATAACTGCTTTAATTAAAATTGTTCAGTATATGATTAACCTAAAAGTTTTAATTTCCACAAAATTGTTGAACAAATGAGACATTAATATTTTACATTAACCGTGGAGGGTGTGCTGTGGTTCTCTGAGCAGCTCACTGTAAACTTGAGGCGAGTGGCCTTGGGGGGGGGGGGGGGCCCCAGGGGCCCCCATTTGGCTTTGAGGTTCCTCACTGAGCACCACTTATTGTTCCAGGAGGTTCCACACCTCCCTCCATCGTGAGGAGAGGGCAGCACTGAGCACTCTTGGTGCTCTGCTTCCACGGAGGGTCAGTGTTGTGGGTTGTCCCCAGGAGGGTGGCAGTGCAGCAGGGAGACAGGAGGGGTGGCTTTGTCATGGGGGAGCCTCTCCTTCCCTGGCTGTGCCAGAGAAGCACATGGGCTTTACAAGGCCAGGTCTGCCCCACTCTGAGCTGCCCCTGCATCAGGGATGGACACAGTGAGGAGGTGATGGTCAGAGTGAAGATGACAGACACAGTGACAGACACAGTGAAGGAGCAGTGGCTGTGCAGCAGCTGCAGCCAGGAGGTACCAAAGGCGTGGGCACATTTACATAACAGGGGGGTCACCCACCCACTGATATCAAGGTCTCCTGTAGCCTCTCTTCCCTCTGCTACCTGGTTGCTGTAGATTGATAATTATGAGCTTTTGCCACTATTTAATCATCCAGTTTTTCTTACAGGCTGACTGGGATTTTGTTGCAAAATGGGCATAAAATGCCACAAGCAAAATGAAGGTTTGGGGCCAGCTGCTTTGGGCACCTCCTAGAGCTGTGCCATGCTCATCTCCTCAGTGCTCACCCCACAATGGCTCTTCTGCAAAGCCAGAAGCTGTTAAATCTCCAAAGTGCCAGACTCCAGTGGGGATGGAACAGTTGGAGCTGTTTGGTGTAGGCAGGAGAAAAGCTGATTACCTGTGCTGGAGCCTGATGGGGGTCAGGTCACCTCCAACAAGGAAACCTGCCATGGGATTTTTGGAAATGTGAGATGTCACAAGCTGTGGTTTTCCTTGTCTTATCAGGAAATCTGAACTTTCCATGTTTACACTTTGCCATGCCTTTCTGGGGTGTTATATTAGCAGAGAAGTGGGGCAAGGGGTGCAAAGAACCGTGTCTTGCAGGGCTGGGATGTGCTGGGGAGATGTGCAGCTCACTCTGCCCAGGCCTGACCTCCCTCCTGCTGTCTGATGGGGCACCATGGCTTCAGAGTGTGGATGTCATCATGTCCTTATAGTTTGCCTGTTCTGCTGGAAGTATTTTGACACGTGATACTGCAGGCAGACGTGTGTGCTGGCTGAAATGACTGCAGAGCTGGGCTGCACCTTGGTGTCCTCCTTCCAAAAACCAACCAAGTCGTCATCTAAACTCACAGCCCTGTTTGAGTCATCACAAAAATGTCATTCAAATGGGACTGAGAGTTCATATCTAAATGTAACTCCTTAGGGACCTGTTTTTGAGGTGGCTGGTATTGCCAGTGTGGGAAACGTGTCAGGCTCGTAGTCTGTGGGATTTCTGTGGGGAAAGAGGCTCCTTGCCTGATGTGGGAGAGCTCCTTGGGTTCTTGGTGGTACCTCGTGTATTTTGCTGGTGGTCCTTTATGAACTGGCATTAGGGAAAATAATCTATATGTTGATGGCCTCCATGGTCACACAGTATGCCAAAAAACAGACTTAAGTAAAGTGCTGCTGTGCAAGGTCCAAAACCTCAGTTGAGTTTGCTGGAAATTGTGCACTGCCATGAAATCTCCTGCTGTTGGGTCCTCTTGGAAGTACTTCTGTTCAAATGCACTTACCTCCTGTTCAACATTATTATTTGGCCTTTGAATGTGCCATGAAGTATTTTGCTTTCTGATTCTCACTGAGCATCTTTGTGCTTTCCAACATGGAGCAGGAGGAGTGTCTGCCATCGCTTCAGAACATGGGAATTTCTCCTGGTGGGAGGGTGGCTGCAGAGGGCTGTGTCTGTTTGCCTTCATTACCTACTCCTGGCTTTGCTATTCAAACTTCATGTGGCTTAGACCGCCAAGATTTGTGGTACTTTGAGCAGCTGGTCACAGTTTGCTGGGCTCCAGAGAGGGCAAGGAAATCCTCCTAGTGTTGGTAATGAGTTTATAAATGCTCCTTTGTGTAGATGAGGTGGAGTAGGGGCAGAGTCATTGGTGTTCATTTGTGTTTCAATTTTAGGATATTTGGTTAAGCTTGCAATGTTGAGGAAATGAAAAATGGAGGGATTGTCAAGAAAGTCTGTGAGGGTTATCTAACTCAGATGGAGATGGATTTTGATTTCTATAGCTTCCTGGAAAAACATAAGGAAGGTGTGTACACATACACACACACACACACACAAATGTGTGCTATGTGCTGTTCTATGTAAATATAGCAGTTTCTCTTTCTGCCACATCTGATGGGAGATCTTTTGTAGCTGAATCATGTGATGCAGAATTATAAAGATAATGAGCAGAGTTTTCCATGGCAGTGCCAGGAGTTGTCTGTTGTTCCTTGCTGCTGTAGGCACCAGGCATTGCTGAAATCAGACCACAGCTCTCACTTGCTGAAACCTGAGTTTAGTGCCTGTGGGCCCTGGATCAGTCTGGTAAAAGTCAATCTGAGAAGCTAGCTCTAAAGTATTTGCATGTGAAAATGTTGCAGTAATCGACCTTTCAGGGTGCACATGGGGGATTTGAGGACGTTTTCCAGCCCCACGTGAGTCCAGCTCTGCTTTCCTGCCCTGTCTGTGGGGGAGATGAGGATGCAAATCCTGGTGTCCTAGCTCCTAAATCCCTCTGTAAGGCTGCTGTGGAACACTGTTCTCTGGACTCTCCAACTGTTTTAGGCTGTGGGAAATGCCTAGCAGCTACCTCAGGCTGCAAGTGCTGTACCAGTGATGCCACCCTTGGGAACCAGGCAGGTCTTCTCTGCATTTGAAAGACAAATATCACTTCCTTGTAGTCCCACCTTGTCATGGAAGGAGCCAAAGCAAAAATGTGTAGCTGTAGTTAGTGCTGATTTCAGTCAGGGTGAGCTCTGAATGCAGCAGTATTTCCGTAGGGGCTGAAGCCAGGTGTGAAGCCATGATGGGAGATCCTGGACAATCACTGGGAATGCAGCATTAGCCATGGATGAGGCAGGTGGCCCTAACGCATTGTCGGGGGCTGTGTCCTCAAGGAGCAACTCATGTGTTGGGTCCTGCACTGTGTTAGCTGTGAGTGCAAAGGAGTGCTGCTCTTCTGTCCAGAGAGGAGGATCAAAGTGCTAATTCCTTCTGCCAGAGCCAGTTTCTCTGGGGACATCCATTGGCATTCCTTCAGCTGCTAATTTGGATGCTAGTTAGGGTTGAAGGGATTTACTCTGCTCTCCAGGCTAAAAGGCATTGAGAAATTTCCTTTGCAAAGCTGTTGCCCAGCTCGCAGAGCTGCCCCGAGGGGACTCCCTTGTCTGTGGGTGGGTGACTGCAGCAGGTTTGTGCCTTCACTCTGAACTGGGGGTTGTGTTCTCCTGCTCCTCTGGTGATGAGAAAAGAGCTTTCAGGGCTGCTGAAAGCTGTGCTTGTGATGGCTGGAGATGCACTTTGCAGTGGCCAGAGTGGCCATCCCTGCCTGTGCAGACCAGTGGAATGCTGCCAGGCTCCCTCCCTCCCTCCTCCACTGCCACCTTCCCGTGCAGGATCTGTCCAACAGCTCCCAGCACACTCGAGGATTTGTGGAATCCTTGAGATGATGAAAAGCAAATAACAAGAGTATCAGAGCATTGTGTTCTATACAGCAAGAGATGTTTAAGTGCCTGTGTGGAGATTCTCAACCAGCTTTTCATGTACAAGGGAAAGGCCTCTGCTGCTTTCCTGTTATTGCCCTTTCCCTTCTGTTGCTGTAAGGAGAGGTAACTGCAGTCTGTGGTGAGGAAGATGCAAACCCAGTGCATTTTTGTGGTTTTTGGTTTTAAAAGCATCTTTTCAGATTTGAGACCAATGCTTCTCATTGATGCACAACCTAACCTCTGCTGCTGCCATCTGAGATGACAGCATGTCTGTGCTGAGAGAACTGAGTGGACTGTCCGGGCTGTACTCCATGGTGTTGTGTGGGGGTTTAACAGCACAGCCTTCCTGGCTGCAGATGGGTATGGCTGTGCAGGGACTGAAAACAGCTGCTCTGGACAGCTTTATTTGGTAGGAAATGCTTGTTGGTGTTTGTAGTGGTTTTGGTTCACCAATTTAAGCTTTCCCCAATTTTGAGATTTCCCAACCAATGCACTGGTGAGTGGGGTGGGTTTCAGTGCTGGCCAATCAGCAATGCACTCACTTCCTACTGTGAGATAGGAAGATAGGATTAGGAGAAAGTAAAAGCTTTGCATCACTTCCCTGAATGTCTCTCATGCAAAACCATGGCAGTGTTTCATGAAGCTTTCCCAGGCATGTCCCATGGCACACCCCTTTGTGTGGGGTTCTGGAAGGGGACAAGGGGCACAGCCCTGGGTGAGTTTGGTGTGAATGCTGAGGCACTTCTGCCTGTGCCTGATCTGCCCTGGCAGCAGAGCCCAGCAGAGCAGGGACACAGGGAGGAGGAGGTGACCTGGTGAGCTGCACAGGTCAGGCCACCCTCAGGAGTCCTTCAGGAAATACACTCAGAGATCCCTCTGATGCCTCAAGTTTTAACTTTTCTATTTTTCAGTTCTTTGCTGCTCTAGTGTGTGGGTCTGGGCTTCGTATTATGGGATGGTGAGCTCTCTGCACAGATTAGGGAGACAAAACAATTCCTTCTCTAGCTGGGGACTAGGGACAACTGATCCAGATCTCAGGCCCACAGACTAGAGCAGAAACAATGTGGGCTGAAGAGAGAAAAACAGGAAGGATGGGACTTCATGGGCTGGAGCTGAAATTGGATAATTAACTCCAATATGCAAATGGACCAAAACTTACAAAAGTGTGAGACCCCATGACCATTTGTCTATTTTGTGGCCATTTTGGGTTGTGTTGTCCAAAGTGGATCTGTTTGAGGCCTTTTAATAAATACTTGCTTTATTCTTTAGCTACATCTAGTCTCTGTTCTAAGTCAGCCTTCACAAGGCATCACCTCCTGCTGGTTCACCAAACATCTCTGTAGGAACCAGTGGGGGAAGGAACATTACTGTTCTTTGTAGGACTCATTTTGGGACCTATTTAATGACTGCTCTGAATGAATCATCCAAGAAAGAAAAGCTTCAAGAGATAAAGACCTTCCAGCTCTCTTCCTCCTGAGCATGAGTCTAACTTTGCATGTTTGCACAGTTTCTACTCCCCTCCTGGATTTACTGGGAAGTCCATGTGGGATGATGAACATGCCAGTTAATTGGGAATTCTCCTTCCCAATGGCCATGGTTTTTACTTTGTTTTTAATGTAGCACAGCCAGCTAAGTCATTGGTAGCCTTCACTTCAAGATTGTTGACATTATCCTCTGACAATGTATAATGTGTGGTTAATCCTCTTTCCTGCAATCAATATGGTAATAGTAATTAAGTATCTGAATTATGAAATACTTATGTTGTTTATTTTCAAAATCACACAAACTTCCTGCAATTAGATACATAAAGCTAAATTATTTAATATCAGGAACTGAATCCAAGTCATCTGCACACTAAAAAGCCTTGTTTCTATCAAGATAGGGTTTATAACCATTGCATTTTTTGTGAGTTTTCATGAATTGTTTTATTTCCCAATCATTTTTCAAGTAGTCTTTTAACATCAAGAATTTAGAAATATGATGGGCTAGCTCTTCCAGTTGTGGCATTAGAATTCAGAGCAGCCCATACAGGCCAGATCTTTGGTCTTTGGGCATTTTTTCTGTGGCAAATTAGAGATTTTCTGTCTGTCTCTGAAGGCTTCATCCTCTCCCGTGGTCTGGGAGCTGATGCCTGCCCCTGCAGCCTCCTGCTGCCCAAAGGCTGCTCCAGCCATGAGCAATGCCCTGGTGGGCTCAGCAGAGGGGTGGGAACAGATCCAGGATGTGAAACCAGAGCTCACTCCAACCTGGACCAGGTGATTGTGTCTCTGGAGCTGCTGCTCTGCAGACACTGGTGCTGTGTCCTGAGCACCCCTCTGCTCCAGGGAGCTGCAGGATGCTCTTCCCCCTGGATCCCTACTCAGGGAAGGCACAGGAAATGCTCCAGGTGTTTCAGCATTATCCATCCTGTGAGCAACACGTCTGCTGACCTCACTTGGCCTGCAGATTGTCAGAAGAAGGGAGTAGCTGGGGACTCCTTTCTGACTTGTTCCCAAATGGATACATCCATTCAGAGCCCTCTTCCCAGGGATGCAGAGCTTGCTGCATTTTTCACCCTGGTGGTGTTTTTCGTTCTTGATTTCTTGCTTATCTTTATTCAGCCCAAGCTCTGTTATTCAGTTCATTTTGTCCCTGACAGGTTTTCATTTCCTTTATAAATATATAGCATTTTCATTGGCCTCTTGGCTGTGAAAAGGATTTAATACATTGCTTTCTCCACACTTGCTTTTTTTTGTTATTATCAAAGGCTATTCTTTCTTTTCCCAGTCCCTTGAATAATCACTGGAGACAGTAAGGGAGTCTTTCTACATAGCTGCACGCTTGCAATACATGGTAATAAATATTAAGCTCCTTATGAATTGTAGCAACTTGTGTTTTGATTTAAGTTTTAGCAATTGGAGATGGCTTTTGACTTGTAGACAGAATGTTATGTGGTGAATTTCCAAAGATCTGCCTACTGAATACACATCTGCTTGTACATACAGGCATTTATGCACTGCTCCTCACTTTGCAATGCAAATGTGTGATCTGCAAGTCCAATATGGGTTCTTCTGTGTGCAGGAAATGTGAGGCAGGATCTGAGCTTGGGCTCTGAATTCCAGTCCTGTTCTTGCCCTTATTTCTGTGACCAGAGGCAAAAGTTGTTGAATGTCCTCCATACCTCAGCATAATGCTCTGCAGAACAGGGGTGACAATGCCAGTGGCACCTTGCAGTGATGTGTGGAGCTGAAGAGAGAGGCTGGAAGCACTCCTGACACTCTGAGCAGTGCCTGTCCTTAGGGAAGTGTGGTACCTTTCCTTCCAGGTGAGGTATCCCCTGAGTCAGCATGGCAAAAACAGATGTGGGCATTCATTCCAAACCTGTTCATTTCCAAAAGGATTCTGGCTTGGGTTCAGCCTCAGATACAAACCTTGTGATAACAAACAGGGCACTGAAAGCCATCAGGAGAGGTTTCCATTGCTTTTGAAAGCTGGAATGGAAATGCAGAACACTGAACAAATACACAAGTGCCTGGTGTGTTGCTGGCAGCCTGGTGGTGCCTCAGCTTCCCAGGAAACCCCACTGTCCCAGCCAAGGGACCTGCCAGAAAGGAGTAAAGAGAGAAGCAGCAGGCAAACATAATTCAACCTTTCATTGGTTTTAATATTTTGACGTAAACTTTATAGAAAAGGAAGGGATTTCTCTTTGCATGTGCCATGATTTATATTTTGAGATGAACTGCATCTCTGTTGTACTAGAAGATAAATGTACTTTATATTTGGCTGCTGTTATCTATTACTTTTCTCTCTCTAGCTCATGTAGAAGAAACTTCAATGTGCCCGAGCTGGGAGCTGTCTTTCCTGAGGGATTTGTGGCACGGACCTGTGTGTCCCAGAAGTCCCACAGTCATTATTGTATTTCCATTTTCCTGCAATGTTCAGCATTTTTTTCATGTCACCTTCCTTGGAGTTTTCCTCTTATTATTTTCTCTGCTGGCTTAAACAGTCCACAACATCTGTTCCTAATTTTATGGAAGTATGAAATTCCATTCCTGGATCTATTTGAAGCACAGGAATCAAATACACACACACACACACATCTCCTATGGAACAAAGCATCTTTTTGCCATTAAAATATATTATGCCTAAATACATACTTGGGGAAAAAAAAATCAGTATCACATTTATATTGTGAACTGGAGAATAGATAGAGCTATGTCACCCAGCCCAGTCTCTAGAAAGGTTTGCCTGGATTTAATTGGGAGCCATGTCCCACAAGTGTGGGAAGTGGTGTTGGGCACTGATGCTGTGAGCAGGCAGGTGAATGCAAGGGGTCAAGATGCTCCAAAAGGGTTGTCCAGCCCTGGCACAGCTGCCCAGGGCAGTGATGGAGTCCCCATCCCTGGAGGGATTTAACAGATGAGGCATTGGGGACATGGGTTAGTGGTGGCCTTGGCAGTGCTGGGGGAACTGTTGGACTGGATGTTCTCAAAGGGCTTTTCCAGCCTGGGTGTTGCTGTGTGTCTGTGGTGGCACAGACAGAGGCACTGCCAGCCTGTGTGGCTGTGCCCCAGGGTGGAGCTGTGTCCCTGTGGCTAATTAATGCTGCTGGTTGTTCTGGCATTTCTGTGTGAGGATGGTGTGAGAGCAGTGGGAGCTCTCAGTGCCTGCTGGAGTGCCAGAGTCTGTGCAGGGCTTACAGAAAGGGATCAGAATGGCCTCACAGAGAGCCATCACTGTCTCTGAGCACTTGAGGATGTGGGTGTAGAGGAAAAGGTGGTGAGTAAGAAGTTAGTGGAGAAGAGAGCTTGGTTTACATGATGAGGAGGGCGAGTTTAAAGTGATTTTTTTGCAGTCTCCCTACTACTCCAGCAGAATCTGGATCTGTTGCAGGATCTGAACGTGGACAGCAGGAGAGCAGATGTCTGAACAGGGTCTGAGCACAGCTGTGACTCATGGCTGAATGACTTGGGATGATAGATGGTCACTGCTCAAAGGGTAACTGGCTGGTGCAGCCAGGGACCTTCTCTGGATCAGTTATGTCCAAGGAGGCCTGGAAAATACCAAGCTGCCCTTTCAAAGCATCTTTAGATGGTTGGCTGTTCCTCTCACTTGATCTGTGCTGGGAGCAGGAACGGGTGCAGCAGGGTTTGATTTCCTTTGAGATGCCAGCTTTGGTACTTTGCTCTTGCAGTGACTTTGGCTGGCTTCAGATCAGCCCCTCTCTGAATGTGGGGAGGGCACACAGGGAAGGAGAGTGAGTTGCAGCCATAGCACAGTGTGGCCTGCATGAATTGCATTTCCCTCCCTGCTTCTGTTCAGCCAGGACTGGTGGCACCAAGACCACCTGTGCAATGACAAGAAAGCATGTGCAAGGTCTGAGAGCTGGGCCTGCTGCCTGAGCTGCCTTCACACTTGTGCTGTTTGAAAAGGAGCAGCTCAGTCCACACTGAGTTTACTGGAAGATTGGGCTTGAAAATAGGTGTCTGTTGAAAACGTTGGACTTTGCTTGTGTTCCTACCATTGTATCTCAGACCCATCACCCAGCTGAGGATGGGACTCTGGAGCAGGAAGAACACAATTCTTACAGGCAGATGGTTCTCAGTCCTTTCTCTTTGGAGTTTTGTCTGAGATTTCCATGTAGCATCCCATCTCAGGACTGCCTGAGCATCAGCAGATGTTTTACCTTTTATATCTGTGATGAGATTTTTCATCTGGTGATCTCAATTAATTAAGCCTTGTAGTACTACTTTGAGTTATATGAAAGCTGGATGGATACCCTCGCTGCTCCTGCTCCCTCATGATGTTAAACTGCTGAAGCAGTAGGTAACTGACTGAAACCAGATTAAAGCTCTATTATTCACATAGATGTTAATCATGAGCAGGGATTCTTTGCACACTGCAAAACTCCACATATCTCGCTGGGCTTTGAAGGAAGAGCAAAGCTAAAAATAAAGGGTATGAGTGATTACCATGTCCTCCTTCAGGGAGTAGGTTAGCTGTGTTTTTGAAGAACTGGAATGAGCACTGGAGATGTTCATAGAGAACTCATCTTGGTTTTCAGCACTCTGTCCCTGAGCATGGAGTTTGGATGGGGGTGTCTCTTACGTAAATGCAGATCTTGGGTCAGAAACCGATCTTGCTAAATAGGCTAGAAAAAGTGGTAGCTTCAAAAACTGAAATAATTTGGTATTTATAGCCCAGTCTGCAGTGTGTTGGTGCTCTTGGTTTGCTTATGTAGTGCCCCTGTGCATCTGATTATCATGAAGCACATGAGTGGTACAACTGGTTTCTTTAGGAATATTGGTTGGGCAGAAGGCATTCCTGGAGCCTGCGTCATCTTTAGGAATGGAGCCCTTCCAAACAGATTTGCTATAATAGGATGCACTGGAGAGAACATAAACACAAGAAAATAATGTCAGGAAATACTCTCACTTAGAAAAAATACTCAGACACGTCATTTATGTCATAGTTTTCCTGTGAGAAGCCTGCCTAGTAATAAAACCTTTAAAAGTGCCCCAAATCTGAGGCCAAAAGTTACTTCATTCTGAATTGTTTACAGTTACAGTTGTTGCGGTGGGTGCTTGACAGAAATACTAATGCAAGCACTGAAGAGAAGAGGCCAACCACCAGAAAAAGTTGGAACCCATGATCCTTCCTTATCAGTGGCTTCTGTTATTATAGATTTCCACCCTCATTTAGTGCTTATGAACTAATTTAGGACATCCGTGTTGAAATGCTGGTGGCTGGACTGAGTTTCTTATTTGACTTGTCCAGCAATGGATAGAAATGCTGGAATGATTCTCTCCTCCCCCATGGCAAGGCTGAAGCCCATGTTTGCCTGTTACTGGGCTGTAGGAAGGTGGGTTTGGCTGTCCTCCACAGCTGCACACATATTTGCTTCTTACACTATGCTTGAATTTGTGTTTCTTGCAGCTCCTCCTGTGCCATCAGTAACTTGCAGGCAGGGTTTTACAAGGCTGGTTCTGCTGCTATGTGGATTTGGGCCCTTGCAGAGGTGCCATGGGAGCAACTGGGGTGTGTGTCACTGCTCCATCTTCCCTTCAGGCACTGTCACTGCTCCTGCTGTGCTGAGTTCATGCCATTAAGTAAAATGCTGTCTTGGGAGGTTGCTGGGTGTTGTGCTGTATGTGTTGTTGATAAGCTCAGGATTTCCTATTTTGTCTCCTAAGGAAATCCTTTCCTGGCTCTCTGAGCAGCTTATGTGTTCCTTCATTCCCACGAGATCCTCCTGTCTCAGCGTCTCCAACACGTAATGGCCCCAGTGCTGTACACGAGTATCTGAAACATGAAGGGACCAGTGACCTTGCAATGTGGTGAGGTTTTGATCCAAGGCTTCCCAAGTTCTGGCTGTGATGCTGCCCTCTGAGGAGGTGACCATCCCTCCTGCCTGCTGTTGTGTCTGGCATATCCAGAGAGCCAGTGCAAATTTCTCCAGGGTGTTAGAATTAGGTTAAGAACAGTCTAAGGCTTGGCCATGCAGTCTCAAGAACCCACTTTGATCTGAACCTGGTAACTCTGTTCAGGACAGAGCCACTAGAGCTCCAGGAGATGGGCTACAGGCTCTTCTCCACTTGCCTCAGTAGCATTATGTCTGTCCTCAAGAGTCTCCCTTCACAGGACAGATCACTGCTCCATCTGAGGGTGCTTGGGGAATAGTATATATTAGGATGTATGGGGTATTCTGCTCTCCCGAATAATTTCCCTGTTTTGGGCTTGTTTTGCTTTGCCACCCCTGTGCAACACATGGAGAGACTGCACTGGCAGAGTTTCAGTAAAAGCCAATCCTGCAAAAGTCCTGGTTATCTTGGATGTGCTTTGTTATTGCGTTGTAGGGTTTAAGTTTGTTTAATTAATAGCTGGAAGGAGGAAATCTTCTCTTTCTCAGAGCAGCAAGGACGGATCTCACAATCTCAGTGGTCAAGAATGAAGCAACTGCCAACAATACTGCAGTCTCTTTGAAATGTGATTATATGGTTCAAGCCTAGCCCTGTGAAGTGTAATAAAAAGCAGCAGGACACTATAGCAAAGCTAAAATATCATGCTGCTGCCTGCTTTTACCAGTTCATACTGCCTTTTGAAGAGTTGTTGTCTTGGCAAGACATTGGCCAGCAGCCTGAGCAAGGCAGAGCCAAAGCAAGGAGAGGTCTGGGGTCCTGGAAGTAGTTACACCTTTAAAACAGCTGTCCTTGGAGTACAGGAAACATCTATCCTGGATTAATTATGATGAGAACAGAGAATTTGTGTGGAAAGGTGAAAATCTTGTGCATTTACAGTTTGTTTTCAAACTCCAGGCGTGTGGATGTGTTGTCTTCTTCTGCAAGCCATTTGGCAAGTGAGCAGCACAGAGGGCTGCAGGGTCAAACTCTGAACACTGGCAGAGGTGATATCCAGACACATTATATAGTCAGAGGATTTGCCTGAGGTTTCAGAGATCCTTAATCCAAACTAAGACAAAAAGGGGGTCAGTGTGTTGGCACTAGCAGTCATAGTTCAGTGTTCTGGGAGCTCAGGGGCTGAGAGGACCAACCTGCTGTGGGTCCAGGTGGCCCCATGAGGTGCTGGGTTAGTTGTAGCCAAGTCACTGCTGCAGAGAGCCAGGGAGGGTGTTTGGCAAATCCCTGTCCTTTGTTCTGCCGTCTCTCTTGTGGCCTCTTTCCCCCAGGGCTGTTTTTGTGTGTCTCTCCAGCCTTGGTGCTTTGTGTTGCTGAAGTTTCTCTCCTCCCACACTGCTGCCTTGCCCCTCCTTTCCTCATCCCGAGATCCCAACCTGCCTCTCTGAGACCGTCATCATGCTTAGCTCCCAATATATTTCACAGACCTGTTGCAGCTCCAATTTACACAGATGAGGTTTGGCATAACAGAAACATACATCATCCCTTTCCTTATGGTAACTGGGGAGAACAGAGGGTATTTCCCCAGCTCCTTCCCTGCAGCCACTGGAGTTACAGCACTGGAGGGTCTCCCCTGCAAGCAACTGAGGGTGAGACTGTGATGGATTGACTCTGCCTTCTGTTAACGCCAGCACTGCCTTTCATGCCCTGTTGCTATTTGTGTTTTTTGATGAATGATTAATTAGAAAAATAATCATTTGTAAATTGTGAGTGAACCAGACGTTTGGCCTTTCCTGTAGGGAAATTGAGGCTCCAAGCTCTGCTGCAGCATGAAGCCTGCTCACAAATGCAGGAGTATTCCCAGGCTAGTGATGAATTTACATGAAGTTCCCTTTCAGCATTTTAATGGCTGTTACAGCTGAGTAACTAATGAAAGATATTAACAAACAGAAGAAGTAAATATTTAATTTTTCTATAGCATTTTTCCAGCTTGTGGCAGCCAGTATTTTAAATGTATGTACAGGAGGATTTCTGCCCCAGTCTCTCCACCTCTGCCTGGAGTACAAAGCTTCCTGGATGTGCTGGACAGGATGAACGCCTCCGTGGCCATATTTTACCCCAAAGTGGGCTGTTCCTCTGCTCTGTCATGACAGTCTGTGGTCAGCATTCAGTGTGATTTAGCACAGCCCAAAAAGCATTTCCCTGCACCAGGGACTGCTGCAGTTTGTGATCCCCTGAAGATGAGATGGCCACAACAAGGTCATTCAGTAAACCACAGTGATTAGTGACTCCATCAAGAAAAGCTGCTGAACGCAGCAGGGAGCAGTCATTTGAAATGTCTCAACTCTGATAATTTACCTTCTTCCACCCTTTAGTATTTCACCTCCTTCCTTTGCCTGAAAAAGCCTGCTGGGGAAGATTTTCTGTGGGGCCTTGTTATGTCCCAGCAGATTCTCTTGCTTGTTTTTCTGTTGTTTTCTGCTGTGATTCACCAGGATGTGATGATCTGGTTTACTGGGGCTTGGGGTCAAGCTGAGGGATGCTCTCCAGCCTGAAAGGTTCTGCCCATGTTATATTCAGATATGCAGGGAGAATTGGGGCAGAAGTTGCCTGGAGGAAAGGTCTGCAAGGAGGATTTGTCAGCAGCTCCCAGGAGTATTTGTTATTTAGCAAGCATGGGGCTGGCTGTATGATTTTGGCACATGGTGAACCAAAGCTGTGCATGGACAACGTCACAGTGGGGTGGCCGGTCCGACAGTCCTGGCCTGTCCAGGAGCACTGCCAGGCACGGGGACACAGGGTGCTCATCCCCACCTCCCTGCCAGGCTCGTGCCTGCTCTGCCATCCAGGCTCGTGGCAGCAGACCCAGCCAGAGGTCCCAGCACAGCAAATTCAACTCAGCAGTTCTGGAGAGCTGGGGAAGTGTTTGCAGGTACAAGCTATGAACAAATGAGGCAGTTGAGATCTTTGTCTCTTAGGCATTGTGTGCTTTGGGGAGGGGGAAGAATAAATCCATACTCAAAGCCTGCAGGAGCTTCACCAAGCATTTATTTAAGGAAATTTGGCCAGTGTGGTACACCCACTGTGTCATTGTGGCTGTCCAGGCAGGGCCCTGCATGATATCAGTCTCTCTGCGTTGTCTCTGGCTTGCTCCTTGTTTTCCACGGAGCTGCTCCAGGCTCCACACGACTGGGATCCAGCTGTCTCGGCTCTTCCCCACGCTCATTCAGTCTCCCCAGCCTGCCATCTTTTACAGCCAAGAAAAACTTCTGCTAAGTGAACCAAAGCATTCATCTGGATGGAGATATATGTATGTAGCAAGAGACTGTGTGTATTTGTTTTTTTAAAGAGCTCATCGGAGTAGAGATCATAAAGGCAGAGTAAAGCAGAGTGAAATGTCTGATTTGAGATAGTGTTTCTTAAACACTGGTTTTTTGCAGATCTCCTTTCTACCTACATCTAGACTTAATTGCCTCTCCTGCTTCTGTCTGTGCACTTTAAAATATTTAAGAGAATGCAAGAACTGGGCCTTCCTTCTGAGGGCAGGAGATAGGATGGGGACTGTCAGCATCTAACCCACCACTTCTGAGGGAGGTGAGGGGAAATGGAGGCTGGATGCTCCAAATGTAGTGTTTCATGCCCACGTGTGTGAATGTGTATGGACACCCTGCTCCTCAGCGGGTCTGTGTTCTCCCATCTTCTGCTCCCGGTGTCTCCCCTCAGCTGGTCTCTGTCCTTGCTGAGTTGGGAGCTGATGATTCCTGTTTGCCACAGAGGGGATATGGATTCCTGTTCCCTCAGCAGGTGCCAAGTTGAAGCTAAATGCCCTGATCCTGGCTGGCAGCAGGGAGGGTTCCACAGAGCTGCTCGGTCAGGACCTGCTGCCCTTTGTGCGTGGTCAGGTGTGTGTGACCCCCCAGCTCCTGTGTTCAGGGGGAGAAAGGGCCTGGTACCAGCCCTGGATGGTGCTGCTGCAGTGGGAGCAGCCTCTCAGAAAAGCGTGAGCTGTTTGCTCTCTGCTGCCTTCAGAGTTGCTCCTGCTGGGCTGGATGTCACTGGGTTCTTTGGCAGGACTGTCCTCTGTGATGCTGCACCAGCTCCTTTCAGCATTGGCCTCTGTGCTCACTCAAAGCAGGGCACATAGTTTAACTGGCCCCTGCCTGGCTGTTTTTTCTCCCACTACAAGCACCTACCAAAGTTGTTTGCCTTCCTAAACAACCCTAGGAAGGTTTTTTCTTCATTTCTGAAATGCTGAAGGGGATTAGATCATATAGTGGAGTATTCAACTGTCAAGTGATTTACAGCAGAGATGCAGTTGAGTTATGAGAGCTGTTAAAATGCCTGTTAAAGGTACTAAATGCTTTTAAAAACTCATATTATTTGCTTGATAGAATGTAAAGGTCTGATGGAGCTATTACTTTGTTCTGTATAAATACACATTTGGGCAGGTGTTATTTATATACACTCTCAGTGTTGTGGCTTGCAGTGACCCAAAGCCATTGCCACCAGATGGTTGTACATCAGCCTGCTCAGGCCAGGCAGCAGCCCTGTTCCTGGTGGACTGTTGGATCAGAAATCCTTGCTCTGGGGAAATTCAGCATCATCTTGGCAGTGCTGGGATGATTTGAGGGGTAACATTGAGGCATGCTTGTGTCTGGTGGTGATGGCTTTCAGTGGTGCCCTGAAGTGATCCCTCTTTTCACTGAGGGCTTCAGTGCCTTGACTCACTGGCTTTCTAGAAGGCTTTGGCTGAAAAGCAGCAGGTCTGTTGGCCCAGAAAACATGGATGCATCTTTCCTCAGTGCTGATATTTCTCACATCCCAATGTTTCTCATGATGGACTTGGGGAAGAAAGCCTGAATAAACACTTTCAGTGTTTATACTTACTGTAAAAGAAACAGGGTGAATTTGTGGTCTGTGAACTCTGATAGTTAATATTTATTTTTAAAACTCAGTTTTGCACCTGCTTTTAAACTTGTTTGCCCAGAAGAAACAGTGGGGAGTCAGTAAGTTTCCCACAGATTTATGGCTGAGTGTCAGACCTCCTCTCTTCCCTAGACCTTTGTAACCCACTGGAGTCACCGTGACCTCCTGGTTACCTGCCACTATAACCACTGGACACAGTCCAAATCTGTTCCTGACAAATAAATATGGGAGACTTTGGCCAAGAATGTGTGATGTCCTCTAGTGTACAGCACTCCTGGGTTGCTTTGGCTGTCAGGTCGGGATGCCCTTGTATCCTACATCTGAATTCAGGGGCTGCTGCATTTGTGAACAGCAGATGTACAGCCTGGGATATCTTCCTTGCACTGACAGCCCATGGCTGATCCAGAGGAAAAGCTTCATACCAGCTTCTCATCTAATGTATGAAAAATTAATTCTTCTGGCTTCCTGGACCATTGTATACCTACGAAGGGTTGCAGTGCTGTGCTGTGTAAATTTGTGGTGGTGCACAGTAAATATTACGCTTTAACGGTCGCAGGTCTGACATTTCTGTTGAGTTATGTACCATAATGTTCCAACACCATGGGCTGAATTTGATCTTAACTACGTGGGTGCACTTTAGTGTATGCCTGAAGAAAATTGGCCACTAAACTTGCAGGTTCATGTGCACAGTCAGTGATTGAACAATCTGGTGATGCCCCAAAAGGTATGAAATTAATTTTCAGGTACAATAAACAATATTTCAGCCCTGACTGGCTTGACGGAAGCTTCATCTTCCAGCACTAGATATTGAAATGGGTTGCAGGATTGCATTTAAGAAGGGATTTGTTCTGCCTGTCTCTTTAGGGCAAAGGAAGCTCATGAAGTTGTGCCCAGGCAATGCTGCTTCACCTGAGTGGTGCCTCTCTGCAGCTGGAGGTTTGGAATTGTCATTACCTATCTTAAAAATTCCTCATTGTGTAGATCAAGCAGTGATTTTTTTTTTCCTATTTGCCTTTGCACAAGCTGGGCATGGCCCAATCCAAATGCATTTATCACTGACTCTTTTGGAAAAGGGATTTCTGCACTGTTTCTCCCTCAGCAGCTGAGGGGCTGTGCAGGACCCCTTTTCTTGGAGAGGGACACTGGCTGGGCACAAGTGCATGGATGCTCAGGAGGGGTGTGCCACTGCCTGTTCAGGTTTTAATTGCAGTGCAAGGGTTGCCAGTGAAAGGGGATTTTCTGTGCAAGGAAATACTGGAAGAGGCTGCAGCAAAAATTTCTATTATGAGATACACGGTCTGTGGTCAGCTGCAAGGGGAGTCCACAGCAGTAAGATCAGCAAAGACTTGCTGCCAGGAGGTGCTGGGCCCTTGGGACAGGATCATCGAGAATGCACCAGCAGCAGCTGATTTGTGTCTGCTCCTCTGTTAACATATTTGCACACTTTCCCCATATTACCTCAGCTTTGCCTTGGAAGAGCATTTGTGAAGTCTGGAAGCGTGGTAGGAACAAACCCACTTGGATCCACACCATGGAGCAGCCTTTGGTGCTAATTGTTCCCACCTTTAGCTCTGTAGGTCCCATTCAAACCAGGCCCTAGATGAGGAAGTTGAGTCAGAGCCATCTTCACCTTTCTTGCTTGGATTCAGAGGCTGGGGAATGATAAGTGATGTATTACACAAATTTAGCTCTTGTTTTTACTCTCCTGTTTATAATTGTCAAAGGTTTGAGCCTTCTGAAATAATAAGGTTAAGTAGCCTTCTCTGACCTTAGGTGAATAGGAAAAAATATAGTTATTGAGGGACTCAGGCCATTACACCTCAGCAGTGAGGAATCCGAGGCATTGGAAAAACCTGCTAAATTATCCTGCTTAATGCCAGACACTCTAAAGTGACTTATGGTGCTGCAAAAACATAAACATCCATAACTGTGACTGCTGCAGGCCAGCAGTGGGTTTGCCACGTGCCTGTGCCTGGGCTGGCAAATAGGAGTGGTGGCAGATGAGCTCCCGTGGCATCGTCTCGCTGGGGACGCCGGGTGCTGGCCCCACAGCGGTACCCGAGCCAGTCCTGGGCACGTCCCAGGCTGAGCTGGGCTCTCCCCCTTGGTTTCACAGCATGTGTTTAATGTGGAACCTGGCCAGGCTGCCCTGCTGTGTGGCACGGGGCTGTCATTGCTCCAGGGAACCTCTCCAGCTCTGCCTCAGGACTCCCTGTCTCCAGGGAGGACAGGAATGGAGGGCTCTCTGGAGCTGTGCCCCTTGTTCTTGGTGTTTGCTGCTCTTTTTATCAACAGTCTGAGAAGGGAAAAACTTATTTTCTTGTGGGGGTTACCTTTTGGATGCTGCCTGACTTGCCCAACTGCGCAGGAGGCAGATGAAGCACCACTGTCTAATGTGAAGTTTCATTAAGGCCTTGGCAGCCATAATGTTCCTTTCCTAGAAGAAGAGCAAGCCTGTTGCTAATTTACCACCAGATCCAATGAAACATGGAAATGGCACTGAAAAATCATCCTTGCAGCTCTGTTTAGATGTGGCCTTACAAAACATAGTAGGTTTGGGCTTGGATAGCCATCTCTCTGCTCCAGGTAGGGACTCAGAAGAAGAAATATCCTTGAGTCCAGTGTCTTGGAGAAGAGCAAGCTGTCCCCAGTGTTGGGCACAAACATCTGTGTGTCAGTTTGGCAACCACTAGGTGAGACCCTGGTTCAGGGTTGCCTTTTCTGTGGACTCCTCTTCATCTAAATTATCTGCCATCACAGAAATTCCTGCTCACAGATATGTTTGCTGGAACATTTGGAGAAAGGGGGTTCAGAACTGGACTGAAATGGACTTGTTGAACTCTGTCGTAACCACTCTCCCATGCTAAAGAAAAGCTTCTTCAGAGAGCACATGGAATAAATCGGTGTGGTTAGTCAGAAGCCAGATGGAGCAAAAATCCAGATTAAATAGCACAGAGTCAGATTTAAGAAACGTAGAGCAAAAGCAGCACTTGAGTTCAGGATGCCTCGTGCTGCCCTAAACTGAACAATCATTGTTCCCTGAGAGCCCCAAGAGCTCCGATGCTCTGCTGTAAATGAACTCCTCCTACAGAACTAAGAGTCGACTCCCAAAGCCAATCAGCAACATAGGGATCTAATTTCCCCTCTGCTGTCTAAATAAAATGCTGCTGCAGATGGAAGGCTCCCTAGAAGCTGCTTCTGGACTGCTTCCACCTTTTTATGAAAGCTCCACTCAGACATGGTACAGTGTGCAGTAACATAACCCATTGAGTACTGTGATCCCTGGAAAAAAATGTAAGGGGGACAGAAGCTGGGAACAAGCCTTGAGATTCAGGTTTGGAAATAATGATAGAAGAGCAAAGTATTAATATTTCACAGCACAATCTGCTTTGCAGAATACAAGGGGCTTGGGGAAGAAGCAGATGGAAGGAGCTGAGTATGTGTTTCCCAAGGAGATGGTATTGTGTCTGTTGCTTTGTTAGTTGGAGCTCTAAATACTGAAACAAAAGCACAGAAAAGGCTGAAATTTAAATTTGATGAGTTGCTCTTTCTTTTCAGTTTGGGATTAAGCTGGAGCTGTTGTGGTTCAGTCTGTGCAGGCGTTTTGGTGGTGTGTGTCCTCTGTGCACCTCTGTGCACGTGTGTGGGTGTCTGTGCTCCTGCAAACTCTCCAAGATTAGTGCAAGCCCAGAGCTGTCCTGGGAGCTCATCCCATCGCAGCTCCCAGCACTGAACCTGGCCTGCCATTAGCATTACCAAGGTAAATACAGCTCTGCAGGTGCTCTGGCAGCCACCTGCACAGGGGCACACTCCATTCTAAACTCTGCAGAAGCTGTGGTTGTGCCCTAAGGGACATACAGGCTGCTGGCCACATCTCCTGGGGAACAGTTCCCTCCTTAAGTGCAGACTTGCAGCCCTCAGTCTGCAGGTGAAGGTGTGCAACAGAACCAAGGGACAGCTCTGCTCCTCCAGCTTCATCATGGCTTGCAGGTTTTCACACTTTCTGACCTGAGCAAAGGTTCAGCTGGACCTTCAAGTCATGTTCCCTGTGCCCAGTGAACGCAATTAGGTTGTGCATTAAGTTGTCTCTTCAAATTTTTGATGCTCTGGTTTGGCTTTCTAAGAGGAAAGACTGTACTCTCTTGGGATGAGTGTAACATGGACAGGAGTTGGAGTTATCTCTTAACATGGAGAGGCTGGGAAAGGGGTGCAGGGAAGGGCTTGAACCAAGCCAGCTGGTTCAAAGCTTACCCCAAACCAGCAGAATAATTCCTGAAGGATCTCATGGATACTGGGTAGGGTCTGAGTCAGTGTGTATCACAGAGTTTTAGCTGCACATTTCAGTCCTGAATGTGAATTCCCCCCTCTTTAGCAACCGAGTTGTTTGAACTGGAGTCACCGTGGTTTTTAGATGTGGTCTTAAAAATGTTAATTAACCTTCTGCAGTTACAGAGAAACTCCAGCTGTGGACAACTATGCAAGAGAAGGACTTCAGAGGTTTTGAAAGTCTTTCAAGAGCACACAAGGGAGATGAATGTTCTGTGGCCATGAGCCTGACCTAGTCACTGTGTGTGATAGTTCCCAACTGGATCTTCCATGGATGGTCCTTCTGGTGTTCAGCTACCAGGCACTGAGGACTGTGTTCTTCATTGGTGAAATGATACATAAACATGCACACTCTGAAGCTCAGCCCTGGGATTGTTCACTGTAAACACTGCATTGTCCAACAATTTACATTAATGAGGATGATTTACATTTATATAGCTCCTTTCATCCCCATGGATCTCAGAGTGCCTCAGACTAAAATACCCAGGGCTGCATCACAGCCATGTGAGCTGGTTGTGGTGTGAGCCAGCCAGGTAGGACAAATGAACCTCAATGTTGCTTAGTCCTGAGCAAGAGGTGTTTTGGGGAAACATTATGGTCAAATATTTCATCCTGTGCAGAACTGGCTGGACCTTGTAACTGAGATCCAGTCTGAAAAAACAGATCTGGAGAACTTGGTGGTCTTGTTCTTCATCTTTTCCTGCAGCAGGAGGGACTGAGGTGACCTGGTGTTTTTCATGTGTCTCACAGAAGGTGGGATGACCGAGGAAAGTTCTTTTAGTGGTCCCCAGGTCTGAGGTGCTGCCCTTGCCCAGTACTTTTCCAGACCCTTACCAGAGGGAGACAAGGATCCACAGGGATGAGATGAGGATGGGACTTGTCCTTTGGGGCTGTACTCCTGTGGGTGAGCTGGGGTCTGTGGAGTTTGTCTCCCACGTGCTGCTGCACTGTAAGCATCTCTTTTGGGGTTCCTGTTCACCCCTCACATTGCCTCTTGCTGAGCTGGACCCCACTGTGAACCAGGGCTTCCTCCTCCAAGCCATTGCCAAAAGAGAGTTTTAAACGTTCACTTGCTTTATTTTTAGGTGTATATTTAAAATACTACCGATATTTCCAGGGAGCATTTGTAAATGAGGACTCTATGGAAGTTATTTTTGTGCATTAATTCATGAGGCAGCTTCAAAAATTCATGAAGTAAATAGAACTTTCTGCCAGGAGGCATCGGGGTGCCTTTGCTGCCCTCCAGAGCGGAGCAGACATTTCAGTGTAACGCAGTAACTCTGAAACAGAGTCTCCTGATCTCAGTGTGCTGATTAAGGCACTAAGACAGGCTGCAGAGGTGCTTTATAAGTCTTTAAGATGTCCTTGTTTCACCAGCCTTAACAGTGATCTTATTTCAGCAGGGATTAAGTGAGCTGCAAAAATATACCTGGGTGGCAGAGGCAGCCGCTGTCCCTTGTGCTGTCCTCAAGGTCCAGGGATTGTCCTGGAGGTCCAGGGGCTCTCCTGGCCCATGGAGGGGCACTGGCTCAGCTGCTGTCCTGTTCCCAGGCACCATCCCTCCTGGTGCTGTGGCTGTGAATGTGGAGTGACTCTGCTGGCATCAGCACAGCTCTCTGGGCTCATGCTGGGGTGACCGAGGGGTGAAGTCAGCT
This sequence comes from Peucedramus taeniatus, assembly GCA_013400575.1. NCBI lineage: Eukaryota > Metazoa > Chordata > Aves > Passeriformes > Fringillidae > Peucedramus > Peucedramus taeniatus. Next base: position 155,533 of record WBNO01015350.1, on the reverse strand, counting down.
CTGTTGGGGGATTATTTCTATCAGGCTAAAAGCAGCAGTGATTTAAATGGAGCAGATTGTGCTGGGGAGGCCAACCCCCACTGGTGACTGCTCTGGTATAGCTAGAGATGGGCCAGTGGGGCTGGGGTTGGTTTAAGGAGTCACTCTGCAGTCACTGCAATGATATCGCTATGAAAATAATGCAAAAAAGAGGAGAATTGGGTCTCACACCTCCAAAATGGGTTAAACTAAACCAGAACAAGCTGGTTTTTCTCTGCAATGAGCAATATCCACATGTGGAATTATTTATAAACAAATATTCAGAATAAATTCATATGTAGGGAGTCTTCCTTCCTTCTTATCTTGTAGTAGGATCTTCCTCTAAATATTAAGCTGTGTGGATGTATGAAGTAGGGAATAGCAAAGTGCTTCAGAATAGATGGAGGACCAGACTGAGGCTCTTTTTGATCTGTGAGGAAGGAGTGATGTCCATTTGTGCTGGCTCGTGCCCCAGCTTTCTGCTTCTCTTTGGATGCCAAACCTGCAGTGAGTGTGCTGCTGCTCCTGGGTGTGGGATGCATTTCAGGCTGGACAAATGTTCATTGTGGTTTGCACAAAGGTTGCTTTTTTATGCACAACTCAAGTCTTGAAAAGAGAAGGAAAAAATGCTCTCCAGACTCTCTTGGGATTATTTTTTTTCCAGGTAGCTTCTGACCTTGAATGATATTCAGTGTTTTTCCATTAACACCAGTGGGGCTCAGGCTTGTGTAAGATTTAGGGATACTCCCTCCTCCTCCTCCTCCTCCTCCTCACACTAAATGCTTTTTTTATTATTCATTAATGAGTAATCAGAAATATCTAAAAGGATGTATGGCTTCAGCTCTTTCACAGACAGTGGGATCTGTGCAGCTTTGCAGTTTGTGGGCAGCTATAAATGGTAATGAAGAGCACGTTAAAACCCTGCCTCCATAGCAGGGCTCTAATTGCTGTTGATTTGCTGCTTGGTTTGGTGGAAGAGGCTGGGCCAGAGCTCTCAGATGTGCCTGCTGAGGAGCACCCAGGCCCCTCAGGCTGTCTTTGTGTTGGTGCACTGTTGATAAACTCCCCATTGGCAACGCTCCCTTCCCTCCACACTTACAAACTCCCACAGTCCAGGCTGTCCAAAGTGGCACAGTTATCCCCCTTAGAAATGAGAAGGATGCAGCTTCTGTCAGACCTCACAGTCAGCCTGCCAGAGAGCTGAGAATGAGTTCCTAACCTTCTAAGTCTGCCTTTATTCCTGGACTAGCTGTTGTATCTCTGTAAGCTTGACTTCTCCACTGCCTGAGCATCCTTCTGCACTGTGTGTGACCCAGGAGATGGACAGCCCTCATGTCTCCAGGTGGCACACCTGGGGTTCCAGGGGGCTTTAGGAGGCTCTTAGACAGTGGCCAGGGCTGCCCAAGTGAGACTTGGGTGGCATCAGGTGCAATATAAGGCTCAGAAGCTGTGCTCCCTAAAATGCTTCTGTGCAGCAGAGAGGAGTCAGGAGCACCTGCATTGTGTAGGAAGGTCAGGTGGACTCTCACCTAGAAAATGGATGTTTGGTTTAGAGGCTGTGCTTGAGAAGTGTGGGGATTTGCTTCCCTGCAGTGTTCCCTGGGTTTGTTAAACCTCTGTAGTTAGAGGAGCAGAAGAGCCATTGAATTATTTGCTCCATTGAACTGATGTGCTGTGAAGACTCACTTGTACTTTTAACACGCTGCAAGTTCACCAAAGGTGCACAGCCCAGTGCAGTGTTCAAGGGGAATATTGCATATCTTTGGTTATGCACCATGGGGGAAACAGAAGAAAGGAGGAAACTGCAATACTTGTTAAATTTTATTATTTCTTGGAGGAACCTTGTGGTGGTCTCTGGACTGAGGTTGCTCCTGTTTTCCCATACCATCACCCACATATTGAGCCATATGTCCTGGCAGCTGGCTGATGAGAATCCACCAAACTCCTGTGCAATAAGGCATTTTCTGTAGAGATTTAATGTTTAGATGATTACAGAATGCAGTGGATTACTTGATTACTTTGTGTGTGTTTCTGCAGGAAATATGCTGGAGTATTTTATATAATTTTTTCTGGTTTGGGGGACTTTTTTTTTTTTGTTTCCTTAAAAGGGGATGGAGTGCTACCTATAAGAGATTGAGAAGTGTAGCCAATAGTTTTATTATCCTCCCAGTGCTGGCCTCTTCTGTCTTTACAAATGCTCTGAAGCCACAACTCTGCATAAGAAAAATGGATTTGTCACTGAATTTTCATGCTTCATCCTCACAGAAATGTAACTGTTGTCCTGGGCTTTAGCACTGTGCCTTCAAGCTTGGATTTAATGCTGATCATTATACTTTTAGAGCAGGTTACATAGAAAAATAGAGGCACGGAGCACATCCAAAAGCAAGCAGCCTTGCTTTCACTCCCATTTTATTCTGGCGAGGATGCTGAATATTTATTAAGAAAATCCCACAATCCCAGTTTTAAAGAAAAAAGAAAAAAAAAAAGACCCCTCTGTATTTTAGAAAGGAACAGCTGTAAAGTGCAGCTGTTGAGCTGAATTGTATCTCTCACAGCCCAGTGCTGGGGAGAGGGAGCTGAGCAGGTCCAGGGAGCCCAGGAGCCGTGGCTGTGCTGGGTCAGGGTGGGCTGGGGCTCAGCAGGGAAAGGAGCATCAGCTCTTCTGGGAGACCAGAGCATGGCTGGTATCCCACTGGATAACAGGGGGGCTCAGCTGGATCTTGTGTGACTGCACAGATTCTCCTCTGCCACGTGAGAAACGTGCTGATGTTTGTTCTCACCCTGCTGTGTTTCAGTGCTTTGGAGAAGGGCAGTAAAGATGGGGGTGGTTGTGCACCTTTTAGTGCCTTCTGCGTTCTGCTGCTGCTGTGGTGGGAGTCTCCAGATGGCTCCTTTGACAGTTTCCCAAGATATTTTTATTTCTGTTTTCTTTAAAGGAGGCTGTGCTCATTTTTAGGATGTATTTTGTGTTTCAGTTGTTGGTCGTAGCACAAGAGTTAATTTGTTGTTTTGATCCAAGCAGATTTGACCCTGAAATCAAAGCACTGCTGCTTTCAGCTGATGTTTCTGAAAAGAGAATTTCTCAGAAACTCCTTTTGAACACCTTTGTTTGGGGATTGGCCTTATCATGTCAAAGGGATAGTTGCCTCGAAAAAAACCTTCTATTTGACACCTGAGTGATGATTTCCCTTTTGTTGAGATTCCAATTTAAATCTTCACAATACTGATGGCTTGGTAGTAAGCTGACATAGCATTACATCTGCTGCACTGAGTGTGCTTGGTTTTGGATGCAAGATCAAAAAACTCCCTTGCTTCTGCCCTCCTTGCACACTCAGTATTGCCTCAGAACATGGAATTTCCAGGGGGAAGAGCAGAGGGGCTGAGGATGTCCTGCTCTCGAGGGCTCCAGTGCAGGAATTCAGCCCAGCACAGCAGAGCTGGCTCAAGGCTGTTGTGATTTGGGCCCATTTTCTTTTCATCTTAGTCCAAGTGAGCACAAAATCAAGTGGAACAGCATGTAAATGCAGTATATTTATTGCATTTTGGGCTGTTCAGTCTTTCCTAAATTCCAGATGCATCATCCTTTCTTTTTGCTTTGCCTTTCTCCTGGTGACTGTGTGGTTTAGAAATTGGCGTTTCTGGCACATTTTCAAGCTGTCTTTCAAAATAAACACCTTTCCCAGAGGTAAGGGCAACCTGAGGCCCTGATTGCATGAAGTGTCATTAACCAAACAGCACCAGAGACAGAGATGATTAATACACACCCTTGGAGCTTTGTAGTGAAGCTAAATGGTATGATCTTGGAGCAAACAGTGTAAAGCCTTTGGAGATCCAGCTGGAGCCCAGCTCAAGCCTGTGTGCATTTAGTTTTGGATTTCTGGAGTTATTTTCAACACCCAAATGGGGCACTGGTGTCCTTGCTAGGGGAAAACAAACTGTGCTTTACAGTATTTGCTGTGGGAATGGTTGCAAACCATTCTGCTTGTTCATACAACAACTGGAGCATGGCCAGGATGGTGGCACCAGGGCTGGGTTCCTTTGCTTAGGGGTCACTGACCATCCCCAGGTGACCAGGACCCCTGGGCAGGGCTTGGTGTTAGAGCCCAGGGTGGTGTGTGGTGAGAACTGCCCCTGCCAGGCCATCCCAGCTGTGTCTGTGCTCCCTCTGTGGTCCTGGGTCATGGACAGAGTCCATGGGAACAGCCTGATGGGCTGCTCCCAGCTCTGGCCACATGCCTTGGTAATGCCCTGGCGTGGGCTGGGTGTTCTGGATCTCCTCCTTGGAGAAGGTGCTGAGCAGACATCCCCATCCCAGTGCTCTGGATCCAGCAGGGAGCCCTTGCTGGTGTGGTTTAGGAGCTGAGCTCTGGAGCAGTGGGAAGCAGTGTTACAGAATTACAAAGGCATTTTGCTCTGAGCAGCATTTATGTAGCCAGAAATGAGGAGAGAATCTAGGGAAGCTCCGTGAAGGCCTTCAGGTAAAAAAAAAAACCAACAAACCCAAAGGGTTAGGGACTTGACTCGGTGGGGCAGGTGACACCTAAAATAGAAAACACTTATCTTTGTTTCCTTTTGAAATATGTCCTATATCCTTGGGAGGCTTCTTAGCAGCCTTTGGATCAGTGCCCTGCCTATTCAAAGCCCTTCTACTTTCAGCAGAGGACTGTAATTTGCAGCTTGTTTCGGGTGGTTTTTACTCTGTGCTTTGCAGGATTGTGCTTGGCTGTGCTCTCCTGGAACGGACAAAGCCATGTCCCAAAGGACCCCTCCACCCTCTCATACGGGGGTAGTGGGAGAGGGCAGGGTCCTGGCAGGAGTGGGGCAGTGTGGGGCATGTCCTGGGCCCTCCATCCCTCTTCATCCCTGGTGTGAGCAGCACTCCTGCTCTGCTGCACATCCCACGTGTGCCTGGGCACCAGCACTGCCCTGGGGAGAGGTGCTGTAATTAACCATCCCATTAGGAGGGAGCCCTTCCCATCAGCTCCTCTCTGCCAGCACATTCTCCTCTGCTGTCTCTTTTTCTAGTAGAAAGCTCTTCCTACAAGTGGTACTTGTGTAACTTGGCAAGGATGTTTTGATGGGCTGGCCGCATTGTTCATTGAATTACTGTCTGGCTGGAAAGCCAAGGGCTGCAATTTTCTGTGCATTATTATTCTTGGGATTCAGCCTCTTAGAAATGCAAAGTGGGACAGTTTGCTGCTAGAAACATTTCCCAACAGTTCGGGGCCTGGCAAGAGATGGAGGGATCTCTTGGGCTTCAGTAACCTTCAGGTTTTCACATGCTTTGACATGCATTTTGAGTGAGTCCTTTTATTTATTTCAATAGTTCTGTCAAACATTCCTCCTCCCTTGTATTAACTATGGCTTCACTGCCCTAAAATAACCCAGCAGGGTTAGGAATATTTGCCACAGGAATCTTGTAAATGGCTTGCACATAATTATGTTTTTATTCCAAGGCAAAGGAGATATAACTCTTCAAAATGGATAAAAATCTTGAAATGAACATCTGGACATACAAATTAAATTGCTCTTAGTGTAAGGACAGTACAGTACTTTATTCTCCCTGGCAGGCTTCAGCACACTTGCAGACTCGACACTAATCCACAGGATCAGAGTCATCTTGTAAACTTAATGTCTCTAAATGTTTTCACATATTTTTATTGCAAATCTATCCTTTCAGGACATTAGAGATCAGCCTGAGCCCTGGTAAGGCACACGTAGCCTCTCTGCATTGACTGAGAGCTTTATATACTTAGATTGAGATAGCCTTGGGTCTCAAGAGCAAATCATTCTTCTGACAACAAACCCTCCCCTGCCCTGCACAAGCTGTCACCCTCACCATCAATAAAATTATAGATTAGGTTATTGATTGTTTTTTCTTTTTTTTTCCTCCCACCTACTCTCAGACTCTCATGAAAATTCAAGACATTTCATATCTTTCTATTGACAAAAGCAACAACTAAATCAGATTATGCAACTCTCTTAATTCCCAGGAGTAATTTCCAAATTGTTCTTAGGTCCTTTGCCTGTCTGGTGCTTGCATTTGGATAGAGCACACTGAGATACTTGCAGCTTGTCATGGTTTAAATCTTAATTAGCTCATGGGAATGCATCCTTTTGAAATGCAATACTTGGACTTTCTCTAGGCTATTCTTTTTTTTCTAAAAGGAATTAAAATATCCAGTATCATAATTAAGCATTTCTACTCACTTATGTTAGAAGCTTTTGAAGAGTATTTAAAGAAAGCAAAGTCATTGGACTAACTTCTAATATAACAGGGGAGCAGGAGGTGTGTGGATGTTGGTGCTGTTTCTGTTTTTGGGGATCAGGTCCCCTCGTGTGCCACGGGTGCAGTGCCATTGGTAAGGCCATGCCAGTTGGCATTGATGTTGGCTCTCCCTGCATGTATTTGTGAGATTTGATGCAATTCTGGTTCTTCAAGACAGGCTGGGGGAGCCTGAACTGGCTGAACAAATAATTCTTGATACAGATGCAGAAAGCTGATCATTTTGGGCACTTTTTATTTAAAAGGAAAAAGAGCAGGGCACCAGTAAATACAAAACTTATCACTCCACCAAGCCAGTAACGTCAGCACTTCAGTCAAGTTTCCAGGGGGAGATTTATGACTCCTGAGATGATGCTTGTATAAAACTTGTTTGGCTGTGATTTTCAAAGGCTGCAGCAGGGAGGAACTGCTGGGGTGGCTGATTGTGTGTGCAGAATGCTGAGGAGCTGCTTGGGAGGTGAAGCTGGAGAGAGGAGAGGGTACATGAACAGCAGGGGTTTGAGGGGTCTAGAAAGCCCACAGTGGTGATTGCCTCGTGCCCAGATGTGACAGAGGTTCATGGGGTCTGTCAGAGTCATGGTTATGCCTTGCCCATGTTAAACACTCCCATAAATGCAAAGAATAAACCCCATAAATCCTGATGGTAGGTTTGATAGTTATGTTTTATATAAACGGGCACTTAAAAATACAAAAACAATATTTGTTTTCCCATGATCTGCTTTTCTCTGTGGGTGCTGTCTGGCCTTCAGCAGGATAAATGACCAGGATGGAGCCAGCCTTCTCTAAAAGGTGTGGGAGGGTGCTTAGATGAGCACAGGGACAGCTCCATCCAGCAAAGAACAGTCCCTTGCCCACTGTTGCTGTGCAGTGCATCCTTACATTGGATTTTTGCACAAGAGCACATGTTGGCTGGTTTCCTCTTTAACCCTGGAGGTGCTGGTCTGTATTGCCATGTCCTCTGTGATATTTCAGTCACTCAGGCACTGGGAAGTGCACTTATACACTGTCAGAAGCAGAGGTGTCTTCTTTAAAACATTGTCTTCTGGATCTGCCCTTATTTTCAGCGCTTGAGTGGAAACATGGCTGTTTTAAATAAAAATTTGGTTTAATGTGCTTTTAAATTGGAGGCAACTGCACTAGTTATGCAATTAACTGCAAATATTGAGTTCGAGAAAGGGCAATGCAAGTACTTCCAAAATAATCAGAAGTGTTTTTAAATGGATGGCTAATGGAGAACAGACACTGCAGTGTGAGCTGCCTGTGTTCCCTAACAAAGCATTCTTTACCCAGGCTCTGCATAAGCTTCTTTTCAGCGTGTACATTAGAGCAGGAGTCTGGCAGGCTGTCTCGTCATGTGTCTTGTCCTGTAGAGCCACTTATTGGATTTCATCTGCTTACCCTTGTGCGATCATCAGGGCAGTGCTTAAAAGCAGCTCTTGTATGAAAACAAACGCAGCAGATTATGCAGCCTTAGTCTCTTCATAAAGGAGAGGAGGGGAGAGATGGGGAAGGGAGGAAGCCTCCATTCCTGACCTTTAACTCAGCAGTAAACATAAATCTCCTCTAATGCTCTGCATTAGACCTTTGGAAGAAGGGGCAGCCAACTCAGGCGGACTACGAGGATGTCGTGAGGTTATGCAGGGAGAAAATCAGAAGGGCCAAAGCCCAACTAGAACTTAATCTGGCTACTGCCATAAAAGACAATAAGAAATGTTTCTATAAAAGCATTGGCAGGAAAAGGAGGGCCAAGGAGACTCTCCATCCTTTATTTGATGCAGGAGGAAACACAGTGACAAAGGATGAGGAAAAGGCTGAGGTACTTAATGCCTTCTTTGCCTCAGTCTTTAATAGCAAGACCTGTTGTCCTCAGAGGACCCAGCCCCTGAGCTCGAGTACAGAGAGAGGGAGCAGAATAAATAATCCCATAATCCACAGGGAGCTATCACAGTGAGCATTCCAATGCTACATGGGCCACCTTCAAGGCATGATGGAATGCCCTGCCAAGCCCTATCTCCACAAATGAACCAATATCCTTTTGGTAATTGTCGTGGATATTGGAAAGCACATCCCAACTGTCTGAATAATTACACCAAAAACTTGAATTTCTGTATGCCAAATAATGGGGAGTAACATTGTATTTTGGAGGATCACTTTCTTGCCAGTCATTAACTGGAAATGTAAGGCAGAAATCCATTGTTAAAGAACCAAGGATTTCCAGTTCTTGGGGTTCAAATATTGCTTTGGGAAGTTCTTTGGCCCAAATGTTCCAATTCAATACAGGATTGCTCCCATTGTCAGTTTCACCAGGCTCATTATTAAATTGCTTTTTGATCAAGGGCAAATCCTTTACTGGCACACTGACTAGACAGGTTGAGAAAGGCTTTTCTGGTTCCAAGTTAGACAAACATATGGTATCCAAGCCTTCTGCCTTGGCTGAGGTCACCCAAACATTTGTTTTTGGTTGTTCCACAGGATCATTGACCTGCTGCACCCCAGAGACACAAATATCCCACGGGATCAGATGGGATCCACCCAACGGGGTGAGGGAGCAGGTGAAAGTGCCCCCTGAGCCACTTCCCATCATTTATCAACACCCCTGGCTAACAGCGAGGCCCCAGGTGACTGAAGTTACCCAGTGGGGCTCCTGTCCACATGAAGGGTCAGCAGGATGATCCTGGCAGCCTGAGCTCAGTGCTGGGGAAGGTCATGGAGCAGATCACTTCCAGTGCCATCCCATGGCACGTGCAGGGCACCCAGGGCATCAGGCCTGGCCAGCAGGGCTGTAGGCAGGCCCTGCACAGCTAACCTGTCTTTTCTGACAAGGTGACCCACTTGGTGGCTGGGGGAAGGGCTGGGGATGTATTCTAGCTGGAGTTCAGTAAAGCCTTCTCCTGGGGACACTGTGAGCCGTGGCTGGGACAGCTGCTCTGTGTGCTGGTCAAACACTGGCAGATGGCCCAGTGTGGTGGGCAGTGAAGTTACACCCAGCCAGAGTTCCCTGGGCTCAGTACTGGAGCCAGCCCAGTTTAGTATCCTTGTCAGTGGTCTGGACCAGGGGATTGAGGGCACTTTCAATCAGTCTGCAGGTGACACCAGGTTGGGTGGGAGTGTTGATCTGCTGGAGGGCAGGAAGCTCTGCAGAGGGATCTGGATCCATGGTCTGAAAGTAAGTCCTGGAAAGGTTACCCTCTTAAAACAAGAATGTTTGCTGATGAAGTTGTGTCCAAAATTAAAAACAAAGACCTAAAAATCCTACCACTGGTTTGCTTGCCATTATGTAGCTGCCCACCCAGCACATCACCTCCCAGAAGGGGCTCTTTCTCACCTTGTGGGTGATTTTAAGTCATTCATTCCCTTTGTTTTTTGCAGGGTCAGCTGTGTTTCAGCTGGGGGAAGCTGTTACATTTCCCTGCTCTTCAGGCATGATGTGCAATTGTGATTCCATGCACATTCCATTCCTCCTTCCCCTGGGATGGGCTGCTCTGAAGGTTGCTGTCTTTGGCTCCACGTTAGAGTGGAGACGTTTTGAACAAGACCAGGCTCTCTGTGGAGTTCAGGCTATCTTGTTCAGATTCAGAGATCTTTTATAGCTCAGGGAACTGGAACATCATTTTAGCTGAAATGACATAATCTGTTCTGTTTTGTTTTGATTTTTCTCCCCTTTTCTAGTTTTATGCTCAATTGGTGTCAAAATCTTTCGATGGGAGTAGAGGAGCTCAACACCTGTGGAAAGATCAGCAGGGTCTGCTGGATCTGCTGGCCCTGCTGTCACCTCTGCACTTTGTCTTGAGAGCTCAGGTGACTTTTTAAAGTCTGTGCAGTGAGCAAGGAACCAGGAATGAATGTTGCTGTCACTTATGGCCCATTACACCTCCTGCACTGCTGTGTTCTGTTCTCACCTGAGCAGCAGCCACACCTGGGCTCTATGGCTGATGGGTGAAAGGGTCTCCAGTGTGTTTCTGCTGCAGTAAAATGGGTGTCAGTTGGCAAAGGTGATGAAGGTTTCTCCAGGCTGAGTCAGTGTTGAAGCAGGAGGTTGTGTCAGTGTGTGTGATGTGGCTCAGCTGGAATGGTTTCAGTCCATCAGTTGTTGTCATCCCATGGTGGGGTCTGTACTGGTGGGACTGATCCCAGGCCACAGAACAGATCTGCTCCTTCATAGCAGTGCTGGGGTTATTGGAGAGAAAAATCACTCCCTTCTGTAGGGAAATGATGCTGGTTGGATGGAAACCAGTTAAAGGAGACTGCCACATAAAGTGATGATCATGAAGTGAAAGAATTGGAGGAGCTGGGGAAGAGTTTGAGCTGGAGCTGCAGGAAGCCAGTAAAGCAACTTTGGCATGCTCAGAGGGGCAAGTCAAGGAGAAATACATTAGTGTTCAACAGGTACCTGAATGGTCGTGGGCACAGGTGGTGGCTGGGCAGGAAAGGCTGCAGAGTGATGGTGGGAGGTCCACAGAAAATGGAGCAAGTCCCAAGGGTGCACGAATACTATTCATCCTGCATGTGCCCTCCTTGAGCAGAATTCCTGAGGGGAAAACACAGTGTAAATTAAAAACAGAAGTGATGATTGCAGAGAAAAAAAACAGATGATGGATTGAGAAGTTGCTGTAGAAGAGGGAGGAGCTAGGTAGATGAGATTTGGATATGAAATGTAAATGAAGCTTGGAGGTGATTAAGTGGACTTTTCTACAGTCATTTTTTATGCTGGATGTGGGAGGCTGGGCTGATGAGGAGGAGGAAAAACACCTCAGCTCAGGAATCAGCAGCATTTCCCTGTTGATCATGTGGGCAGAAAACAGGGGCAACCTCTTTGCTGAGGAGGCTGAACTGAATCAAATCTCCAAATGCAAACCTTGGCCGTGGGACTCTTGTGTCATGCAGAGGGAGTCTGCCTTTCCCACCAGCCCCCTGCAAAGGAATTAGTAATTCCTTATGACACCTCATGGCAAAATGATTTTGTGAGACGTGGCGTGGAGGTGTGGAAAGAGGAAATGAGTGAGATGTTTTTAATTCCAGATAATTTGTTTGGTGTGTAGCTGTGAATAAGACACATAGGGAGTCAATGTTAATGGATGAAGAGTGTATTAAAAGAGACAGAGTAATGTTAAAGAGAAGAACAGAATTGTTCTCACCAGGCAATGCACTTTGCAGAAGAGAGGACTGCTATTTGGTTTTATTACAAAATAGAGGTTAGCCTCTTTTTCTTTTCAATTTTCCTCCCCTAAACTGTACCCGTTTGTAAGGTTTTTTCACAATAAACACATTTTTCCTTAAAATTGCAGTTTTGAAAAGAATACAAATCCAAATTGTAAAGTAATTAAGATTTCCTTCAGAAGAATGCATGTTGGCTTTGCATTTCCTGCATGTTTGGGAGCAAAAGAGCAGATCTGGTCACAGGATGAGCACTTGGATGGCAATATTCTCATCTTTATAGACTGCCACAAATTGTTCTGTGGCAAGCAGGCACTTAGGAATTTGCTCAGCATATCAGAAGATCTTTTTCAGCTTGGGGCAGGGAGGTGGGTTATGGATGTCTTTAATGTGCTCCTGCAGCCATGTTACTCCTTTGACATGGGAAAATCCTGAATCCCCAAGAACTTTCCCTCTGAATGACAAGGTCTAAATCTTGGTGCTTGCAGTGATAGTTCTACTTCTCTGGGGCATAATCCAGATCCCAAAGAAAACTCTTATTAATCTGTTCTGCATGTGAAGGAAATGCCAAAGAATACATTACAGCTTCAGGTCCTGCTGTATCCATAAGTGATTTCCATGGGGTGTCTGATGTGCAGGGAGAACTCCAAGAAAAACCTGGCAGCATAAACTGGTGGAGACCTGGAGCAGTGTTAGTCTTCCTTTTGTTTTTTATTATTTCAAGGAAATGCTTGTTTCAAAGAGAAAAGGCTTTAATCATTTGGCTTGTGAGGGAGTTGTCTCTTTAATCTCTTACACTTTGGTTTTGGCTTCCTTCAAAAAATCTTTGCAGCACTGGTGTCATTGGTGCCTGTTTGCTCAGATCAGGCCTTCCAGAGGGGAATGAAAGCAGCATTTCCTCATTTAGAAAGAAAAAAAGAAAAAAAGGACAGAAAAGATTATTGCAGCACCAGGTTTTTCAGGTACCAAGCCTGGCTTGCATCCCTGAGATGAAAAGGAAATTGAATATTGTGTTTTCTAAAGGACTTTTTTATCCCTGCTGGATACAGATCTATCAGCCAAATATTGAAATAGAGGCACCTGGTTTGCTGCATGGCTCCAGCTCACACGGAGCCTTCATCCCCCTGCTTTTGGAACCAGGGCTGGGCCTTTGATTTCTACAGAGAACTCAGACCCACAGGAATGCTGAGCACAAGCAAAGCTCCATTCCTGATAGTTCTGATATATATTTTCCCAAGCTTTGGGAAAACATCACTAGTCTGATGGAGGGGGGCCTGGGAGGGTGTTCTGAGTGTGGCCATCCCCAAACCCTGAGTCCTGGGAGTTCAGTTGTTCACATCAAAACCTCCCTTTGGCTTTGGTTGTTGCTGGAGAATGTGTAGCTCTGCCTTTCCCCCAGCCTGTCGCTGCACAAGACAATAATCTGTGTCCATGCTGGAGGTGAGGAGTGCAAATTAAAATCCAAGTTAGTTTTAAAACTAAAAAATACCTTCTGTTTTCAGCAGAACATCTTATGCATCACTAAATTCCTTTTCCTCCCACTTCTTTTGTTCTCCACTTTGAAAATGCACATGAAACATGCCTGGTAATTAACAAGATGGTAGCAGGTTTGGGGGGGAAGCAAGTGTGTTAATTCTTTTAAGGCAGTGTTAAAAAAATATTTCAAATGTTTTCCCAGTGGTGGTTGGGATTTTACCTTGTAAAGTTGCATGAAAAGCAAAATACTGTTCTGTGATGATACTAAACTGTATAATGTAAGGTCACAAGGTTCAAGGAAACACGTTTTCCTAGAGGAGATAGAAGTGTTTATCTAGTCAAGTGAGTCATTTTCCTAGAGAAACAAGTTTTTTAACAACTGTAGAAAATTAATTTTCTGTAGGGAATAGTGAACCTTTAATCTCAGCTTCCCTGCTCAGCATTAGGAAAATCTTGACTAGAGAGTGACTGGTATCTGTGTGCCTCATGATGGTAACATTTCGGATGAACACCAGGTTTCTGAGTGTTTTTCTGAACACTGCCAGCATGGAAAATCCATCCCTGATTTGGATTTAGCAGCGAGCGGTCGGGGCAGCATCTTGCTTGAAAGCAGCAAGCTTTCCTGTGTTTACAGCTTTAGGTTTTGGCAATGCTTGTTTGTATTACCTGTGAGCAAGGAGCCTCGAAGGGCTTTAGAGAGGCGAGCCATGAATTTAACTTCATTTCTTCCCAGGTCTCTGGGAAGCTGATGCAGGTAACCTGATTCATTTGTATTTTAAACTAGAAGAGAATTGTACCATTTCTGGGGGTTTTAGACAAGTGTGTTGTTATAATTTTTTTTTGTTTGAAACCAACAACAAAAATTTCTAAATAATAGTGTTTTCTTTGAAATGGTTTAAAGCTGGTTGATAAAATCCAAGTCTGCCAAGACAGGATGAGTGATGGTTGTGCTGTGCTTGCAGTTGCCTGATCCAGTTTCATAGAATCACCAGCTGCTTTGTGTTGGAAGGGACTGTAAAGATCCTCTAGTTCCACCCTGAGCCATGGGCAGGGACACCTTCCACTAGACCAGGTTGCTCCAAGCCCTGTCCAGCCTGGCCTTGGACACTTCATTAGTCATTGTTTCACTTTGCAAAATCGCTGCTGTGCAGTGTGATCCAGCTCTGACTCATGTAATGATGGTTCACCAGAGAACCTCAGAACAGGAGAAAATATCTGTATGATACCCCCAAAGCCAGCAGTGGTTACTGGAACCTGTCATTATCCCAGAGTTACAGAAGAAAGGTAGTGTAGACTCTGTGAAGACAGAGGTGAAAAGAAAAAAAAAAGGATTTGAGGAGTCTTCCAGTTCAGTGTGTTGTGAGTCAAGTTTTTAAAATGCAAACTGGGAAGTCCTGCCCTGGTTCTGACCCACACAGGGGCTACTCCTGTCTTGGGCTGCAGAATTAACCCTGTCCCTTTGTTGAGCTGTTACACAGCTTCCATTCAGCTTGCTGATTCAGTGCAGCCATCCCCAATGAAAATGGGATTTGATATTCTCTTAGCAAAATTCATGTATAAAGAAAGGAAATATTAAGCCAGAAATTAAATTCCACTCACTGTGTGTTTTCCAGGCGTGCCTGGAGCTGTTGTGCTGGTTCATAGTGTTGAGCTGCTGCACACTGCCTTTGCTGCAGCCTTTCCCTCAGCCCTGTCCAGGTCTCCCTTTGATTTTCTGCCCACTGGAACAGCTGCCCTTGTCTGACAGGTCCTTACAGCCAACACAAACGAGGGATGATTCATTCACAAAATATTTCTGAGTGAGGAGCTGGACTGTAGCTCTGCTCTGGTTTTACACTGCTTTAACTGCCCTGATGGAAAGAAGCGGCTCCTCAGAATGTGGTGGATGGCGGTCACATCTCACCTTGGGGTGAGATTTTTCTCCCATCTTGCCCTGCTTTTGGTTCCAGGTAGGGAACTGTCACTGCAGAGTCAATAAACCAGCTGAGAGAGGCTCCCAGGACTGAGAATTTATGCCAAGTTAACCTTGGTATGTCCCAGACCAGTGGGGCTTCTTGACATGATGAGTCCCAAGCACTCAGACTCCCTTGCTTCAGAGGGGCAATACCTTCCCCAGTAGCTGTCAAGTTTTCACCTCTGTAGGGGATGTTATGAAATGAAAGATGGTTTCACCAAACTGCTTCTGTTCTGACAAACTAAGGAAAGAATGTGCTGCATTTTCCAATACAGATTATCCTCCCTTCCACTTGGTTTCACTTGGAATTACAGCAGATGTGCTGTCCTTTTGCCTTAGGGAGGACAGACATTTGCCATTGCTGTCCAGTGTGGAGGGAGACTTGGAAATCTGGAGGTTACCTGCTCTGTGTTACTAAAGTCTCATTTAAAGCTGTGTAGAATGAGCTTAGATCTGCATGGATGTTGGCTCTGCTTGTGGGAGAGAGGTGAGGAGAAGTGAGAGAGATTTTTGTTGTGCAGACACCCTCTTAGCTGAACAAGCTCATTTGTACAGTCAGATTTTTGGCAGCCTCTTGTCCTTCCTGGTGCTTCCAGGGCTCTGGTGTGTTTCTGCAGTGTCATTCATGTCAGTAGGCTACAGTGTAATATTGGCATTTGTCTGCTACCTTCTGCCTGAGGAGGTAATTTTTTAAAGAATAAATGGCTAGTTTGGAGGCTTCCCTTCAGCAGCTCTCCATCAGGAGGATTTACCCTGCAGAGGCTGCGAGGTGTGCTCTGGGAATGCCAGTGTTGGTTATATTTAGAGTCATAAAATTCTGGCTATTGGGCAAGCTCCTAATTGCTTCAGTCTCTCTTGGTCTTACTCGAAGTTGGATAGATCATACAAAACAAGATGGTTACATTTGCATTAATCTCCATACTTAGGTCAAAGGTTCTTTTTTTCTTTTTCACCTCACAGAAAGATGAAAAAATTAATTTTCCACTTGTAGTTTTAAATGACAGGCATTACTGTGCATGTGATTGGTTTTGTCATATCCTCCCCACTTATGTGCTGCTCCAATTGGACTCTGCTCAGCAGGGCAGGCCTGTGGTGCTTTTAAAATATTTTAAAATTTCCATGTGGACTTTGCCCTGGATTGGTGTCATAAGAGATGCCATCAAGCAGAAATAAATAAAACCAATAGAAATGAAACTTTCATGATTCTTTGATTCTTCAAGTTGCATTTTTTCCAAAATAAGTGGAAGCAAGATATTCCTTGCAGGTGTTGGAATGGAAGTTATTGCATTCATTCATCAGCAAGCTGATCTCTGTTGCTGTTGATGGAAGGCAGTATCTCAAAAATACATTCTCAATGTCTGCAAAACTCTGTGCTGCTGAAAACTACCAAATTATATTCTCTCTTTCTCCTTTCTGATGAGCAGATCGATAAAGGAGGCATTTCCATAACATGGTATTTACCCTCTCTACAGCTGAAATACAATATTTACAGTTGCAAATATTCTTCACAGCTGGTAGCTGGTTTCTCTATCCTGCTTTTATGATAAGTTTACAGTACATTGCTATTGCAATCCTACCTGTTTTTTTGGCTGCCTCAGAAAAAAAAAAAGACAAGGCAGCTGCTTTGAGGATTGGTGTAGTGTTTATGCACGAGGTGTGTGTTTATTTGGGTTATATTCTGAAGGGAACCTTCCAGGTGCTGCTGGTGCATCCATGCTGCCCGTGCTGAGTGTGAGCATTCGGGGTGTGTGAGATGTGCTGGGGGAGCAACCTCAGTCAGACACCCCACTGCTCATCTTGGTTACCCTGTCTGTGGATTTCTCTAACTTCATGCATTCAAGTCATTCAGTGGGAGCCTGAACCAAGTGGAAAAGGGGAAATTGTGAAGGAATAAAATTGCTGGAATTTGCAGAAAGGTGGTGCAAGTTGAGTGTTTGACTTCGGTGACTCCAGGGGCCTGGGAACCTTTGAATTTTTTCTGCAATTCTCAGTCAAATATTTTTCTCATTTCCACATATTTTTGTTAGTCCTCGTTAAATCATTTATAGTGCAAGAATTATTGGAAATATATATACACACATGTATATAAAATTTACATTTTCCCAGCCCTGTCAACTTAACAACCTTATTAGCGTTTTCATGTCATCTTGCCAATTAGTAAATCCTTCTCTTTTTTTTGTCAATATTCAGCTTGCAAGTAAAAGAGAAAGCTCCCTTGGATTAGATTTACATCATGTCTTTCTCTTTGATGAAAGCACTGATTAGCACGAGTCGTTTGGTGTCGCTCCCCCCGTGCCGCTCCCCACACGAGCTGTCAGCTTTCATCAGGAGCAGGAAATGCATGTTTGTAAAGCACAGCTCTTATTAGCAGAACTCAAACCATGGCAAGGTTGGGTTTTTTCTTTTCACTGGCAGATGTGTTAGAGGAGTAGGGAAGTGTGTGGGCAAGTGTGCTTTTTGGTTTTGATCATATTTCTCCCCTGCATTTTCAGTTATGGTGTTGTTGAATGACTTACCACAAGTTCTCCCACCTCTGTGAAAAACAAGTACAATGTGATAATGGGTTTTTGTTTTTGTTGACTGGTACATCAGGTCCTCTGTTAGCAAACCAGTTAAATGGTGAGTCACTCCAGGGAGTAGGAGTGATTGCAGCATGCAAAAAAAACAGCATAGGAAATTTTGGATTAATATAAACAGAGAAACTATCAATAGAAATGCTGGCCATTAGTGTTCCCTGAAGTGAACAACCTGGCTTCGAGGAGGAGAAAATAGATTAATGTTGGTATTAGCAATGAAGTCTTATTTTTTTCTCTGGACGTTTCTATTTGGCCTTTAGAGAGGAGCTGGGGTCGCTGTCACCCATGCTGGTGGATGAGGGGACAAACAGCTGGGGGGGGCTGCTCCACTGGGAGCAGAGCTGGGAACTGTGTCCCTGCTCAGGGTCTGTCACCTGGGTCTGTGTCCCCTGGGAAAGGCAGGAGACTTCCCGGAGTGTGATCCAGGCTGCAGGTAACACGGGGCTCTGGGAGGTGAGCAGGAACCTGCTCCAGGAGCTCCTGGAGCACTCATGGGACACTCCTGCCCTGTCACCCTTTCCTTGGGTGCCAGCCCTGCCCTTGGGAGGAGGAGTAGCATGCAGCCCTCCTGCTAGAGCCTCAGGAAGCATCTTCTGCTGGTTTTCACATCAGCCAGCAAGTGTCCATTTTAAAAAAAAGTAGCTTTGAGTGTATTTATTTGGAGTATTTGTGAAAATTCAAGGCTTTGATTTAATTGGTTTTACTGGTTCTGTTAGCTAATAGAAAAAAGTGAGGTTATGTAATGAACATGGTCTTTTTAATGGTAATATAAATGTTTGCTAATTACCATATGGAGATGAAGGTCATATTAATTACAAAACGGTTCTTGCAACGCTACCAGGCAACCATCCTTTTAATTTTTTTTTTATGGGAATAATTAGAGATAATATGCATTCAGGACTGACAGCTTTTCTTCATAATGTTTTCCAGAAAAACATGTATGGCTCTATTTGAAACTAATTGACTGCTGTGTGCCCTGCACATCTGTGCTGGGTGGTGGCATCGACATCTCGGCTGCACTTTGGCCAAAAAGGGCAATCAAAGCAAACAGCCAACACAACAGCAGTGCTGGAGCATGTTTGGCCTTCTTAAGCATGAATTTAAAATACAGATGAGAGCTTGTGCCAAGAGGCTGCTTGAGAGCGTCGGGTCTGCTCTCATTAAAGACTGTGGGTTAACTCTTGTGCCAGCAGTGCAAATAACAACTGCCTGGGGTGGGATGGGCAGGAGCTGCTGCTCAGCCTTGTCCTGTATGGGGCTCTCTCTTCTGCTGCATCACTGGTAGATCTGGAGTGGGATGCAGAGCTTTCCTCCAGGGCTGGAGGAAATATTGCCAACAATGGCAATGGTGAGCTCTTACCTTGCTCTGCGTCTGTGTGGTCTCTGTGCTGGAGGCACAAATTCAGTTAAAATGTGCAAGATGAGCAGTGCCCAAGCCTTCCCCCTCCTGGACATGCTCCTGAGGCACTTGGTGCATGGACATGAGTGTGGGAATGGCCACAGGCAGTCTGGGCAGCACGGGGTGCTGGGTTGTAGGGCTGTGCAAGGACAGAAGTTCAGGCACTGCTGATGGCCATGGGTAAGCTGGTTCCTCCAGTCTGGAGTGGCACAGGATGGCTGATGCCAGTGTGGAGCTGTTTGGGCTCATGGTTTAGCTGGTGATGCTTTGAGGTGCTCTGGGCCTCCCTGGCACCGTGGTGGTGAGGTGGTGCCCAGCATCTCTCCTGCTTCTGAGACACACCAGCACTTGTGGGGGTGCAGTGTCACATAGCCTGGGAGAGTGGAGAGGAGTTTCTGCTTGTCATGAGCCACAGGTAGTAATTGCAGCCTTGCCCTTGACTGCCATGACTTTCCAAATATCATGGAGAGTGACTTGGAAACTCCATCAGCCAATTCTCTTCTTCATCCAGGATGAATTTTGTCAGGTCCTATGAACTTGCACATTCAGGTTCCTCAGGCAGTCATGAACCTGATCTTTGCTTACAGTGGGAGGGACTTTGCTCTCTCAGTTCTTATCCTGTCTTCCATCCACTCCAGAGGTGTGGGAACTGTGAGCCTCTGAGTTGGTACTGCTGGTGCCAGTGGCACCACTCACCATGATGGGGCTGGTCTCGGTGTGCTGGCAGCCTCTGGCCCACTGCTGACCTCAGGTGAGTGACAAACTGGAGCAGTGATGGAAGAACTGAAGATTGGTGATGAGTTTTGTTATTTGGCATCTCCTGGCATGCATGTGCACATTATTTTTGCCTGCATGGGTGTGCATTGTTGCCACATTGTAGGTGAACTGAACCAATCCTCTGAAAATTGCAGCTCTTGTGCCCAGACATTCTTTGATTGCTACAAAATGATCACTAACGATGTGGGTTTGTATAAGTCAGTGTGGGAATAAAAGAATGGCAAATCTGGAACTGATAGGCTCTGTTCAGGGCACTCCTCCCCAGGGGCTGTGCACACAGTCGTGGCTTTCCCCTGTGTGTGGCTGTGTTGCTTGGACGAGTCGTGTCATGGCTGAGCAGCTTCTTTACCCTCCTCCTGCCCACACTTTGGAAGATCATGCTGAAGATAAAAGTCAAGAGGAAAAATAAGTCCTCGCCTGTGTTTCAGCCTGTGCCAGGATTTAGTTTTAGTCCCAAACTCTTTGCTGTTCAGTTTCAGATGTTTAATGTGTCACTCAAGTTGAACGTTGTGATGACAGCAATCAGATTCACTCGAGTTCTTTTGTGCTGGCACGGTGCTCTCCTTCAGATACGTGTCAGCAGAGAGGATTTAAAAATACGGATATGCCATGCTGAACTCAGCTCAGAAGGACTGTGTGCACAGAGACATGGTCAGTATCTTAAAACAATTACCATTCAAATAGGATGGAAAGGAGGAAGGAATACTAATGTCCTGATGATGTGTATCTGAAGCCATGAAGGGGTTTAGACTCAGATGCTTGAAGGTATTTAGAAGTCTAAGCCTAGCTTAGGTGGCCAGGTCATTACATGCAGGAATCTCTAGAGACTCTGGAATGCATGGTGAAGGTCACAGGATAAGGACTAGCAGCAAGCCAGTGCTAAAAGCTGAACTCGAAGCGCCTTAGTCAAAAGTGCCTTAATTGTTGAGGTGTTTTTCACATTTAGCTTTACTAACAGGTAGGTGCTGCCTTTATTTTCAGAGCTCATTGTTTTTCTCAATGTGTATGTAGTGAATTTAAACTTGTTGGGCGTGAACTGGATTTTCTTTGTTATCCATCAGAGGTCACCTAGATGTTAAGGGTTCAGCCCTCTGAAAATCATCATTATCACAACCTCTACCTTCAGTAGTTTCTTGATTTTTCAGAGGGATGTGTGGGGCTTAATGTAAATCTGACATTGGGGTTTTTTCAAGTAAAGAAAAAAAGGAAATCATGGATGTTTGTGAACATTTTAATGTTATATGCTTGTCTTTTAACTTATATCTACGATCTGTCTTATACAAGTGTCTTTAAGATGCTCTTCAGGTCTTATTTTAAAGAAATAATTTTATTGATTAGAGAATCACTCTCTTACTGATTTTTGTTAATATAATGTGTTATTGCTGATGAACCTGAAGGTGACCTTCAAAAGGGAGAAACCCTGAGAGGTCAGTACTGATGCTGTAGCCAGAGCAGCTGGATCATCACACAGCTCTACAGGTAACACATTGTTTTTTGGAGACATTGTAGAGACTTTGGGGAAAAAGACTTACATGGACATCACACCAGTTCCGTGCTTGAGTGGGACTGAGAGTATCAGGCTGATGCTCAGAGCTGGAGGAGGTCACAGGCTGTTTCTGATTTGTTTGGGACTTGTCTATATAGCACAGTACTTGCCATACAAACGAGGGAATAACATTAAGACTCTCCTGTTTCCTCTCGGTTCAGACTGTCACCCACTTGAGTTTTTACATCTTAGCTCCACATGCTTTCTGGTCTACTGCACTGTTCAAGGACATGTTGCACATGAAGTGGCTGTGGGAGGAGGTGGTTGGCAGCCACCCTTGTCCCTGGGCTGTTGAGCTCTTGGGTCATCACACCCTCTGGAGACTGGTTTTAAGTTCAATCCTTGGTGTCACCTGCAGAGTGAAAGATATTTCTGTGGTCTCTGTGGCATCCCAGGACCAAGAGCCCAGGGTGTTTGCTCACCCCACTGAGGGCTGATGTTTGGGCTTGGAGAACCTTGTGTCCCCCAGAGATGATGTTGACTGCATGGAGGGTCAGGGTGGTTGTCCTAAAACGATGGCAGTGACAATCAGACCTGCTGCTGTCTGCTGGCTCAGGACTGGTGCAGAGATAACGTCCTTTGTGCCAAGTTCCCAGGTGTCTCTCAGGAGCTCCCTGGAGAGCAGATGAAGGTGAGTGCTGACAAATTAAGCTGTGAAGGGTGAGACAATTTATCCCAGTTTCAGGGTGTTTGTTTTTCATCTTTTTGCTGGGTTGAGAAGATGCTTTTAATATCATTCCAGTGATATGAAATGAATGGTGTACTGGTCTGGGGACTAAAAAGCACTCCAGCTTAAAAAATTTAATTCCTCTGTACTTTAATCACGTAGAAAATGAGAGGATTGTTAAGATTGTGTTTTCTTTGTGGCAAAGACAACTTAATGGCAGTCTGGAGTGTGCAATTGAGCTAACAAAGTTTTAGAAAGCCAAGAGAAGTAAGTAGCTGGTAGCAGAGCGACGTGTGTGTGACAGCTGAGTACAGAGGATGTGGTGACAGAGGAAGTCTGGAGATACCAGCAAAGGCAGTCTGGCAGCGAGAAATAGGCTGGTGAGAACAAAGCAGTGCCTGTCGTGGGAATGATTGCTCGTCCCTTTTATCTCAGGGAGGAGGGCGCTCAGGCAGAGGGAGGGGAGCCAGGGCTGGGGGGCTGCAGCTGGGTGTGGGGGCACCCCTGCACGGCCCCTTCACCCCAGGGCTGGGCTCAGCAGCAGCTCTGGGCAAAGAGGGGAGGGCTTTTCTCCTGGAACTCAGGGTGAAACCCTTTAGGTTTCACACTTCTTGAAGGCGTTGCTCAGTGCTCCTGGCCTGGCTGTTGGCCGGGCTTAGCTGTGCCTGTGAGATCCCAAGGGAAGGGCTGAAATACAATGTGTGTAATCTGCTCAGCCCTGGCTTTGGTTTCCTTCCAGCCCTGTGGGTGGCCAGGAGGAGATGGAAGCTCTCCAGTGACACGCTGCAGTAGGTTTTGACCCCGGGAAGGACAGAACAGGAATTGTAATGGGCCACGTTTGCTGTCTGGTGGGCTTTGAGGGGGAGCCTTTCATGTGATGTTGGTTTAAGAGACTCCAGCAATGGCAGTGCCATGGGCCCTGCTTGTTCATCTCCTCATGCAGTTGCTCTATCACATCTCACCAGCAGCCCCAAATCATTCCCTGTGAGCACGTGGCTCTGACCAGGACACAACCTGCTCACAAAGTTGGAATGGCAAACCAGGTCTTCAATGTGCAAAAGGCATCAGTGCCCAGTGCTAAGACAACCCTGCCTGCTCATTTGACAGGCAGAAGCTGGAATTAGGAAGAAAATTTTACCAGTGGTTTCATGTTGAGCTTTTCCAGCCTGCAGCATGCTGTAAAGCTTTATTAACAGTGTGGTTTTAATTTTTTTTAATTATTATTTTATTATTTTTTAGGCTGATTGTGTGGGCCAGCCCTGGCCACACAGTGGTGGATCGGGTGGCACACTGGTCTGTGTGTGCAGCAGCCCTGCTCACTGTATGTGCAATCTGTATTCTTGCTCTGTAACAGCCACACCAAAACCTTTTAATCAGCTTCCTTTCACTCAAGTGTACAAATTCTGCTCTCATTACACGTACTAGCTCTCAAATTTACAGGCAGGAACTTCTTGGATAGAGTAATATTCCTTGGCCACCCTAGCATGCAAATTTAAAATTTAATATCTTGCGGCAGGTCTGTTCGCTTTTATGCAAATTCTAATGTAAGATTATGTTTTATAGTTGTAAATTAGAAATTAAAGTAAGTTATGCAGGGGAAGGGTATGTGAAAAATGGTAGTCTTGGATTTATATTTTTTTAAATGAGGTAATTCTAGTCATTTGAGTAATACAGAGATGTACATCCTCTTAAAAGGAGAAGACTTGAACAGCAAACATGGTTTAAATGAGTACTTAGCTCCCGTAGCTGTTAATGAAGAAGTGGTTGCTACAAGAATGTCTCCCTCAGTCTCCTGACTTCTCTGAATGCATTTTGAGGCAAACAATAGGTTAATTGTTCTGGTGTAGGCAAAAGAAATAAAATCCAGACATGGTTCACTTTTGTTCTTCTGTAACCCCTGCAGCTGAAGGTGTGTGGGGGACCTGCCTGCAGGAGGGAGATGGGCTGGTGCAGCAGGGCTAGGCTGTAACTCCTGCATGGAATCAGTGGTTCCTGGGGGAGAGCAGCTCCTGACACAGCTCTCTGCCCTTAATTTCTATTAAGTAGGTCTGAAACCTCTGTGACACATGGTGGTAGCTGGATCTGGCTGTTCCAATTGTCCCAGGCCTTTACATGGCAACTTGACCTGGCCCATTCCAGCCGTGTGTGGCCACCACTGGCAGCTTTGGCTGATGAGCAGCTCCTGCCAATCCACGCTGACTAATGCAGGAAAATCAGGAACAGCACAGGGAAGGGAAATGCAGAATCTGAATGAAATAATTTTTCTTCTGGAGTGCTGCTCACACTTGTTCTAGAAGCAGCCAGAGCATTAGAAGAAGTCAGATTCCCTGGATATTCACACCACACATGCTGCACTTGTGGATTGGTTTTCAAGAGTGGCCTTTAGTGGTCCAAAATTTGCCATGAGATAGATGAGAGAAGAAGGGGATAACTCAATAATAGAGAATCCTTTTGTGTATAACCAAAGAGTTTCTGAACATGCTTGGTATTTAGATTTGCTTTATAGAAATCAGTATCTCTTAAATCACTGAAGGGAGTGATGGGCTCGAGTGCTAATAATATCTATACCCAGCATATTTTAAAAAGACTAAAATCAAAAGTATTTCACAATGATGTTAATTGCATATGGATAAGATTTTGTAAAGTAATTTGGGTTCTGTCTCCCTCGCTGACTTTCAGCGGTGCCTAAGCTGTCGTGCTTCAAAGCAGCTTTTGAAAATGGAGTTTCCAGGGTTGAACCCTGTACGTGCTTTTGAAATCACTCCTTAACTCTGAAATACTTGTATTTTTCTAGATTGCCTGTTGACAGGGTGTCTTTTTCCTTCCCATAGTGTCTCCACAGGAAATAATGTGATGGAACCCTTGGAGCTTGGGCGTGGGACTGTGCCTGGTCCCAGATGGATCAGGCACGGCCTTGGCTCGCCCCCACGGCCACAGCAGCCCCGGCACACACAGCAGGGCTCACAGAAACGCCTTCCTAGCCCTCAGTGCAAAGAGCTGCAGAAAAACACTGCTATTATGGGCTGTTCAGTTCATTTCTTTGCAGATCTGCAATGGCTGACATCTGTTTGCTTTTCTTTGTGGTTTTGGAAAAGAAGAGAGAGAGGATTTGGATCCAAAATAGCTATAAGATGGCTTGACATGGAGTAGCATGAATAGGCTTGTTTTGTCTCCTCCTGTTATGAATCACTTTCCATATTAATTTCAGACTTTGAGTCGATGTGTATCTGGCCCTGCAGAGCTGCACACCACTTCAGCTCATCCTGTTGTTCAAAAAAGAAACACCTCATGTTGATTTGCTTCATATCAGAAACCAGAGTCCACATGGAGGCTTGGAGAGATGGGTTGGTGACGAGCCCCAGCTGCTGGGGGAAGTTCAGTCTGTTCAAAGGCTCTCCCTGAGCTGAGGGATTTCAGGTGTGTTCCCAACCCTCCAGTCACAAGTTCAGATGTTTGTTGTGCTGTTTCTTCATCCACTACCTCCGGCTTTGCTTTCTGTCACAGCTCTGCAGCCAGCCCCTGGAGTCACCATGCTCCATGTGCCCAGAGCAGTGTTCAGTGCTGTGGACGGGCAGTGGTGGGGCAGTCCCATGGCCCGGCCTGAAATGTGCACACAGAGCTGACAAGGTCTTCTGTCGGCTGCAGTTGCTTGCAGAATCATCAATTGAAGATGTTTTTCCTCCTTTTTTTTTGTATTTAATATCAGTCAACTTGCAGTAAAGGTCCTTCCCTGCTCTTTTGCCAGATGTCATGGATTACTGCCTCTGAACGGCTTTCCCATGAAAAGCATAAATAAATACAAGTCTTCAAGCTCCTGGCAGGAAGTCAAGACCCCCTCCTTTGTTTTGTTGAACTTCTTTTTTTTTTTTCCCCTCTGTTTCTCAGACAGATTAATGTCTTGTCTTTAATGGCCTATTTTGGTCAAACATCAAACCCACCCATCCTTCTGTGTGTGTGCCTGGAGGAGAACGTGGCCATTTTTGGGATGAAGAGGACAGCCATGGGGTGGGAAGCTGAGCACCTGCCCATGGGGAGCAGCAGCTCTGGGTTTGTCTTTGGACATTTATTCTGCCTTTTGTGTTGGTCTGTGGATCAGATGAAAATGGGAGAGGGCTGTGTTTATGTACAAACTGTGTTATGTTGTTGCTCCACAGGCGATCTGTGCCATGAGTTCCTGTTGTGTGTACAAGGGGCTGAAGGTGGAGTGGAGCAAATGGAGGGAAGGAAAACCTGTGGATCCTTTTAGTGTGAACAATAATGCAGTGCTACTCCTTATTCTGTATTCCTGCTTGTGCTGTGCAGTGGTGGGGTTCTTTCTCCCTGCTGGCTGAGGGATAACTGCAGGTAATCTGTGGGATCAGCTCTTTGACTTACAGTGTTTCCAGCCCTGTAATGTAAAACTCAGGAGCTGGACCCCACATAAAAGTGTGATAACAATTTAATAACTATCCAAATGGGAGGGAGGGAATGCAGGAAGGGAAGGAAAGGAAGGAAAGGAAGGAAAGGAAGGAAAGGAAGGAAAGGAAGGAAAGGAAGGAAAGGAAGGAAGGAA
>WBNO01015350.1:37530-129080 GCA_013400575.1 Peucedramus taeniatus | reverse complement strand
AAGGAAGGAAGGAAGGAAGGAAGGAAGGAAGGAAGGAAGGAAGGAAGGAAGGAAGGAAGGAAGGAACGACGGAAGGAACGACGGAAGAAGAGGGTTTTAAATCTGTCACTAGGTCCCATTTTCAAGTCCTTCTCTGATACTACTCTGAGAGTCCCAAACCACGGGATTCCTGGAAAGGTAGTTTAAAAAAGAGTAGCTGAAGTAAAGAAAAAGCTCGTTGTGGAAACCTTTGCAATGAAGTCACTGGCATTACCAGCAGGGCACTAAATGAGCTTGCTGATTAAAGCTGGGAGGAGCTGTTTGCATTTCCTTGCATTTCCCTGGGAATGTAGCATCTCATCATAACAAATGAGGAGCACAGGCTCCTGCAGCCAGCTGCAGTTCACTGTCCTTGTAGCACCTTCACGTAGGGAATATCAGGCTGCCTTTCCAGGGCAAACTGCAAACCTGGGAGCTTTGCTGGCAACACCAGTCACCAGATGAGGGACCAATAAATTTGAGCTCTGGGATCTGTGTAGAAATAAGAATGTTATATATCCTGGTTTGCTACACACAGCACTCATCCAAACACTATCTGTGGCCACTGTTTTGTTCTCAGCTGCCATCCTTGTGATGCTGCCGTGCTGGCTCTCTCCTCTCCCAATCCTTTTGTGATTTGTGAATGATTAAGATGGAGTCAGAGAGAAAGCAGAGTTGGCACAGCCAGGCTGTTACCCTATTAGAAGGTCCAGATGTACTGAATAAGGGTTCCTTGTGGTTTCTGATGAGGAAGAAACAAAACAGTGCTCTAGTTAGGTTTAAAGGATTTGGTAAGCACACATGTGTCATGGTCTAACTGCCTTTGATGGGTACCAGATGGCAAACAGAAAGGGGAGGATGGAGCTGGGGGAGGCCAGAGCACAGAGGTGGGGGAGGCAGAAGGATGGAGAGGTCCTTTGTGAGCCTCTGTGGGGAAATGTCTTGTGCAAAAGGTGCTTATTTACATATGTATATAGGTGCTTGGATGGAGTTAAATATGTATATATGTATAAAATCTTTTTTCTGCCCACTGGGTCACGGAGACAGAAGCTTGTTGCTTACCTTGGCCTCTCTTAGAAATAATGGATCTCACTGTGATGTATCTCACATCTCTGTGTGGGTTTGCAGCCACCTTCATTTCCCAAGGAGGGTGAGACTGCAGCTGCAGCCCTGGGAGCTGGGAGGTTTGGTGGGGGTGCTGGCCTGGCTGACAGATCTCCCCTGTCTCCAGTTGAGTTATATCCAGTGCTGAATCTCAGTGTCAGAGGGAATAAGCTGTCACACGGACACGGAGTGCAGGGATGCTGCAGTGCTGCCAGGGGCTGGCTGTGGGAGAAACAGACATTGGGTCAGTTCTTACCACTTGTAATTGGTTTCTAAGTCACTGAATTCCTTGGGCTGATGAGATTTTCTCTTTAAAAAATTACATTTGTATATAATGAGTTGGGAAAGAGAAGACAGCCCAGTGATTTATTTGTGTGCAGTGGCTTAAACACTGTGAGTTTTCTCAAGTCTTTCAGTCCTAAAAAAGCCAAACACTGGAGAGAGTTGAAAGGATTATGTATGACAAAAGTGCTGGAAGAGATCTTCATTGACACATCACCCTTTTCCAATTTGCAACCTATAGGACACTGCATCTGTAACCAGATTCTGTCACTTAGATAATTTGGAAAATAGTGAGATATTAGGATTAAAATCCAGGCTAAATGCCTCATCAGTGTAAACCAGCATGGCAGTTTGGCTTCCAGGAGAATGTATGGATTTATATACCAGCTCCACGTCTGCCATGGTGTGTTTTCCACTCTTGTGCTGTAATTCAGTACAGCTTGTACAATAATGTAGATGAACTGCTGGCAGGGAAATGGAGTAGATAAATCTTTTATGAGTCCAGTGTCCCTGAGCTGTGCTCAGCCCTCTGGGGAGCTGCACAGGAGCCAGGCTGGCTCTGGCAGTGCTCTGGTGTCTGCCACAGGGTGAGAGGTGGGAGCATCACCTGGATGTGCTCCCTGAAGTCTCCATTGCTGGGGTAGCCACTGCTCCATCTGGAGCTGTCCCATATATATGGGACAGACACATCCCATGTACAGTTCTTGCAGAGACAAAATGGGTGCCAGCAAAGCCCAGAGCATTTTCCTTTTTCTTGCAGGAGCAGGGAGGGTGTTTCAAGCAAAGCTGGAAAAATGTTTTGCCAAAACGTATTTGATTAAAAATAAAACCAAGTATTTGATATAAATAAAATGTTTAGAAAAATGTGTCATTTCCCATATAATTTCCATGGAGAAACATTTTGGAAATAAAAAATATGTAGATCTAGAAAATGTCAGAATTCAGCTGGGGAATTTTGCAGGGTAGTTTTATGTGTGTGCCTTTCTCCCATGTTATTTTTGCATTTCATAGTCTATTGAGTGATCATATTATTGAGCTGGCATAATGTGGTGTGATTTGATACATAGCTAATGCATTTATTTACATTTCTAAAATGTGTGTATTTAGATACACATGATTATTTGTTGAATCAATAAGGGCAGCTGCTATTTAGTATGGTCTGAGCACCTTGCTTTCCTATGTCAAAGTGTTTCATTACCAAAACTAAAATTTTATAATTTTGACATGTCTGAAGTTAGGCTGAAACATGATTTGAATCACTGAATAAGTGAGGGTTAGAAGGGTCTTTGATCCAGCTGGAAGTTGGGCTGCAGGTCCTTTGGTCCAACCCCTCTCCTCAAAGAAGGCCAAGCTCAAGTTTAGATTGACTTGCTCAGGGTCATACCCCTGTGAGTTTTAAACACATCCAAGGTGCCAATTCCTTGGCCTCTCAGTGCAGGATTACTGTCATGATGGAAATTATTTTCTGATATTGCAGTGTCTCCTGCTGCAATGTGCTTGTGCTCTGCTCCTCTGGAGCCTGTCCCTGTCTGCTCCACACCCTGCCTTAGGGGGTGAATGCTCTGAGAAAGCCCCCTTGGACTCTCCACATCTTCCTGAGACAACTCCTGCCCCAAGGGATGCTGGAATGTCCATCTCACATTGCTCTGTCTGAGCTGGATGCTGGTGGCAGTGAAGATGCACTGGCACAAGCTGCAGCCTGGGTGGCTGCTCAGGCACCCGCCAACGTGTGCCCTCGCTGGGCTCTCAGCTCCCTCTCCACAGCCCCTGTACCTTCTGCTGCCAGGGTTGGCTGATTAAAGCCTCTTCAGATATGTTAATTCTCCCTGTCCTCGCATTTCCAGAGCCTAATGCAGCCATGGCCTCTGTGCCAGTGTGGGGGATGCTCTCCCCGCAATGCAAATCACAGATATTTTTATCTAGACAAAAAGTGTTTCAATTAGTAATAAACAACAGCTGTCGTGGAGGAATTAAAAATAATAGTTGCTCAACTCATATGGTGTGGTGCCTCGTGCAGAGAGTATGTGGGCAAAAAGAGAACATTCCTAACAAAATCCTGAAAACTTCTGTTTTATGACATTTACTTAAACTGAAACTCAGCACTTGCATTGGGGGTGTTCTGTGCTGGAGGAGTCCAGGGAGATGTGTAACCCACAGCCACTATAGGCACCCAACAGCTGGTGCTCTTACCTGTTCTGAGGCATCTCCAGTGTGAGGATTTGCAGGCTTTACTCATATTTGGCTGGGTGGGGATCCCCAGGCAGCCCAGAAGTCGCTGGGTGAGCACCATTGTGGGTCTGCAGGTGTTGTCACTTGTGGCCTCTCTGTCCCAGCCTCCCTGCCCTGTGTGCCAGGCGTGCACCAGGAGCGTGCCAGGGGGGCACCCACAGAGGGGAGAAGAGGCTGGAGTGCAGCTCCTCAGTCCCTGGCATGGGTGGGTGACGTGCATCTTCCCATGGCTGTGCCAGCAGATGCAAGGTTGTAAGCAGATCTAACGTGGGCAGCTGAAACCAGGAAACAAAGGACGCTGGTGTGCATGAGCCTTGGGAATACTTGGCTCATCCTGCCATCAGCAGGCTAAATATTTGTAATTTCTGTCATAAAAAATTCACCAGCTGCAGAAGTCAATAGAGGGGAAGTAGTAAACATGACATGACATTGCTTTTCTAGCATTGCTGAGAACAAGAAATCTCTTCTTTCAAACAAAAGCCAGACATTGCTGCCTGGATGGACTTGAATACTTTCAGGATCTTGTCAGAAAAATGTCTGCCCCAATTCAGTCATTTAGAAGAAGATCCCAGGTCTCTTTAGAGTAATAAGGCTTGAATGTAATCTCGAGCACAGTGATTTAAAGTGCAAGGAATGTTTCTTTACCCTGCCTATTTATAGGGCAATGCATTTTTAATATTGAATGATCCAAAAGTCAGTTCAGGAAGGATATACAATCAAAGGGAGGAAATAGGTCATAATTTCTCACGAGAGACTGCATGAAACCTTCAGTCATCTTAAATTCCCCATCCAGTCCATTTCCCTGAGTATTAGATGGTGCCAAAAAGGGGGTTTGTTTTGGGGTTTTTGTCCCATGATTTGGCATGGCAGCAGCACCATATGTTGAACATCTCAGCTGGGGTCTCTGGGGCCACAAAGGTAAAACTCTGCCCCATGGTGAAAGCAGATGGGCTGGTTTATCTTTCCTTGTGGGAATAAGACACGTGCCATTACTGTAGAGGAGGAGCAATAGCCATCCCCTGTGTTACTGGAAACTTCTCTGGCTCCATCACTGAGGTCCCAAAGCCCTTATAGCTTCAATGAGAAATGAAATTATCTCTCTTATTTATATCCAGTAATAATTGCTTCTTCTAATTGCCCTAGTTTGTGAGTTTCTTCCCAGCAGGTTAGGCTGAAATTTCAATTTAAGTTTGATTTGCATAATCACTTGAGCCTCTTTCCCTTCCTCCCTTCTTTCACTTGACATCAGGACTTGCTTGTCCTCCCCCAGGACCAGATGCAGTCCTGCAGGTCTGTGTCAGGGGGGACTGGGTTAAACTCAGTCTCTTAGTCCAGTCTGTCTTTCAGTGCCACCTCTGAAGTTATATTTCATTTATGACATTCCTTGGCACTAATGATGGCTGGGCTGAAGATGTGGG
This sequence comes from Peucedramus taeniatus, assembly GCA_013400575.1. NCBI lineage: Eukaryota > Metazoa > Chordata > Aves > Passeriformes > Fringillidae > Peucedramus > Peucedramus taeniatus. Next base: position 124,029 of record WBNO01015350.1, on the reverse strand, counting down.
TGATCAGGTGTCACATTGTGGGTAAAGTGGGGAGGTTAAGGGTGCTGTTGCTCTTCTTTCTGTATTTTCTTTTCCTTTCCTAGAGCAGTGTGTTATAGATACATATTATAATATTGGCTTTTTGCAAATATTAAAATAAATTTTATATGTATAGTGTAAAGTAACTTTGTTATAAAGATACAGTTTTTTATTTCTGTTATTAATTAAGCTTAGTGAAATAGCTGATATAGGTATACTTGTGTTGAAATGCCTACTTAGATAACATCCAATGAACACAAAGAAAACACCTACTACAGATATGCCAACTATCAGCACTCACTGTCTAAAGACAGCGAGGACCAAAGCCCAAAAACTAGAAATAAAAAGAATTGACTAAAACCACAACTAAAAAATACACATACTCTAAAAAAGTAAAACTGAAGAGGAGCCATGCTAAACAGTTCTTAGAATATGTAAACTAGTTTAGGAAAAATGTTTACATAATTGTTTATGAATCTATAACAAGCTGTTATAATAGAAACAGTATATAGAGTATTTCCAAAATAACAAGTGTGCTCTTAACTAAGTACCAAGATACACCCAGCCGTAATAATCGTTATTGTCCTTATCTCCTATCGTCCTTTATTAATTTTTGAAGAGGAGCACAAGAGAGTGAACACGTTTTTCCCAAGTGCATTGCAGGCTTTGCTGCAGGTCCTGCCCAGGACACAGTCTGGGGTGCACCATGACCTGCAGGCACTGCAGAGCTCGCCCACCTGCAGGACTTGCTTTTTCTAAGTAGTTAAGAACCCCGCCTTGATTTAAGAGATTTTTTTTTTCCACTAGAGCCCCCTGAACAAGCCCCAAAGACGCTTTTGCTTACGCCAGGGTGGGCTGCAGCAGGACACAGACAGAGAATGTGTCAGCCAGGCAGGACCGGGACTTGTGGGGCTCCTCCGCTGTCACCAGGACTCCCCGTGGTGGTGTCACCCGAGTCTCTTTTCCAGGACATCTGCAGGTGCAATGAGAAATGTCCCTGTGCCCACTCTGCCACAGCCTCGTGCAGATCAGCCCCCCCCATTTCAGTGTTACAGCACCGGCTCAGGCCCCACTTAATCTGGGGGTAAAGCAGCTCCAAAAAATCTGTCGGTGACATCAGGGTCTGGCACGGGCACGGGCTGTGCTCGGCTCCAGGGCCCGGCTGCAGGGGGTGAGCCAGCACAGGGCCAGGACTCGGCTCTTCTGGCCTCATCCTGGCTTTGTGGGTGGCGAAGTAACTTCTGAAGCAGGTTGCCAGGGCTGGAGAAGGAGAGCTTCTGGCCCAGGGTTGTGGGGGCAGCCTCCCAGCTGCAGTGACTGCCTCGGGCTGGGCAGGGCAGTGAGAGCAGCCTGTCCAGCCAGGGTGTGCCCTGATGGGCCTGCCACCATTTCATGGCACACCAGAGAGGAACCATGGCTCTGTGTCCCCTGACACTCCCTCCTCCTGCCAGGGGCACCTCAGGACACCTGGCGCTCCAAGGACGGCTTGGAGGCAGCAGCGCGGGCTGGCTCGGGGGCTCGGGGTGGTCTGGTGGCTCACGGTGGCCCATGGGCTCGGACTGGCCCGGGGGCTGAGGGTGGCCCGGGGCCCGCAGACACCTCAGTGTGTGTGACAGCATTTCCCCACTGGTGGCTCAGGCCCTGCCTGTGGGAACAGCTTAGGTTTGCAGCCACTCCCTGACCTCACAAAGGCAGTTTGGGCCAGAAGGCATGAAGCTGCCTTAAAGACAAAAGCCCTCCCTGCTTAGAGATCACACATTGCCATCTAACAGATTTCTGTGGGTAAAGAGCCTATTTTTCTCACTTCTGTCCCAGTCTTCTGAGGTGTGAAGAGCCTTCAGTCAAGCTGGAGGGAGAGAGAAAGGTTTTTGGTGAAGGGATTTGGTTGGTCTGGGGTTTGTTTTCAAACCACATCACAGATTTTCTTTTTGCCTGTGAGTCTCCGTTCACAGGTTGTGATCTGTAGAAATTTTTGGAAGGAGCTGGTATTTTCCCTAATTACAGCACATGTGTGCTGGTCATCAGAGACATTTGAATTCCTGGGAGTGGTTTGCAAAGAAAGGTGAGGAGGGGTGTTTGTGTGGCCCCAGAGCCTGAACAACTTCCAAATGGGTGTTGTCCCTGTGGATACTTCATCCCACTGAGCAGAGTGGGAAGGAGATCTCTGTGAGTAACCCCTGCCTGTGTGTGCTGTGTCCAATGGACTTGGGGAAAGTGGGAATGGGGAACCACGGCCAGCAGGAATATTTTGTTACTTACTCAGCATCTGAGCATTCAAGCACCCAGTTTTTTATGGATTTGGGTTTATTAGTTGTTGCTTTTCTAGTGCTTCCTCTAACCCTAAAGGTCCAAGATGTGGTTCTGCATTCTAGTATTAAGAAAATAAAAGGACTCTTAGATTTAAAAATAAACTCTGCAGGGAAGAGGCAGATATATATTTTGCTTTTCAGTTTCTGGTATGTTTTATTTATGTATGTAAATGAAGAAAGGTACCCATATGTGGTTTTTCAGTGTCTTAAATGTATGCAGCTCTTCTGCCAGGTGAACGAGACAGAGTCACCCTCTTACATGACCAACTTATAAAAATACAAACACTGTTTGGAAATTAAAATACCTAGGCAAACTTTTTGTTGCTGAGGTGACTCTTGGGCGTGAATGTTATCTCTAAGCAGAACTTCCTTTACTCTTGAGAGGGGATACTGTGTCCTGCCCATGCTGTGGCCCTCAGTGATGCAGTGGTGGGATTATTTATGGAGGAAAACAAAGTGGCCTGTTAGGGCAGCACCAGTGAGCTGTAAAACCTGTTACTGACTGGGCAGGAAGGAATCCTCGCTGCTACCAGCTGAGGCACATGCTACCTTAACCCTGTGTATAAAGACAGCAGAACTCCCCACCCAGGGCGTTGAGGAGCAGCATAAAGCTCAGGTTGATGTACCCCAGTGTTTGCCAGGGTTAGATTTGACAGCCCTTTCCCACCACTGGCAGTAATTAGAGCTCTGATGAGTGTTTGCCAGTGGCACTGGTATGGGTAGCTGGCCATTGCCTATTGCAGTTTGGATATGGTGAGGAAATGGTAAGAGAACAAATAAAAATAGTCAGTTAAGCTGCAAGAATTGTCTCTTAGCCAGGCCATGCTGCTCTTGGAGCAGTATTTTGTCATAAGTGATGACTGGATTTGGGCTCCCTCATTTCCTGCAACATCAGATTTGTTCCAAAGGGAACAAATGTTTTTGAGGAAGCAGAGTTGTGATGCTTATTGGGGAGCCCAGTATATGTCTAGCACTGCCCTGTTGGAGGAAGGAGGACAGTTTGGCTCAGGTGATTGTGGAGGAGAGGCAGCACATGAGGTACATGAATGTGTGGGATCTGTCTTGGTTAGAAAATCAAGGAAATGGTGGTGAGTACCAGTTTTGACAATGAAAAACATTAAAATGCTGCTTTGCAACATCTGCAACTCTGTGTCCCATCTCGCTCCCCTCCTTCCAGCATCCACATCTCCAGATCCTTCTCTTGCGCTGAGCAGGAGTCCTGGATGGCTGCTGTGAGCTTTAGGAGCAATAGGAGCCCACGCTGGCAGACTTGGTAGCAAACCTGCTCCAAGAGCTGCAGTGATGTCCCTTGATGTTCCCAGTGTAATAACAAGGAATCAAATACAGTCGTGTTCATTTCAAATTCCATTTGAAATACAAATAGGTAAACCTTTAAATTAAATGCAGAAGAGTCAGTGGAGAAAGAAAGTTCAGTGAATGTTTTTTGTTTTAAATATTCTGAGAAATCCTACAAAGGGCCCCGAGTAAAACAAGGCCAAGTAACAAGAGAGGGGCTCTCGCTGCCTTTTGATTCAGAAGCATGCAGGAATGTTTAACCCTGGCCTTGCTCCTGGCATGGGAACCTGTGTGTCTTGAGTTCTCAGGCAAGGGAAGGAAGGGGCACAGCTGAGCTTGCCTGACACCACTGGTCACCTACTGAAGCTCATGATGGATAGACTGTGTGTTGGCTTGCCTGACACTTCTCAAAGATTCTGACAGTGACACAACAGGACTGTCTTTCAGCTGCTTTGTCTTCAGCTTCTTCTACTGCTGGTTTGTTTATGTTAAATTATAATATATTGTGTGATGGCCCCAATTTGGAGTATGGGGATGAAAATGCCAATGGTGTTTGCATCCAGATGCTGACTCCTGGATGCTGGGTGGCTGGATCTCTGTGCTGCCAGCTCTAAATCCATTTCTACATGGTGAGTTTTGATAAAATAGGGATCTAAATGTAGGCCTGATTTAGCTTTCTCATGGTGGCCTTCATAAGTATCATGTAGAAGACATGTAAATGTGGCAGTTGGGGACATGGGTTATTGCTGGGCCTGGCAGTGCTGGAGGAACAGTTGGACTTGATGGTCTAAGAGGTGTTTTCCAACCTAATAAATTCTGTGATTCCATGTTTCTGTGTCAATAGAAAAAAATCACTTATTTAAAACAAAGCTTTGCTGGCGGGTTTTAATTTTGAGATGGAAAAATTGTGGTCACTGCATGGCACTGCTCTTGGGATTTACACTGCATATGGGTTCCTTAGGGAGATCAGCATGCTCTAATAAAGTCCTTGGAGAATGGGAATTGTTTTGGTGCAATTAGAATAGGCAATAGCATTTAATGAGTGGGTCAGAGGGTTTTCCATGCTGGTCATCCCTTATTTCTAAGATGTCTGGATTGCTGTTTGGGGGATACCACAGCTGGGCTGCACTCGTGGGCTGCAGGCAGCTGGGCCTGGGAAGGGAAGATTCCTTCCAGTCCTTTGTGTCTGATCCTGTGTTTTGAGCAGGGAAAGGTGAGCTTGGTGAGCTCTCTACAAGAACTCAAATTCTTCTCCCCTGTACCCCTGTCTTGTGGGCACAGTGGGGTTCTCAGGCTGGCTAAATAGTGGTTAAAGTTCAGGTAGTTCTCACCGTTTAATGCCAAAGCCCTGTGGGTTGTTTAACAGTATTTTTTGGTAGCTGAGTGATGCTGGAGAAGTGTCAGAATGATTTTTAACAGCTCCTTGGAAGCTGGAGCTGGGCTTTCCAGGCGTACGCACACTCTGTGCTGCTGGTATGTAGGTAACGAGAAAAATACCTGATTTTCAGTGACAATGAATGTCACTCTGTGCCCTCTGATTTGTCTGAACATCCAATATTGCAATTAGAGCACAGTACACACAGATGACAAAACAATTAAACAGCAGTGAAACATAAAGGGAAAAAATTAACAAGTAACCAAATTCATTTGACACAGAGATCAAAACATATCGACGGTGTCTCGCAACTCTGATAATTCCATTGAGCTGTGCAGAGCTTAACGCTGATGCTCACATGCAACCTCTGATTAACATTAAGTGGGGCTGTCATTTTGACATAGCTGGATAAACCAATATTGAAAAATCTATTAAATATATCAGACTTGAACAGGGAGCACAAACCTTATTATGTTATTTCAGCTGTAATTAGGTGGGAGATAAAATCATAAACAGGGAAGTTCAGTGAATGTTCTTGTGATGGCACAGGGACACCTGGGTGTTTGTAGTTTTGGGGTGAGGCTGGAGGGGGGCCAAATACTGCAGGGCTGAGAGGTGACTTTGGGAATATGCACAGAACAGGTTTGTTACTCCAATGGTATTAGCTCCAGTCCTCCCTGAGACAATGACAGTTGTAATGAATGTCCTTGCATTTAACTGGAAATAGTATTCAGTGCTTTTAGAACCCAGAGCCTCTCTAATTGCTTCTTTGAATAGATAAACATTGCTATTTAGAAGGATTGCTTTAAGATGTTTTGCATTCTGTTCTGATTAATAATGGAGGTCATGCTACTAAAAACCTTCACATGCGAAAAGTGCAGTTTTAAAAACAATTCTCTCGGGAAAACAAAAATAAAGACACCTTTTTCATTTTCAAGACCATTGAGGTGCAAAGCCAGGTCCTCCAGAGCAAGGAGGGGAAAGTTGAGGTTTCTTCATCTAGAGTTTTGTGCACAGAGGATACAAGTTTAGTTTTATTAAGTGGCCCCATCGTGTTGTGTCCATGCCAAGTTTGTGACTTGATCCAAGGAACTGAGTGCTGCACCCTGAGCCAGCAGCTGAAAGAGCAGCTTTAAAGGCTTTGAACACATTTTGTATTTTGGGGACCAGAAAGTAGTTCTTTTGTTTCTTGCTCTTGAGGGGGGATTTATCTTGCCTCACTTCAGTTGTTGAAAGGCTGGTGTTCCTGTGTGGCTGAGGACTTGTGGAAGGTGACTCCCGTCTGGGGATGAAGGGGGGCTGAATCCTGTCTGAAGATGCCTCTCTCCATTGGCAGCAGGAGCTGGCTAAGCTCAGGCGAGAGGGTTTCCAGCAGGAATGTCTAGTCCCCATCCTGGTTTAGTTCCATTCTGCTGGATGCCATTCTTTGCTGACTCACCACCACTGCACTGCTGTGCAAGGGACTGCTGCCTTTCCTGAGCATTTTACAACTCCAAACCCTGGGAAAAGGCGTTAAGTGAGCGTCCCAAGTTTATGCAGGGAGTTTGCGCAGGCAGCGAACATGACTTTCCCAAATGGCACTGTAATGCACGACTAAGAAAATACTTCTCATCTTCTCAAAGCTTTTCCTTCTCCTCATGTGTCCCGAAGCCCTGTGGTGAATGAGGGATGAGCACCAGGGTGCTCCTCACACACTGCACAGCATCCCTGGGAAGGAGCTCCTCGGCTTCCGCTGCGATTCCGGGAGCTGGGGAGCTCCCTGGGAGCTCATGGGCACATTGCCATTAGCTTCAGCCAAGCCAGGATTTTATCTTCATCATGCAGCCCTGCCTCATTCTCTGTCCAATGTTTGAACTAACTGAGGCATAAATTCAGTTCTGATGTTGGTTGGTAAGAAGTGAAAACTGAGTTTCTGCCAAGCCAGGATATATTTTCAACTATATTTAAAAGGGTCCCATCCCAAGAGTTCAGGACCTCTTTCTAATAAAGTTTATGATAATAGATTTAACTTCTATTAGTGTATTTGCCTTAGTGTTTGCAGGGAAAGAGACATTTTAAGAAACAGAAATGATCTATGTCAGGCATAGAATGCTTTGCTCTGTCTCATGTACTTTAGTGTTGAAAGAATGAACAAATAGTCTGTGAATAAATAAGAGAATATTTATATTCTTTCTGGATCTCAACTGCCTGACATGTTTCCTTCTGGAATGCCAATGAGTTCTGAGTAATTCCTGCAGGCAGTCATTAATCCTGCCTTCTCCTTCTCCTTTGCTCGGAGCGGGGACGCCTAGTTCAGATATTATCAAACCTGTGGCCATTGGGTGTACATTGGAGCTGCCCCAGTTAAAGCAGCTGGCCAGCAGTCTGAACTGTCACTGCTGAGAGCAGACTTGTTGGCACACAAAGTACCATCAGCAACTCCACATTTTGGCAGGGGCATGTGCAGCTGAGGGGCAGAGAGCTTGTGGGGGGGCTCTGTGCTGGGGAAGAGGACTGGCAGGTTTTCACACCTCATCTCTTCACCATTACAGAAGATAGAGATGGAAGTTTGAAAGGAGGACAGGGGACACTGATTTCTCTGGGACACAAATCTGATAGCAATCTCTGCAAGCAGAACCTGGTCCTGGTGCTGGGTAAATACTTGTGGGATAAAATACCATGTAGTAAGAAGTCACAAAGTGTATTCCCGGATGGACAGTGGTTTTTGGAACTCCACTTTTTTATGGTGCCAGGAAATAGCAGAGCAGGAAGAGTTGTGTGGATATTTAGATGCTTTTGGGATGTGGTTTTATTTCAGAGTAGCTCTGGTGGTCTCACCTGGTAGCACAGGAACAGCCACCTTTTCTTGCACCATCACTAAATGTGCACAGCCAAGCTCAGAGCTGCTGGATGCATGTCTTGAGATGGTGGTGACACATCTCATGTTGTTTTCTCTCTCTCTGACTCTGCTTATCTGTGTGTCCTCTGCAGCTGCTGTTAGTGTGACTCCAAGTAAGGGGTGCACAGTACAAGCATTTTACAAACTGAGTGCAGAGCTGAGCTCAAAAGCCCAGCCTGGAAGGCAGTCCTGAGCTGATAGAGTTATGAGGAATGTGTCTCTGACTTCTGAATACGTGGATATAATCTTACTTGCTGAAATGCACCAACAGAAATGTAAACACAAGTGATCATTAATTTTATTGCAGGTGGGTTTTTTTTTTCCTTTTAAGGAAGCTTGGAAGTGCTGTAAATTTGGATTTGAACCATCAGTGACTAGAGTTCAAAACATGGGCTTGACTCTTAGCAAGATTTATACGTGTACTTAATGATTCTCTTGAAACAGTTTCCAACTGGAGCCTTGCTGTCATTAGGCAGGTGGCATGTGTTAGGGTATACATGGGACACGTCAAGTCCACGTTTGAGGGCTCCTAATTCCCATTAATGCAGAGTGAAGAATTGCACTGGATGTGAAGGAAAAGCATCCCTGGCTGTTTGAATTGCCTGCTGGACACACAGCAAGACCCAATCCTTGTCTTTCCTTGTTTCCAGATTAACTAAATGCAGCTAGAAGGATTAGCCAGTGATTTAAAAATCCACTAAAAGCAAGCTGTCACATTGGAAAGTAACTTTGCAAGGGCCGTGGCAGAAATCTGCAGGATGCAGGGTGTGTGTGCCAGGAGCAGGAGGGCTGAGAGCAGCAGCAGCAGGACATGCAACGAGCTGTCATGTCCCTGCCTGATGGGGCTCCTCCTCAGCATCTCAAATTCTCCTAAGCCTACTCATTTTGAGAACAATGAATTTATTTATTGCTTTCAAATATTATTGGGCTCAGAAGAACTATAAGGCTTTAAACAGTGAACTGTGCCCATTTGGATGGAGAGCAGAGATGGGCTGTTTCTGGGCCTGTTCAGCTGGGAGAGCTGCTTGGAAGAATGGAGCTTTTGCAGGGAGGGTGAGGAATAGCTCAGGGAGAGAAAAAAGAAGTCTAAGCCCATAAATGGGAAATGTTGCTGTTGGTGTGCTCAGGATTAACTGCAAGGCATATGGCATGTAACTGCAGTCAGGGATGATGTTTCCAGCTACTTTATGTATTTGTTCTTTGGGAAAGTAGATGAAATAGCGAGTGTTTAGTTAGAAGCCAGCCTTCCCTAGGCTGGTTATTACTCTGCAACTGACAGAAGTGCTGAAGAACAGGTAGACCTCCTGCTGCAGAAAGGAAGCAAGGGAATGTATCAGCAAGCAGACAGAAGCGACCCTGGAGATTTGCCTGGGGTGTCAGAGATAACAGTTTTCAACCCCCCAAGGTAGAAGCCCTGCCCTCCTCCCAGCAGCTTGGAGTCCACCAGCAGTTCTCAGGCTTTCTCCAGAGTGGTTGACTGTGAGTGTCCTGCTGGAGAGGACTACATCAGGACACGGTGCTGCCTACAAGGATGACTTTGTTGCTCCAGGCTGTAAAGGCTTCATGAGTGTGTCTTGCCAAGAGGAAGCACCTGAAGGCTCTTCTGGGATCCTGTTGTGCAGGGCTGTGGTGGTTTGATTCTTTCCTTGAAAGCAGGAGTCCCTGGGTGCTGGCTGTGCAGGAAAAGAGCCCCCATGGCCACGTGCTGTGCTCCTGTTGCTGTCTGGCTCTGGAGCTGAGCATTCCCAGCGAGATTCCCACGGCTCTGTGCCGCATGCAGAGCCTTTGCTGTGGACTCCCACTCCAGCCCAGGCTCCAGGATTGTTCACTCATCGTGCTGACAGCAGCCGTGCAGGCACCGTGCTTACTCAGACTCAGAGCAGCCTTTATTTATACAGCCACTGCCTCCTCCGAGCAGGCTAAAAATAAAAGGCTTGCTCTGAGTAAGCAGATCGCCTTCTCTGTGAGATCCCTGTGATGTAACTCGGGGTTTTTTCCCTGCTGCGGGGAGCAGGGCTCAGCCAGAGCAGGGTGTCTCGGGAGCAGCCTGAGCTGGGCTGTGCAGCAGAGCTGACAGTGTGACAAGTGCCACCTCCCACGCCGAGGCACTTGTGGAGAGGCCCCGTGGCACAAGGAAGTTCACACTCATTGACTGCGATGGGTAGCAGCTCCAATCACGCCCCAAAGCTGACAGAGAAAAGAACATTTCAGTGCAGAGCCATGTCAGGAAGAGAGAGGCAGGCGGAGGCTCGGAGCAAGGCAGCCTGACAAGCGCTAAAAGGGCCTGCAATCTGCATTGTGTCATCATTAAAGTGGCTGCCATTAGCTGGCGATGCACATTAGGGAGTGATACCAGGCACATCCAGCCTTTTGCTCCAGTGCCCTGAGATGCTTAGGAAAATCAGGTGGTTTCAAGGAGCCCCTAATCACATTGTGCTTTGCATTGCAGAAGTTAGACCTGAGCTGGTTACATCAGGGTCTGGGGAGCTGCTGTGTCAGGTGCTGCAGAAACATGGACCAAAAGGATTCTTCTGTGTTTGGCATGGGGAATTCCCCAGCCAAAATACATCCACCACCCCTTAAACATAAAAGCAGTGAAGGAAGTTGAAGGATAGAGAAACCAAACTGCACATCCAGGGTGATGAAAGCAAAATGCACTGAGTATTGCCCAGTTCTGTGTTCTCTTGGTCACAAAGTTTAGCAAGTCAGCTTTGATTTTGTATCATTAATAATTAATACCCTGAGTTGCTCTCAGGGAAATTCAGTGGGCGGAGAGTTCTTGTCAGCTCCATCCTGAAGCTGTGCAGAAATACTGGGGCTTGGAGTGATGTTCTATAGAGTGCCTCTTCATTTTCTTGAAGACCTTGATGCATCGTCTCTGCAGTGCAGAGACCGTGCAGCATATTCTGCTTGGGCAGTCAGAGAAATGAGTCCTCACCTTGTAACACTCGTTTCCCAGAGATCACAGCATCATTTTTCCTGGCAGTTCATTTTCTAGATACTTCTCTCTTAGAATAACCCCAAAACAGGAAAAGAAAAGGCAAGACTCATCCAGTGGGTGACATTTGTTCCTGTTCCTTTCTCTGCTGCTGGTACTGAGCTGTGCAGAACAGACATCGAGTGGTTGTCAAACTGTTTGCCCTGGGATGACTCTGTGGCAAGAAGTTCCATGAGCTAATGTACTTACACTGAAAATTGTATTACCTCTGTGATTCCACCAGCTCCCTTTTGCTCTTACAGAGAAAGGAGGTCTTTTGGGGTCATTTTCTGATGCTTTCAGCAACTGAAGAGATATAATTGCCAAGGAAACACCCAGCTGTAAGGCAGCCGAGCTGCCAGGGCCTGAGTGGAGATGGCTGAGCAGCTGTGAAAGCACAAAGGCTGGAGGTGATGGGAAGTGGAGAAATAAGAGAGTGCAGGACACCCTGAGGATGATGTAGTTGGGAAAGTGCTGCTTGCCTGGGAGTTGTCTCTGCTATAGAGCAGGGAATCTGGAGTGGGAAGGGAAGCAGGCCACTGTGCTCCCAGGATCCCACCTCTCCCCATGTGCTGCCCAGCAGGAGCAGCAGGGCTTGTCCAGAGCTGGGAGCTGCTGTCACATGGCATGGGGACAGTTTGCTTGTACCTCGTGCCACGTCAGCTCCCTTAAAGCCCTCTGCAGCCAGGCCTGCTGCTGGCTCTGTAAGAAGCCTGCCAAACCAAGGCATTAATGGAACTCTGTGGAAGGGATGGAGGTATCAGAGGATCAGTAAAGAAAATTGATTATTATAGACCTTCTGATAGTACAGAAATCTTTGTAGTTGGCTGTTACGGAAGTAGAATTTTGTGTAATGATGAGAACAGATATTAGTATACACCAGACATGAGATTTTACAATCAACTTTATTAATTTTAATTGATTATAAAATAATGGGGGATACATTTAAGAAGACAATTTAATTCACTGTAATTATAATATGCTTAATTATTATAAATTTGATGATGCAATAAAGGTATTAAAATAAATAGAACAGTAGAGGTTCTCATTAAAATTGCATCTGACCTCTGTGCATTGATATGTGCTGGAGTGAATGCAGTAAAATTGGCTGCAATGTGGGAGCAGTGGGAGCTATTAATTCCCAATTCACAGGTCTTGGCAAGCGTGATGCAAATAAAGTCAAATTTAACTATCTGTCTCACACGAAAGACCAGAGAGGGCTCTGCTGAAAGAACAGTAGCCTGTGAATCACTGATGATTCCAGTTGTGCAGCTGCTGCAAATGTGGGGCTTGTGGCACTGAAATTTTGGACAATTCATAGAAATTGAAATGATGCCCTTCACAGCGGTGTAAGATCCACACTTGCAGAAGTGTTGCAACTGCCATGGCACAAGTATTTGTTTCAGAGCATGATTTACACATTTGGGTGCTTATCCTGACCCTGAGCAGTTGGACTGGAAATCTCTCAAGAACTGTTGTTTGAAGGCTATTTCAGATTTTCACTGCCAGACCCAGAGAACATTTTGCAATCTGGAAGCAAGCAAGGATTGAGGGCCAGATTTGCGAATTTTTATTTTCCTTTGGGTGGGGAAGAAATTTCTTTTGCTTCTGTGGTGTGGAAATTGTCTCGGTGGGTTGTTTCCACTCCTCTATATCCTTAGGTGCTGTGAGCCTAAGGGCTCACAGGATGGAGCAGGGCAGAAACATGAAGCCCTCAGCTGAGTTAAAGTAGCAGTTCTGCTGCTGCTGGGCTCGCTGCTGTCTCTCCTGGACATTGGTTGTTGTGTCTGAATGCCTTGAGAAAAAGCTGAAGCAAGTTGGAGTATGTCACAGCTCTGAAAGTGGGGATTTTGATTTTTGCAGTGGACAGTGGCCCGATAAAGCCATTGGGCAGTTATTTTAAACTTGTTCACATATTCCTGAAAAATTAAACTGCATAGATTGGAAAGGAGGATGTTACAATAGTTGTAAGAAATCTAGTGTATTCAGTTGCTTCCATTGAGATCTACAAAAAAAACAAGCACTCCTTTTCTGTGGTGTTTTATATAGGTGAGCAGTTCTTCTGGAGGATGGGGGTGGCACTCAGCTTCCTCTTTTGCTGTGAATGTGGTAGAGGAATGGTAATTTCCATATTAAATGTGAAAGAAGCATTTTATCTATGGCAACAGCACCTGCTTTGCATTGATCTGGTGAGAGGGCATGAGCACTTTCTGGGAGTGAGGAATGGGCCTCAATAGGATATTCCTGTCTCTGAATGCATAACTCCTATTTCTGCCTGCTATGGCCCATATATTCAGACTCATTTCTGCATGGCACTTAAATGGACCTAAATATTTCACCAGCTAGCAAGATAACACTATAGCTTGTTTGGTATTTGGTAATCAGTTATTAGGACAGGGCTTCAGTGAAATAAAATATGAGGGCAAAGGAAAGTAACGTGCCTGTGGCATTAGAATGCTGTTAGCAAGCTTGAGGCATATCAGAGAGATTGGTCCTGAGAGTAATATTTGCTGTCTTACTGCTTTTGAACCTTTTTTTTTTCATTTGCCTGTTTCTGAGGTCTGGGATTTATTCTGAATTTAAGAACTGACAAGTTTTGATCATTTGAATAGGTATCACTGTTCAGCAGGGAATACATGTGCCAGCTGAGTTGTCTCTTAAAGCCAATTTGTACTACCAGTTATACGAGATGATTTCTCAAGACTGTGAATGTATTTCAGCTCCAGATTCTCCACCTGTGCTGTGGCTGTTCCTCTCCTATCCTCCCCACCCGAACTGTTCTCTCCCTTCCCCACCTGGACATGTTCTTTGATGTGAATACACAGAACCAAAGAAAAAGGACACTGCAAGGTTGATAATCTGACTTGGATTTACTAAGGTGTGGGAGGATGGAGTGTAAGAGAATAGAGATAGTGCTGAAGGCAGTCTCACCCCTAAGGAGTGGCAGCTATTCCAATTACCAAGACAGGCCACAGCTATGTGGTCCAATTAAGGTCTGCCCTTAATAGGTCACAGCTATAGCTAATAAGGATGGGTGTTATAAGAGTGGGTTAGCTGCTTGAGAGGGGAGTTGGAGTTTGCTGGCTGTGCTGTGAGGAGGAAGGGTCAGGTGGGTGTGAGAGGAGCAGTAAGGGCTAGGATGTACTGTGAGGAATAGTAAGGGTTAGGTGGCCATGAAGAAAGAAAGAAGGAGTCAGCATGATGAGGAGCTGCCCATGAGAGATCACTGACAAGGTATGAAAGCTCTGCGATATGGTAACAACACTAAGGCAGAGCACTCTTAAATATGAAGTAATTCCTTAATCTCAACCTCATCGTTTTGTGCTGAGCTTTTGCGGTTTGTCTTCATGTAAGCAGAACCACCCCAGCTATAGACTCTCCAAATTTCAGTACTCAGCAGCCCCTTGAGCTTCTCTCTATATAAATGATGGCTCAATTCCAGTGTCTTCACTGTGCTGAAGAGCAGAAGAATTGAGTTCCTCATTACTAACAGTGGTACACAAATCAGAATTATTTCCAGGTAATGCCTATAAAGAAGACTTTTGCACTGTAGTAGTGCTTGTTCATGAGACTTTTTATGATGATGACATTTATACTCTTTGGTAGGATGGCTGTGAACTGTAAATGTGGGAAGAGATGCCCAAGACTTGGGATTCAAGTTACTGGTACCCTGAGTTCCAAACATTTAGACATTTGTCTGCTTGAAACTTGGATGTTTCCTGTTATGCTTCAGAAGAGTTGTTTTTGTGGGAAGTTGGGAAGGGAATGGATGGTTTCAAGCTTTCAGCCTGAAAAACAAAGGCTGCCCATAGCTTATATTTGCACAGGTGTACATTATACATATACAGGTGATACACAAATCCTGGAGAAGTTGGTGGGAGTGGAGGTAAATTTTACTGGCTGGCCAGGGAAGCTGCCTGCCCTCTTAATTAGAGAAAGCATTTGCCAAATTTTACCTCCCAGTTACTACCTTTCTAGGGAGATGCACTCTCTAGCTGCTCCACAGATACAGTGGCAGTCACTGTTGTCTCCACAGCTTGTATAGAGGCACACGAGTTATCCACGAGCTGTGGTGGCTGTGGAGCTGCACAGCCCACATGGCCAGCCCAGCCCTTGCTCATCCACAGCTAGTCTGGGTTTGCCTGTTGGAACAGCAAGTGCCATGTCTGTCACAAAAACCATAAATAAATCAATCTGCAGCCCTGCCAATAACACACAGATCACAGGACATGCTGTGATCTGTGTGTTAGTATGCTTGAGCATACTTCCTTGATCCTTGTGGACCCAATTTTGCCCCATTTCCCATGCATCTGTCCATAAAGAAGAACCATGAAGGGAAAGGAATGGCAGGAATGAAACATTTGAAGAATGCTTTCAACAAGCCCATTAAACTATCCTGCTGGAAACTGTAGCCTGGTGTGATAGGTCTGGTTCAGATTTTCCATGTATTTGAAGTCTTATGTTGAAGAATGAAGCCTGTGTTTTAAAGAAATGAGTCCATAAGTGGAAAAAGAAAGAGCCCAGCTGTTAGTAAGGCACTTAGGGTTATTTTGCTTTTTGTTGGTTTTTGTTTTGTTCTAAATCCTTCTGGCAAGTGTAGCTGATACTGCTGGCTCTCGAGCTGCTTAGAGAAATCAGTCCTGGCTGAGTGGAGCTCAGCTCGTGGGTGGTGAGGTGGGGAACTTTGGCAGCGGACAGGCTGCAGTGTCCGGGTGTCTTTTTGCGAAGCCTGGGAGTGCAGACATTAAGTAGGGATGTCAACTACATCCCTGGTATCTTCAGCAACAAAGAAAAGGAATGAAAGACCAGAATGTTCAGGAGAAGTTCAGTGTTTTCAAAGTATTGGTTTGAATGGGTTGAACTTTGCCTGATGGGAGAAACATCCATCTTTTGGTGCATGTTTACAATCAATCTTGCGGCTCTAAATCCATCCAGTTACAAAACAAATGTTTCAAGTCCCTGAGTTCCTGATGGTACCTGGTGACCATTTTAATGATGCTTTGCCCTTGCTCCCTGTCAGTGCCAGGCCATGGGTGAGCCTGTGGTGGTGCAGGAGACAAGGATGGCTTTTGTGGGTCCTGATGTATTTACTCCTGTGCTGCCCAAGGAGGGGCCACGGCCGCCCTTGTTATCAGGCTGTCAGAAGAATTACGAGTCAAGTAGTTGCATGAGAAGCAGGATGATTGAAGGCTGGTTTCCGATGGACTTTTATCTGGTAATTGATTTCCTCTGTGGGTTTGTGCTGTCTAATGAGGTGTGAGCTAACAGCCAGCCTTCCCCGTGGTGGGAGGTGAGAGAAGCCAGGCGCCTTTCCCTGCACAGCTGCAGGCTCCTCACTGAACTTCTGGGAACTTGGCACTGTGGAGACCTCTGCCCTGCTGTCACATTGACTTGAAATTAGTGGGTTTCAATAGTTATTAGAAGGGGGACAGATAGGGAAACACACATAGGCAGGATGAACTTCTGTACCCCTGGCTCTTTGAAAATTAAGTTAAAAAAAAAAAAAGAAATGGAGAAATTGCTTTGGTCTTAAAAGCTTCCTTTGTCTGTTTTAATTCTGGGGTGGGGGAATGGACAGGGAGGGGTTACGGAGAAGGTAGGGCAGGAAAACCTGGTGATTATCATGATTGTAATTCCATGCAAAAATGCCTTTTTGCCCTAACTGCTGAGAAGTGTGTTGGTAACTGCAGAGGTTCCCAAGGACTTGAGCAAATAAACAGAGCACAGAGTCCTGGAGCCATGTTTGGGAGTGATTTAGTTTCTGGTGCTGTGATAAACCAGAGAAAGCTTCTCCCTGCCTGTGGCTTTCTTGGGGTTGGCTGATCCCTGCCCGCTCTCCCTGGATTACTATTTGCTGGGAAGACTGGAAGTAGGTTGGATGTTTTGGCCCCATTGGAATGGGGAAGAGCAATATAATGGCTATAAGCACTTGAGGGTTGGGAAAAACTTTGTTTTCCTTTAACCCTGGAGAACCTGGATGTTTACACAACACTTGGGAACCCTAAATGCTTTATTAAGCCAGTTCAGCTTTAAAAGAAAAGTTCCTAAATGTTTGGATACAGTATAGAATTGTCCTTTCATCCATTAAGCAGTTTGTATCCTCAGGCATCCATACAGTTAATAGTGTTAGCCCCAGTGGAAAGCCTCTGGAGGCACTGCAGACTGCACTGGAAAGTGTGGATCATTTAAACATTTACAGTTTTGGTTATTAATTATTGTGGAAAATGTAGGGGTGGAGAATGCTGAACTGGAAATGCTGTCCCACACTGTATTTCTCCCTTGCTGCATTATCAAATCCATTTCTGCTGTCAGCTGAGTGCAGGGCTTTTAGAGCAGCGTGATGGGGAGCAGAGGTTATTTTGCCTCCTGCTTGGCTTCCAGGTTTTCACTTGACAATGATGATGGTGTCTTTTCTGTAGGGTGTACAGATGATAGGCTTTAGCTTAATTTAATTTAGTGTGAGCTCTGTTTTCAGCCAGGAGGAAAATGTCTTGTAAAAATTGTGCCCTGAACACATCTTAGAGAAGCATCCCAGTGTGGGGATGGTCTGGAAAATCAAACCTCTCTGTTAGTGCTGGAGAGACTTGAGCTCCTCAAAAGCTTGGCCTCCTTGAGTGTTGATACCTTACAAATATGTCCCCATGTCAGTACTCACAAGGCTTCAAATCCTTGTCACCATCAGCCAGGTGCTTTGAGCACCTTTGGTTCTTGGATTTGGGTCAGTCCTCAGCAAAGCCTGGCCTTGTAGCAGGGCTGGGCTCTGGAGGATGGCCATGGTGACTCACCCACTTGGTGAGTAAATAAGCTCTGCCTCTTGCTTCATTTGCATCCAGCTAATATAGCTGTAATTACTGAATTGTATTTCCTGGACACTTGGAAACAATTTAGCTCCATATAAAACTAATGTGTCTTGCCAAATTTAGGCTTAAAATTGTTTCTACGGTTGAGTGCAGTAATCTTCTATTAGATTTAAGGGTTTTTAAGAAAATATTTTACTAGTGCCTGGCTTGATTGACTCACAATGTTGTAAGGCTTATTTGTGGAGGGGGTATAGAGATATTAAATGAATTTGGAATTAAGTAGGTGCTGCCTAAATCCCTGCTTTACTTGAGCCCCAGTGATCCCAGTGATACAGAGTCTGGGCATGCAATATTGTTCCTGGCTTATTGAAGCTGAGTGGAGGTATAAGCTATGAGAATATGAGAGACTGGATTTTTGAGGGGTTTATTTTTGGTGCTCTTTCAGCAAAAACTAGGCTTATGTGAATGGTGTACTTAAACTGCTTTCCACTCCTGCTCTCCTATTAGTTAATGGAGTACTCAGTGGAGGTTAGAGAGAGGGATTTGTGAGTAGCTGATTCCCCACCTTGTCAGGAGAGAAGGTGAAGGTTCAGGTAACTTCAGGTATAGAAGGCCACTGGAGAGGCAGAAGGATGAGCAAAGTACTGAGCAAATCCTGGCATAAATCTGCTGTAGGAGAAAGGCCTTGGAGACCTCAATGCTGTTAAACACATGGGCACCTTGACTCACTGTTGTGTTAAGAAGTCCACATGTTCAAACTGATGTAGCTTGTACCTGGACACTGTGCTTTGGGAGCTCTCTGAATTCAGTTTGCATGGCTTCTTTCTGGTTTGTGAGTCATAATTAATGATAATGAGCACTGGAGACAAAACCAAAGGAGTGCTTGGATGTGGGTATCTGCAGCCCCAGCCCCAGTGTGCAGCTGGACTGGGGAGCAGCTGCTCTGCTCTCTGCCCAGGGGACTGCTGCCATCGGGCTGGAGCTGCAGGACAAGCCAGCCTCTAACAGCAATCCAGTATCCTTGTCAACAGCAGGATTAGGCACAGTATCACTGGATTTGTGGAGGAAGAATTCCTGGGGAAAGCAGATAGGATTTTTGGGAAGAGTTCCTTATTGTGCATCCTTATTGTTTCATATGTTGAAGGGTTTTCAAGGTTGCCTTCCAGTTTTTGGTGTTGAGTGAGGATGGAATTATGTACTGTTATGTTAGATTTTCATAATTGTAAGGAGGCTTCCTGGTTTTTTTCTTTTTTCTTTTTTTTTTTAATAATTTCTGGTGCACTGTTTGGTGAAGTGTCCACACAAAGATTGTGTCTTAAATGCTGTGTCATGAATGGGCTCACGGGGCTCCTTTGCTGGCTCAGTTGCTGTGTCAAGCTTTCAGTGTGACTGAATGGTCAGTGCTGGGAATTGCAAGTGTTGGGATTATAGATTTTCCTACAGTGCTGTGTTCTCTACTGCAGGAAAGGGCCTTTTGCTGTTAATTGATTTATAATTTTTTTTTCAGTGATTAAAAACTGATGCCTCTCTTTAAAAGTGTTTAAGTTACATGTGTGGCTACATTTGGAAATAAATACCTCACGTGTCTGTGTGTGTGCACAAACATGCATGTGTGCAAGCCATGCAGGTGCCCACACAGAAGTGTGTAAAGCTGCTGGGCATTTGGCCCTGTATTTTTGGATTTTACAAGGAAGGACATATTATGGAAGTGTGTATTGTATGAATACATTTGCTAAAGGACATAAAAAAAATGTAGCAGTGATGCTTTGTAGGAATGGAATCCTGTTGTTAATATCCAAACCCCAAACAACTCTGCCTGGAAAGGAACCATTCATCAACTGGACTCCACCTTGGACAGATTCCTATAGATCATCAACCCTCTGTCCCCACCACTGGGTTGTCTCAGCAACTCCAAGCCAGCAGCCTCTGCTGTATTCCTGTCAGTGTTAAGAATGGGACTTGAATTATTCAGAAAATCTGAGTATATCGCTACTCTATTACTTATTTATTTATTTGCACTGAACAGTTTTTGTTTTGGGTATGCAGCAAAGCAGGAGCCTCCCCTGACCTTGCAGGGTTTCAGAGATAGATGAAGGTGTGTGTGTGTTCTTTAAGGCAGCCTGGAATTTATAGTGTTTGAAGAGACTCTGGCTCCAGCGTGGGTTGTTGGCAGCAGTGCTGATAATCACTATGTGGTAGTAACTGGGCTCTATTATTTCAGATGTGCTTAAATCTTATTTTTTTGTGCTGTAAGGTTATGTCTATGCAGACTACCAGAGCTCAGAAGGGAGAGAGGAAAACAATCCCGACCCAGGAACCTTTGTTTCAGAAGGTTGCAAGCATAAATCTTTTCTGTTTTGTTTTTGATCACCTGATACATTTCTAGATCTTTGGTAAAATGGGTGAGCTGTTCATAGGGTGTACTGCTTGCTTCTCTAAAGCCCATTTGTATGAAACAGAGCATTCTTGTCTTGCAATCTGTTGGAGCAGTACCTTGTTAATTCCCTGGATTAACAGACCTCTCGTGTATGCCTGCATTTTGAGAGTTAGCAAATCTGGTGAACAAATGTTTTACAAAAGCCAGGAAAATGCATCACAAACCCTGTTCCATCTCTTCAATATTCACTGTAATTGCTGCCAGTCACACTCTGTGCAGGATACAGTGGTGTATCTCTTGTACACGCAGTAGGAGAGCAGTAGTACATGTCCTCAAGCATTTGTTTCTGAACCACAGCACAGAGTTAACAGCAGTAGCAAAATGTTTTGCTGATGTATTGTGGATCAAAAAATGTGTAGTAATTCCATCCCTAACGTGTTTGTATCTGAGATTGGCTCAGTTATTGGGTGTGCAGCCATGTGTGGGCAGCTGGGATCCCCCAGGGCCCTGCAGCCACACACTGGGGTCAGACACTGAGGGAGAGCCCCGAGTGACACCTGCATGGGCTGGGACAGGGACAGAGCCCTGAGTGACACCTGCACGGGCTGGGACAGGGACAGAGCCCTGAGTGACACCTGCACAGGCTGGGACAGGGACAGAGCCCTGAGTGACATCTGCACAGGCTGGGACAGGGACAGAGCCCTGAGTGACACCTGCACGGGCTGGGACAGGGACAGAGCCCCGAGGGACACCTGCACGGGCTGGGACAGGGACAGAGCCCCGAGTGACACCTGCACGGGCTGGGACAGACACAGAGCCCCGAGTGACACCTGCACGGGCTGGGACAGACACAGAGCCCTCAGTGACACCTGCACGGGCTGGGACAGACACAGAGCCCTGAGTGACACCTGCACGGGCTGGGACAGACACAGAGCCCTCAGTGACACCTGCACGGGCTCCTGGGGCTGCCTCAGCACCAAACTCTGTGGGCTCTTTGTCCCACCCAAACCCCCATCCCCCGTTAGTGCTTATCTGTGCACATCTTTATCATTTTCAGCCGCTGCAGAGGGGTGTGCTGTCTGAGCGCTTTCTTGGCACGGATGGATGGGGTGAGCCCTCTCTCGTGTGCTGCTGTCAGTGTGTCCATGTGGGCTGGCTTTACTGGGATTTTAATGACACCTGTTTTAAAGCTGTGAGTTTAAACTCTCAGGGATTTTAGTGACACCTCTGTCACACCTGAGAGCCGGGGTCTGGAGCATGGGTGGGAGCAGGCACTGGGAAGGAGGAAGGAATAGGCTGGGGGGGATTTTTACAAGACAATACAGACATGAGGTATTTCTTGCAGAGGTAGTTTTGGAGGAATTTATAGTGCATATTAGATACGTTAAATACATGTAGAAGAAGTTGATTAATAGATATCTCTGACATAAAATGTCCACATGTATTGCTCATTAGTTAGGGTGTTTTTTCATTTTTTTTTCTTCTAGCCTAGATTTCTTTTTTTTTTTTTATTTGTCTGATGGAACTGTATAGTGCAGATTTGGAATTCAAGAAATATCTGGAGGGATTTTTTTTCTTATTTTAGAGTTAGGAATACATAGATTTCATTTCGTTGGTCTGGGTTTTGGCGTGTATGAAATCCACATCAGTGTTTGAACTTGAAGGCTGTTGGTCTGGCCCTTGTGGCTTTCTGGGTTGTAAGTGATTTTTACATCTTGCAGGGATATGGATCAATAAGCAAAAAAAAAAAAATTCTGGTGTCAGGAAAACGTATTTCAGGGGCTATCCATAAAGAAAAAGCTGTGTGGAATTATGCAGATAAAACAATGTGCTTTTTAATTGCATGGGCAGCTTAATTGCACTGCTAGAGCAGGTATCTATTTGCATCTCAAAACATATAACTGAATTTTAGGAAATAATCCATGTGTATAAAGTACTTTTAAATTCTGTGTATATTATATGACCATAAAATCTGTTAGACACCACAAAAGCATTTAAGGGTTTTAGCTCCCTTGTGGTTTCCCAGGGCTGTTCCCCTGCTTTCCCCACCCTACCAGGTACAAATACATCTTGTTGCTGTCAAATGGAGTGAGCACAAGGCTTGAGGTTCCCTCCTAAAGGTGATTTCAAAGCCTCTTAATTATATTCAGTATTGGATGGGTCTCTGGCCATGTGTCGTTGAGTTTCCCTGCAGCCTGGGGGAGCACAGTGGGGCCATGTTTGGGGCTCCCTCATTGCTAATGAGGCTGCTGGACCTGCTAATGAGAGCACTTGGGGTGATGAAGGTGCTGTGTGGCCCCTCCTTGTGAGGGCAGTGCTGCTGCCTTGGGTTTGGGAACGTTCTGGGCCATGTCTGGGTGCTGAAGGTTTGGGAAGGTTCTGTGCTGCATCCCAGGGGCCGAGGGATGTTGGTACAAGAGGTACCAAGTGTTGGGAATTGTGTTTGTGTCTGGTGCTGGGTGTGGGGCCTTGCCTGGCCTGGCCCAAATTAGGGGCTCGCTGTGGTGGCCCATTTGTTGTGTTTTCCAGATTCAGACTGCAGGAAGTTTTTGAGTTGTCACTAAACCTTGGCACTGAGGAGGTACTGGGCAGTTTGTTGTTTGGCCCCTGCTCTCCCCTGCTGGCCTCTGTGTCCTCCCCAGGATCGGAGACTGGATCAGGATTAGAGACTGGATCCAGCCTGGCTGTCACAGGAGTCAGGATGTGCAGGTTATTCTCTCTTCAAGAGCTTTATAGCACTGTGGGGTGAGGCTGTGGTTTGAGGAGTAACTTGCTGGGAAGGGGTAGAAGTGATAACACAGACATTTAATTCATTTTAATGAGACTTCTTATCCAGGTGCTCCTGTGTCAGGTCTTTGGAGATGTGCCTTTGTGACAGAAGCGCTGCGCTAAAGAGGATCTCTGGAGGTAACAATAGGATGTCAAAATGAAGTGAAACAAGGGCAGGGCAATTTTATGGAGATGACATGACAGGAGGAAAGTATGAGGGGAAGAAAAGAGAATTTAAGATGTCAGTACAGATTTACTGAAGGCTTTCCAATGTCAGCTAGAAGAAATGTCAGCACGACTGACTTGGCAGTGTCAAGGTGATGGCAGGATGAAGTCCGATCAGCCTGGGAAGCATCTCGTAGTCCAGCTGTGGAGACGAGCTGCTGTCAGTAAAGATGATGTCAGGCTGATAATTATTTTGTACATTGTGGTTTAAGTAGGGCATTGTTTCTGTTGAGGTATTTTGAATGCAGCACAAGGTAGGAGAATAGTCGAAGATTAAAGCCTCCAAACTGTTTCTTCTTTCTGTGAGAATGCCAGGAGCTTCCAACCCAGCCTCGGAGCTGCTGCAGTGAAGCTGGCACTCAGCTGCCCTGGGGACTGGGCACTGCTTGCTGTGGGTAGAGTTGAGGGGGACTGAGTTACCACTCTGCTTGGCTTCTTTTCATTTCTCTCTTCAAACTCTGCCTAGTAAATAGGAGGGCAGAGGAGAGAACTCTCTCTTCAAACTCTGCCTAGGGCAGAGGAGAAAACTGATGTCACATGGGAGTGCAGCCATGATTTTAGGCAGGTGGGTTGGAGATATTTGAGGATGAACAACTGTAATTCACAGTTGCTGATGAAAATACATGCAGCTGTGTGTGATACTGTGACATAATTGGTGCTGGAACAGCTACCTGTGTTGAAAGTCACAGGGTGTTGTAGATGGCAGAATAAAGTGGCAGCAGAGGCTGTTCCCACCTCTTCGGTTTGTTTTAGCATGCCTGTAGAGTTAAGTGGAGTCCTGAGGAGTAACAAAAAGAAGTGTAATGCGCTACTGAAATGAAAATTCGGGCCCTTGGCTGTTCTGTGGTTGTAAGGTATGGGTTTGGGAATAAATTGTGGCACACGTTAAATAACAGGGCTGGGGTGCAGAGCTCGCCAACAGCTCTCCCTGCCAGGCTCTTCCCACTCCGAGGCACTTCCCAGCATCCAAGTGCTGCCTGTCTGGCACCCTTTCCAAGGAGGGAATCCCCTGTTAGTTAAATTGCCCTCACTCTCTGTGTGTCCTTTATCACAAAACAAACAAACAGGAAAAAAATGTGCTGGAAGAGCCAATCTAAGGCCTGGCAATCCGATAATAAATCCCCTGTCTTTCCACACACACTCAGTGCCAGCTGTAGGCTAATTAAACTCAATAGTTCACAGGTGTTCCTGGGAATGACTATCGCAAGAGCACTCTCCTCTTTAGGGCTCGTTAACATCTTTTTCAGAGCTCTTTAAATTTCATACACCAGCAACACTGAGCTAAAGCAGATGAAAGATAGTAGAAAGGGACTTGAGCTATTACAGGAGTGCTCTTAGTGTTAGAACAGGCTGTAGCCTCACTCAATTCAACAGCTTATTTGTTTTGATGGGTGAATCTCTTGGAGACCAGTGTAAGGAGGAAAATAGCTTTCTTAGAAACATTCAGCTTTCTGCAGCCAAATAAGATTCTTGTCTCTGGAGCTCATTATGTAACTGTACACACTGTCAGGATGTCCATAGGCTCTACACGCACGCACGGGCTACAGAAGAAGAAAGTCTGTGGTCAAATGAAGCAGATTTAGGCATTTTGTCAAGGTTTCTAAAACCTTCCCAGGGAGAGCCAAATGGAAAGCAAGGCTTTCTCCAGCCTTCCCTGCTTATTGAATCATCTGGGCTATGAGAGATGTAGTTTTTTTACATTAATATTGGAGCACTGGACTGTCTCTCTGTAGGCTGATTTAAGGGGACAGTTGCCATGACAAGTGCTTCCAGTTCCAACCTGCTTCCACTCCTGCTGTGTAGCAAGAGCTCAGATTTTAGTAGATCTCACAGCCTTGTGTAGTTCTGTGGCTGGACATGCTCATCTGTTCATTCATCTACCCATCTTCATTTGTGTTCCTTTTGCCTGTCTTACAGAAGTAGATTTGAATTTCTTGTAGAAATTCTCTAAGAATGGAGGAAAGAAAGGAGGCTTTTTGCATTGTCTTTCAAGGTTCCCTAAAAACCTCCTCTTGTGGAACTGGGCCAGATTCCACTTAAGTCTGATGTGCAACTTTCCTTCTTGGAGAAAAAGCACCTTGACCAGAAACATGGTGCCAGAGCAGGCAGCCCAGAGAGAGGAACTGGTTTACCTGGGTATGATAGTGTTGGTGGGATAAAAATGTTATTTAATCTAGCTTGATATACGTGATTTGTTGCTTTACTAACCTGCCTCAGCCACTTGTTTCCAACTGACTGGAATGGATACATTCATGGATACACTGGGCAGAAGTGTTTCTGTTTTAGCAGTTACTAATTGAAAGTAATGTCTAGATTTCATAGCTCTTGTTCTCATGAGCTCTCATGCTTCTGTTTCTTTCTAATGATATTTTCAATTTTACTCTTTTACACTCTTCTCAAGACAAGAAAACCACAGTGATATAGCTCAATCTTAAATGGTTTTATTGCTGATTTATGCTAAATTGATATCCCTAAATCAAAATAATATTTCCTACATGAGTCGACTGCATCATTTTAATGAAATAATTTTCTCAATCAATTCCATTGCATCAGTGCAGTTTTACCCTATCCATAAAATCTTTCTTAAACTGCTACAGCTCTTGGTGTGGCTATGAATGGGAACAAGATGTCATTCTCCTAAATGTCATATCTAGGGGAAAAAGAAACTGTTTTCAAATTTAAAAAAAATCTATTCAAGTGTAGTTTGTTCTAACTATCCATTTAGTAATTCTCTTTCCTGTCTCACTGTCACATAGTCTCATCGTGCTGCACAGAAGGACAGGATTGGGAGCTAATGTTGTATATTTTGGAAACAGGCACAGACTGAAATGACATTTCAGTTCACTGGCCTGGCTACATGAAGCCAATAGTAGGAGTCCAGTGCTCTCTCCACCAAAGCTGCAATGCCTCCTCTAAACACTGCTTCTTTCCAACCATGCAGACTAGCCAGGTGAGGTGAGCCTGAGTGAATTTCCAGAGTCAGCCCTGAATGAATTGGGCTTGCATAAATCTCATCAATTTAGAAAAAGACTAAAACACTTTCAGTGAGTTTGCATTGAGGTGATTTTGTGTACAGAAGTCAGTTTGAGGTGGAGAGAAAACCAGCAGGACAAGTACATGTTTTCACAAGGATTTGATTTGTTAACATTTAATTACATTATTTTGTCAGTAACAAAGTAAAACCCCAAAAGGGGCAGTGCACAAAGCTGAAAGCGTTAAGCAAAAAGTGGGCAGGGTGTAAGAAATCCTTTCCTGACCCCAATCCCATGCATGCCTCAGTATCACTGCTTGTGACATTGATTTGAGAGTATTTAATAAAGAAAAAGACTCCATAGTTTCTGTAGCGGAAACTCCTCTGTGGCTGGCATCCAAAAGCTTATTTGCACACCAGTTCTGAAGTTAAATAAATTATGTGGCAATTGGTGTAGCACTAAGCTGAAGCATTGGTATGAGGGGGAAGGGCTTTACAGAAAGCATTGCCTTGGTTTCCTCTCCTCTCTGATGAGGGAATGAGTGTGGAAATCTTGGGATCCCTCTGTGTGTGGGTTATTTTTCAATGGCCAATGAAACAATTCCTTGTTTCAAAACTCAAATTTAAAACGAAATGAGCAGATCCACTGTTGATAAAAATACCTGTTAGAGAAGGCAGCTTTAGTGGTTAGATGATTGGTACACCATCATCAATAGAGTTTTGAGTTTCTCTTTGGTAAAATATAAAATAGGAGCCTCCATCCCAAATTGGGTGTTTGTAAAGTCTAACTCTGTGGCTGGCATCCAAAATTGCTTGTCTGCTTGATAACTAAGCCTGTCTGCCTTTGGTAGGAACTTGCTGTCCTCAGATTTAACTAAATGGGTGCTATGTAGTTGGGAAGAAAAATGTCTATGGGTAGGATTTGGGGAAACTTGGATTCTGGTATTAACAGAGCAGCTAAAATGTTCAAGGGCCAAGATGCAGACTCCAGCCAGCTTGATACAGATAGACAAGATTTCCCTGGTCTCCTTTTGCAAACTTCTACAAATTCCTCTGAATGTAAGTTAGTTTAGTAGTCAGTTAATTTATGAAATGCATTAAGCACCACATGTCTTAGTACAGTGTCTGAGCTCCTTATCTGTAGTGATGAAAAATAGTGTTAAGGTGACTCTCTTCAGTAGTGGTTTCAAGATTAGCTCTTTCTCCTTAGGAGTTAATAGGAAGTAAGAGATCTTTGTCTATTTATGTGATAAAATTAATTCCTGCATAAGATGAGAGTAAAAAGCTGAAATACTTGGAAGTTTAGTCTCTTGATTTTATTTCTTATGAAACTAAACCCTCCTCCTCTTCTGGATTTGAGGAAATAATATAATACTGAGATATAACTTGAGTTGTTTTCTCAAAGGGAAGATTCAAGCTCTTCTTTGGAGGCCAACTTATTTCTATGTAGCTGTTAAATAAATCCTAGAGCAAATAGCAGTGCAGCACCATGTCTAAAGCAATACCCCAATCTGGACAAGTAAAATGTTAATTTCTGCTTCACTTTATGCTTTTGATTTTGCAGCAAATCAAATACTTAATGTCAACCCACAATTTTTAAAGTGCCCAGTGATTTAGGGGTTTGTATATTTTGGTTGTGCAGTATAAAGCAGGTGGGTTGGTTGGGCTGGGTGATTCTGGTTGTGACCCAGAGCCAACAGCTGTGTTGGTGATGTATGAGCCACTTCTCAGAGTTTGGGTGCTGTCCCCAGTTCAGGGCTCCTGGCTGGCAGGGAGGGACAGCAGCTTGTGGGGCTGCCCCCAAAGAGGGGACACCATCCCAAAGCTCTCCTTGGGCTGCTGCTGCCAGGGAGAATGGGACTGCTGACTCCTTTGGAGGCCTTGGCAGCCTGGCAGTTTGATTTGTGTTGTGACTAATGGAAAACAAGCAAAAGGAGAGAAGCAGGGAGGAGGCCTCCCCTTTCTTGACTGTGGTGTATTTATGTGTGGGAAAAGTGCTGTTTCTTGACAGGTTTTTTAGTTCCTCTGATGCCTTGTGAAAGCTGACCTAGAACAGAGGCTAGACAGAGCTAAATAATAAAGTAGGGATTTATTAGGAGGCCTCAATGGATCCACCTTGGGCAGCACAAGAGCCCAGCCAGGGCTGCACCCCAGGTGAACCCAAAATGGTCACAAAAATGGACAAATGGTCATGGGGTCTGTCACTTTCATAAGTTTTGGTCCATGTGCATATTGGAGTTAATTGTCAGATTTCAGCTTTAGGTTATGCAGTCCCATCCTTCTTGTTTTTTTCTCTTCAGCCCACGTTGTTTCTGCTCTTGGGCCTGAGATTTGGATCATTTGTCCTTGGTCCCCAGCTAGAGAAGGAATTGTTTTGTCTCCCTGCTCTGTGCAGAGAGCTCACCATCCCCTAATATGAAGCCCAGACCCACACACTAAAGCAGCACAGAATGTGAAAAATATAAAAGCTAAACCTGAGGCATTACCTCCACCAAGCAGTGGGCAGTACACCTGCTCTGGGTTGTTCTCATGGGTGGTTCTGTGTGTGACTGAGCCCACATCCCTCAGCCAGCCCCTCCTCAGCTCTGCATGTGCTGCACAGCTCATGTCCCTTCTGGGAAGTTTCTGGGCTCTGTTTTAGCACAAGTATCTACTGCTGCTCTTGATTTTCTCCTAATTCAGACCTAATCGGTTTCTTAGCTGCAGCACCAAGAATCAAGTCCTTCACAGATCACCTTGCATAACTTGGACTTTTTTTCCCCTCATTTGTTCTTCGTGGTTGGTTTTGGTATTTTTTTTTTAAGCAGTGAAGAATTGATCCAAATTCTCATACTACCCAACAGACTTTGAATCATGACATGAAAGGAGAATTACATTTGTTATCTTAGCATTCAAAACACGGCATCATTTGTTAGTGGTTGTTAGATGTATTGGCACAATTGGGTGGAAGTTGCTCTGGAAGTGACCAGGGCTATCACTGAGATGTGATCAGTTTACATAAGAAGTGACAAGGCAAGCATGCCCAGAAGGCTTGGTATGATGATGATTACTATTGATATTACTACTACAACTATTAGCTTTATGTCCATGGATGAGCAGCAAAACTTTGATAAGCAAAAATCCTCAGATGCTCTCTCCAGTGAATTCTGGATTCATCCCACTTAGCTGAATTTCAGTAGCGTCTTTGCTATGGACAAGAGTTGTCATTTCCTTTCCTCCCCTGAGAAGTCACTGCAAAAGTTTTTGCTTTGTCCCATCTCACAGGCAGCTGCTCTTCTATTTTGGGAGAACTGCTGCTTTGGAGGGTCCTTCTGGATGAAAGGCAGGAAAACTACTATAATTAAATAATAGCACTCTGTAGCCACAAAATACTGTGTTTTAATGCTGTTGCATAATCTTGGAGGTTACTGATGCTTTATGCTCCTGTATAATAGCCTCAAACACATGAGAACATTGTGAAATAGGAACAAGGAAAATGCTTGACAACACTGCATTTTTAAGCTAAAGATGCTTAAAGCAATCTTGCCTGAATTCCTCCACAGATTAATTAGGATATTCTTTCAAAAATCTTTAAAGATGTGGGACAAAGAACAGTGCGATGCTCTTTGCCCAAAGTCAAGTGTTAATGGGGGAAAGCATTATACTGTTTTCCCTTTATCCCTGCTCCTTGCTCCCAGTGGTGCTGTGGATCTGACCTGCAGGTCAGGATGGCAGCTGGGGATAGTGCAAGTAGAGAAGGAGTTTGCCTGGCTATGGCTAGTCATGAATTAGTCATCCCCCAACACCTCCAATTAGCTGAGCTCATTTCAGTGGGCTCTGCTGTGTTCATTTATTAGGGAATTTGAAGCTGTGATTGAGGCTGACCTCTCTGGTAGCTGGAAAAGTTCTTCCCCACGTGGTTGTACATGGTTTCTGTATGGGGAGGGACATTGTCAGCCAGTCCTTGGAGCTGGCTGAAAGAGAAATGCCCAGTGTGCCTGGTAATGTGGGCACAGAGAAGGGTGAGGGTTCTGCTCTAAACTGGAGCTCGGTGGATGGAGATGTTGGTCCCCACCCTGCTGGGAGGGGACATTGCTCATGGCACTGCTGAAACATGTTCTGCTGCTGGTGTGTGCTGCAGCAGGCACAGCTCCCCCCTTGTGCAGGGAAAAGAGTGTCTCTTGCTGCTGAAATCCCTCATTTTGAAGGGAAGCTGCAAGGCAGAAGTTGGAAGCAATCAGTTAAAGCTCTATTTCCACAGTGCCCTTCATGCCAAGCCTCTCAAGGCACTTAAGAAAATACTGGAAGCGTACAGCACAAAATAGCATTGGCACATTGCTCAAGAAAAACAAACCTCCTGCCTGGATTTGAAAATTGAAAATTTACAAGACTGATTGCTGAGCTTCCAGGCCCAGGAATGGAGTTAGAAAAAGGGCCCTGTGAGATCAGGGCAGTTTAGGGGGTTCTTCAGTGATGGGGATGACATTTCCATCAGTGCTGATAATTTTTCTGGTAGATTTCTCTGTTTTGCCATCATACCATCTCCTCCTCCTAACAACCCAGGCTGTAGGATTGAATTTCTCTTTCCAGCAAGAGCAGCACAGTGAATCTTATTTGGATCTTTTTTTTTTTCCCCTCCCTAGCTTCTGCTAATATGATTCTGATCATGGAGATAGCAGGTCCAAGCTGAGTTCCCACTGCAGCACAGTATCCTGCCTTCTGATATTTTGAGAGCGCGGTTCTCCTCCTCCCCAGACTGTAACCAGGGAAAATGTGTGTTTCTTTGTAAAGCAATCTGACAGTCCTGGAAGCCTCATGCTGGATGTATATATTTACACAAAAAGTTGACTGCATCGCAAGCATCTCCTCTTTGTGCAGCCCTGGTGTACTGGATCACACTAATGAGACTTGCTGGGGAATGAGTATGTGAGGAGATCTTTTCATGATAAACACTTCCAGTCTGAGTGGACATTGCTGCAGACAGCATGGATTTCTCAAGTGAATGTGGGAAAAAAAAGTCACAACTATTAGGAGTTGCTCCTAATAATCCTGGTGCAGAAATCAATCAAAGTCTGGTGAAAAAAAGTTAAACCAGTAAAGATATTCTGGTTTTATTGCTAAAATTAGTTACAGTTTTGTCTCATGGGTTTTAGCCCATTTTATTTTCGTGGAGGTATGTGGAGGTTTGGGGACTTAATCTTTGACATTGTGGGGGCTCTAGGAGAACCAAGCTAACCATGAGAGAGCTGCTACTCATGGTGCAGGGCTGCAGCAGATGCTCTCAGAGAACTGATTCCTCCTTTCCAGTTTGCCAATGTGTATTTTTGCCTGTGGAGTTGGGGTACCTGATATAAATCACTGGCAAGAAGTTATTCCTCTCAGTTGCCTTTTTAAGGGTAGTCATCTGAGTGGCCACAGTGATATTTGGAAAAGTTCTGGGCATGTATTGTCATTACTGTTGGAGAGCAAGAGAGAAAGGGATTGGTTTGGGCTGTAGGTTGTCAGGAACAAAAAAAAAAAAAAATCCATCTCTACAAGGGAAACAGGAGAGATTAAAAATAAGAGCAAAATGCTAGAAATTGGATGCTGCTGATATAAATGTGTCAGAGAGCAGCTCCATGTTGAGAGAGGTGGCAGGAGGTGATGAACCAGTGACAGAGCACTGAGCCTCAGTGAGCCTGGCATGAGGAAAGGGAAGTTCCTCTGGCACAGGTGGGGATCACCTTCTTTCCTCAGGTGCAAGGACGCTTCAGCCACCCCGTTCAAGGCACCAGAGCAGCCCACAGGCAAAAGCCAATGGTGCATCATGTGTACATTTGAACAAGCTAATTACTCCCAAAATAGCCATTTGACCTTCATCTTCTTAAAAGTGAAACATGAACCTCTGCACGGCCAGAAAAAAAGTGGAGCCACTTTTTCATATGATGAAACAGTGAATAACTGAATCATATTAGTTTGTGTAAGTCTGATAGAATTGCAATTGATAAGCATTTTTTTCCTCTTCTTTTCCTTCTTTTGTTCTTCTAGGCAGGACAAAGTGAAATTGCAAAACTCATGTGAAACTTCTGTAGAAGTCAGAAGTGTGAGTCTAAAGAAGCAGTACAAGGGGATTAGACCCTTAGGAAGATTAGTGTCTATTAAATGTGATGATCTGGATGTAGCTTCCGGCTCTCGAGGCCCGTGAATTGCTGGGCTGTGTACCTTGGGAGAGAGGGCCAAGGAAAGGGTGTCCTTAAACTCCCTGCCAGCTCTTAGCCAGGATGACTTAGGGGCTGGAAAACAGGGTAAGGGGAAAGCCTGGCTGCTGGTTAAGCAAGTTGCAGAATACTGATGTTTCAGCAGACTTATCTTGTTTAAAATGAGTTTTCCTGAATGCCCCTCTCCCCAGCAGAATGCCCCAGAGTTCCTGCATGCTGGTGGCTTCACAGAACCCCATCCCCAAACACTGGCCACAAAAATCAGGCAGTGCTGTGGAAAGGGAGAGCTGAGCTGAATCCATGTGGTGCTGGTGATGGGTGCTTTCCATAAAGGCTAGATCCTGCCACTTGAGAGGAGGGCTTGGTGGGCTGGGGAAGAAACACCTTGTGTGTCCTTCTGTCCCTCCAAAAGTTTGGTTGAAGTGCTGGGCCACTGGAAGGGCTGGGGCATGCCAGAAAAGTGTCAGCAAGCCTCATTCTGGCATTTATATATGAGGAGTAAGCACAATCCTTCTACTATTCCAATGAGCTGCTTTTGCCAAGAAAAATCATTTGTAACTCTTTCTTCCTGCTGTAGTGCTTCTCCAGCAGGCCTGGCTTAGATTGCTTTAACCCCTCGAGTGCCAGCAGGCGCTGTGAGCAGAGCAGTGCCTTGTGCACGTCTTGGCAAGTCCTCCCACGTGCCAAGCAGCTCCGCAGCAGACTGGAGCGTTGTCTGGCAGTTAGCTTTTCTTTTTCATCAAGTCTGTTCCTTAGGGCTGCTGCTGTTTTTTTATGGTTTTATTCCATTCCTTGGGCTGTAGCAGAGGAGGTGGAGGCTTGGGAGGAAGCTGGTTTTCAGAGAGCTGGTAACCTGAGGAAGGAGAGGAAAAACGGAGCAGGGAAATGGTGAAGTGGTTTGACCCTTGCTCTGTTGTGCTGTCCAGCAGGATGCTGAATCCTGCACAGCAAGGCTGCCAGTGTTATGTGCTTTTAGAGATTTGCTCACCTGCAAGTTCAGAAGCAGCTCTTCCTCTGTTCTCTCAATAAAGCCTCAAAGAATAGGAGATGCCTGTGCCTTTTTATGATGTACACTTCAGCTCTTGCAGTGTTGCATATATGCGCTTTTACCTTTGATCATCATTTGGAGAGGTTTGCAAGACAGGTTTAGTTGTGTGAGAAATGTATGTGCTGCTTGGAATGAGCGATTTCTCCCCCTCCCTCTAGGTGCTGGCTGAATTTTAAGTTTATCACCACCCTGAGCTCTGAGCAGAAAGGCTGTTTGTTTCCTTTGTGCGTTGCTTTACAGGAGAGCACTGCCTTTACCCTTTTGTAGAGACTGGGCAGCTGCTTTGCTGCTTTGCTAAAATACTTGATGAGATTTAGCAATTCATGTTTCTCTACATAAGAAGTTGAAAAAGACAGTAACTCCTTTTGTCTATCTAGTGTGTGCTTTTTTTTTTTTTTTTCAAAGGGAAAGGAAAAGAAGCAAATTATTTTGTTTTAAAAAATAACATTTTAATAATGTAGTAGTCTAACCTTTATGCTAATTGCCCCAGGCTTTTAATGAAGCAGCGTAAAATTAGTCCTGTGAGTCTTCATTAATCAAATATAGGAGCTGATGGTATAGTAATAAGATGCTGTGCTGCCTCTGCTCCCCATGCAGTGTTGACATTTGCTTATATTCAGAGTAGAAAGCAACTATATTTTTTTTGGTAGCTCATTAAAATAATTAGCCATGTTTGGCTTTTTTTTTTTTAATCTTTTCTTAAAAAATCCTTTTAATGAGGGAAGATGAAAACAGACAGGATGGAAAAGTCAAAAGAATCAAATTAAGATAGAAAAACTGACTGCTGGAGGCTTCCTTTGAACGGAAGATTTATGTATGTTAATGGCAGCTGTTGGCTGGAACCTCTGTGCAGACACCTTGTTTGTTATTTGCAGAACTTAGAGCAGAAACAAACAACTTCAAGGGTCTTTGTTGATTTGTTTTGTTCCAAATTATTTTCCTAAGGTGCTCTAAGACTCACTGTGCCTCCACTGTGTCCCAAAACTGAGTGCTGGCATGGGGGATGTGCTCATGCACACAGGTTCCCTGCCCCTGTCCAGGTGAGTGAGTTCTGCTGCCCTGGGGTGGGTGAGCCCAGCTCCCCTCTGCTCTGACCGTGCTCCGCTCAAGATCTCGGAGCACGCTGCTCTTCTGCTGAGTCCTGGGCTCAGGAGAAAGCAGTGCTTAAACACCCTCCTCTCACAACAGGCGCTACCCCAATGCCCAGCCCTTACTAGAAGTTTCAGGGTGTTTTGGAAGAGCCAAATCCTGGAGCTCCAGCGCAGAATCCCATCCCCATCTGCGCTCCCTGGAGGGAGGGGTGGGCATCTGCTCTTACGGTGCCATCTCCACTTCAAACGCATTTCAAGCACTATTTTCTGCTCTGGCTGCTGCCTAAGAAACTGCTGTCTGCTATAAAAATGTTTGCGGGGAAGAATGGCAACAGAGGATGATTTTTGTGTTTAAGATGCTGGTGTAGCAGCTTTGGGTTCCTACAGGGTAATTAGGAAAGGCCGGGCACAGGCAGGGAAGAGGCGGGATAATGATCCTTGCCGGGGATGTGTCAGCCCCTGGTGCCGGCTCTGTGTCAGCATGCAGGACACGGCTCCTCTTGGGAGAGCCGCGCTGCCGGCACTGCTAATGTGCCCTCTCACTTGTCGAGATGATGGCTCTCATTTCAGGGTTCAGGCCTTAGTGGCAGGGCAGCACAGCCGTGATTATGCTGCTCCTGCCTCTGTGGCTGTGTGCACACATTTCCAGATGAGAAATGATGGTGGTCCGCTGGGGATGTGGCTCTTGTCCGGGAATCAGGGAGCCTGCACTCAGTTCCTGTGTTTGCCATATGGGATTAGCAGGCCAGCTCTCCTTCCCTTTCCATTTTTCTCTTCCTGTGCTGCCCCTTCCACAGGCACAGAGTGGAGATGAGGATATGCCTTTCGATTAGAAAAGAATTTGGCTATCAGTTGCTGGTGATTTTAAAATGAACATTGTGATTTCACACTGCTTAGAAATAACTGATAGTTTAGCAATTCAGGCAGAAAGGAAGTTGAATTCCCCCCACATACTACTCCTCCCCATTTCTATCCATGTGCTTGCTTCCAGATTAGTCATATTTAATTTCTGGTGTTTTCTAGTGTGTTCCAGCATCTTTCTCATTGCCAGATTAACAGCTCTTCTTCCCAGTAAAATCTTTCCATTCCTCCTGTCCAGAGAGCTCCATAAAATTTGTTTGTGTTTTCAGAAAAGCATTAAAGTAGGTTACACAGCACTTTGACAGCCTGGGGTGTAGGGACTATGAAGGTGAGGGAGCAATCCGTAGCAGAAAAAATGCTCCTTTTCCTGCTCTGAAATTCTTTGTAGGAGCCTCAGCAACCTAAAATAGCTGCCTCCAGAGGACTCCCACAAAAGTCTTAACCTCAGATTGTTTCACCTCCCAGCCCTATGCAGCCTTCAGTTTAAAATTTTCTCTTTTTTCCCAGCCAATGTCACCCTCTTCCCTTTCTGTTATCCAGTTCTGGAAACACAGACAGCGATGGAGCATGCTCCACAATTATTTGTGAAATTTGAAAGAAAGCAGTGCCTGAAGCTTAGCCACATGCACTGGTGCAGTTTCTTCTCCCCCTGCACAGAGACCAGACAAAGTCCAGCATGTTCCAGGGCTGGAGAGCAGGAGACACCCCAGGAAAAGCTGCAGGGCTGAGAGGGTTCATCCCCATGGCTTGCAGTGTGTGATGTACATGAGGAGCAGTGGTTCATGTATATGCAAAACCTCACTGATGAGGGATTATATCTCTGCTAATTACAGGGCTCTTTCTGATCCTCTGCCTGGTGGGGCAGATCTGGTGTGGGTCAGAGCACTGTCAGCCAGAGGCTCTGCCCAGCATTCCTAAGGCAGGAATGAGCTGTCAGGGCTGGTGATGGACAGCAGGGCCCGGCTTTGGCTTTGAGTGCCCCACAGTGTGAGATTAAAGCAGGCAGGGAGTTCTGGGGTGTTCACTGAGCTGGCTCTGGGTGCTGTGCAGGGGAAGCACTGGGGACAGAGCCTGTAGCCATAGGCCTAGCTTAATCCCATCGCTCACACTGAGCTCTTGTGACATCCTTGGGCAGCACCTAATCTCCAAGCTTTAATTGTGTGTCTTTATCCACACTTTGGTGAAGTGCTTAAAGATCAATAGGAACCAGTTCAAGGTATTATGGTTGTGAATGTAAATACGTGTTATATCACAGTATCTTCACCATGTTTATTCCATGGAATATATTTATCCATAAAATTCTGTTACATTTATATACAGCTCCTAACACCCTGGAAGCAGCTAGGTGTTGACAGAACAGCTGCAGTCTTTTACTATGTTCAATAAATACAAATGGATATAAACAGTATCCATCTGTCAGGCTCAGTTAGATGGTTTAAACATAAAGCTATTTTGTTCCTATAATTGTATTTAGATCTGAAATGATAGAGGTTTGATTTTTCTTTACATAGTGATAAGATACAAATTCCTTTGAATTGCTTTGACTCCTGATTTATTGCAATAAATTAAATAATAATCCATCCTGTCTTGTTTCACCCCTTCTCCAAGGAAAGAGAGCTCACTGCTCAGGCACTGAAGCATCCTGCTTACAGGAAGCCACCCTTCCCATGCTCATAAGCACCTGGGCCTGTGACCTCTGTGTTTACAAGATATTTATTGCTGCTTGCACTTCCCACTGCTACAGTGTTATCACTTCAGTGCCTTGTAAAATTTGATTGTTTAATAAATGTATTCAGCGTTATTGCTGAGCAAGTCTGACAATTTACCCTTGTTCCCTCCCTCACATGCTCAAACCCAGACACCTTCATAACCTACATATTTTCTTAGCTACGTATGTTATTGCTTGTGTTGTATTGGAGGCAATTTTGGATGCATCTCAATTAGATCATTTTTCTAATTAAATAAGTGCTTGTGGTTGTAATGTGAGCGTGTCTCTGAATACTGAGTGAGTGTGATTCACTGCGGTGATTTTTCCAACTTCTGTGTGATGTTTGCTTTATAAAATTCAGCTTCTGGCACGGAGGCATCTCATTACCTTCCCCGTGCTGACCTCTGGAGCTGATGTTAGCCAGATGTGTTCAGCTCCTTCCTTCACCACAGGCTTCCTGTGTGACATCAGGGAGATCATTTGGTCTCACTGTGCTGTTTCTCCCTCTCTAAAACGGTTACCAGAACCCTCACCTACTCCTCAGAGCTTTTGGGGAGCTTAGGCTGTGGACACACGTGGAATTATTGTGTCAGAGGAATGCCTGAAAACCTGTGGTATTCTTTACCACCTCCTCCTCCTCACCATCATGTACCTGAGCATGGGGAGATAGTGGAGCAGGTGTTGCTTTTCTTGTGGCAGTGGTGGCTTTTGATTTGTCTTTTCGTGTCCTAATGTTTCTCCTTAAGGAAATGGTTTAACAATATAAAAACACTGTTTTGTGCACCTGAGAGGGGTTTGGGCACCATCTCCTTGATGTGGCTTCTCATGGGTCTGTTCTTGCCAAAGCAGTCTTCACTGCTATCCTGTTACCAGCAAAATTGCATGAGAAACAAGTGTACAAACAGCTGCAGGGAGTGCAGAGTGGTGCTTCTATTACCTTACTTTTTAGCTTCATTTAGAGGGAAATATCTTCCCAAGAATGAGAAAACAGGGATTGAGAGTTTTTGCCTCTGTAAGACTGCTGGAAGCTCATTTGTGTGGCTGGAGCATGTTTGGGTACCCTGTAAGCTGCTGACCTGTGGTGTGTGAGTTCCTGCATCCTCCTGGGTTCTAAGGAACAGGCAAATGCCTGTAAAATCTCACTGGGGACGAAGTATTTTTGTTCTATGTATATAAGGAGAAGAAAGGCTTTTCTAATTGTCAGAAATGAGAAAAAAATTACAAAGTTTTGAAAGTTAAATGCAGGCAAAGAGATTCTTGTCTCTTCTTCCATTTCTTCTCTTTAAACTTCCATCTTCTAACAAACTGCATCACATGGCTTCTTGCTCTTGATTAATTGTAACTAAGACAAACAATTGAGTCCATGCAGGCCAGTGTATGGTCCTGGTGTAATTTATGGGCTGTGCAGCTCAGGATGTATTCAGTTGGAGCAGTCTCTCAGTACCAGCCCTTTCTGCTGTGCCTCACCACACCAGAGACAGCATCAGCCTCTGGGACATGTGGGACCTACATCTGTCACCAGGGCAACCTGACATTAGACTTATTTTCCTCCCAACAAAGTTAATTGCTCTTGTATTTTATGGAATTTCCCTGAGTTCTTGGAAGTCAAGAAGCACTGGTTGTGAGAAAATAATAGCTTGAGGTAGTGTCACTAAATAATAAATATGAGTACTGGTGGAGCAGAAATCCAGCATACTGTGCTGTCATTTATTGAGGTTTTTCCCCTTGCCAGAGTTTCAGATGCAGATCTCATTGTTGGGCCAGTTTGGGTGTCTGCTTTGAAAAAATCTTTTTCCCAAGAAGCAACAGAGTAACAAAGAATAGAAGAGAACTCCTGTGTGATGGTGCAGTGCAACCTGCATTAAAGCCTGGCTTTTGTGGACTTTTGCTTGGATTCTAAGTCATTGCTTCAAAGAGTCTCCAAGGATTTCAATAGATAGGTGACAAATATGTAATGGAAGACCCCTGCCGAAATTCACAGATGTGCCCAGGTTACATTTTCTTCATGGAGTCTGGCCCTTAATAATCAAAATTCCATGGACTTTCTGATACACTTGAACGTGAAAATTGCATTTGAAAATAGATGATAGGCCCTCTGAAATACTCTTTACTAGTGACTGGCCATCTATTTCTGCCTTTCTCTGAATTTTTTTATACTTTTAGAACACAAAAATCTTGTTTCTTTGAAAGCAAGTGTTTGTTTTTCTTTTCAGGGAGTTACTATAATTGGCAGCATCATTAGAGAATAGGGGATCTTCCATAACAATAGAGGGAATGTAAAAGAAGTATCAGTGTGGATAAAGTGTCAAAAGCAGAGACCGAAGGAAACAGTCAGATTTTATAAAATTCATGCTTGCAGACCAGGATATAAAACTCAGTGCTCCTGAAATCTCAGTCTGTAATGGACTTTTTTCCTGATGGCAGTGGGAGGTTTGCACAGAGATCATGACCTTTATGTAGCTATGTTCTTATTATTTATTCAGAGCCATCTTGTCACATTCAAAGGGAAAAATTGCTCCCTGTTTGACCGACACCAATTCTGATCTTTTTCTTTTCTTCCATTCACTGTGTCTCCTGCTCTGCTTGTATTTTGCTTTGCTTTCTGTGCTAGGCTCCCGTGCTCTGCTGCTTCCCTCTCACCCAGAGGACTTCTTCCCCCTCAAAGCCTTCCCCATCTTGTTTGCAATGACAGAGCTCCAGTTTAGTTGGGTTAATCTCAGGCCTCTGTGATCTAGCCTGAGGATACCTTGGTCCTGGCTTAGAGACAAGGATCTTAAAGCACCACCAGAAGACAGCACCAGCAGGTGCTGCTGACATGGCTCTGTGGATGCTCTGAGAGCTCTGTGCCACCACTGCCATCCCCCAGGGAAAGTGGGTGGCTTCAGCCTCCCCTCTGAAGTGTGTTCCACATCTTGAGCTGTTTTCAAGGTTATCAAGTCCTTATGGGTCTTGTTCTGCATCTGATGATTAAAAAAGGTCTGGTTTCTTTAAAGGGGTGAAGGGAAAAGGGAATGGGAGATGGAGCCCAGGGTGCCAGAGCCAGATGAGTGTGAG
Organism: Peucedramus taeniatus; assembly: GCA_013400575.1. Taxonomy (NCBI): domain Eukaryota; kingdom Metazoa; phylum Chordata; class Aves; order Passeriformes; family Fringillidae; genus Peucedramus; species Peucedramus taeniatus. Next base: position 84,096 of record WBNO01015350.1, on the reverse strand, counting down.
GATGTGGAAGCTAAAGACAGACCAGAAAGCTGTCATGCTCTGGGCTCTGCTGATTTATCTTGCACTTAAAGTAAGTATTTCTGAGTAAACTAGAAACTGCACTCTTCTGTGCAAACCCATGTGCTGTGGCAATTATTTTGAGCAGTGAGCCCTCCCTACCCTGTGCCTGAGCTGGGGGGTAACAGAGTTCCTGCTTGAGCCTCTCTGCATGGCTGGGTCAGTTCTGCAGTAAAGGCTGGGAAGATGGGAAAAGTTCAGATGTATTGCTGTTGTTTGTATGCAGCTATTCTGAGTCTTTTCCTACACTTGAGACTGAAACCTGTTTTTCTGGCACTGACCTTATCGAATAAACATTGATTCAAGAGCTGAATGTCCCACTTATATTTTTCCATTTGACAGCAAACAGAAATGCACAGGCACAGTGTGAGCTCCTTCAAGGAGGCAGAGTGAGAATTTTGTGATTCTTTTTTTCACTTACAGTCTAAACTCCACTATTAAATACCTATTTCTACTGCTGCCCCTCTCCCCCTGCTCCTGCTTCTCTTGCCCAAGCCTGCTGCTCAGCTTTCATTTTGGCCTTCTTTTCCCTGTCAGGGAATATTTGGGTTTAGGACCTTTAGACTGGCAGCACTGGAAAATTAAGTCGTCATTTTGTCTGCAAACCTGCCACCGTGTCCCTGGGCACAGGGCAGGCTCCCTGCCAGTGACTTCAGCCTCCCTCTGAGGATCTTCCTGCTGCAGGTGCAGGAGGTAATTCACATTCAGTGCCCATCTCTCCCTGTTCTCCTGAGGTGCCAATTATCCAGCCTTGTGTCAAGTTAGATCTGGGGGTGTGTATGTAAGGACCACAATTAGCTGGTGCAGGGCTGGAAAGCTGAGGGTACTGACAGTCAGACCTGCCAGCGAGATGAAGTGGGGAAGGACAAAACAATCTGGATGCAATTAGAGTCCTGCCCACCTTCTCCCACAGCCCCTTTCAAACACAGAAATGTGCATCCTTTTCCTTCAAGGATGAAGTTTGGGCTTCATCCCCCATCCTCCACCTCCTACTGCTTTCTGTATGTCTGCACTTGTGCTTTCCAGCAGGGAAGGAATGTTCAGTCCCACAGGGAATTGTTCCTGCCGTGTCTCTGGCTCAGAGCAAAGCTGGAGGTGGTGGATCTCCCAAGGGAAATTTCTTCTCATGAGGTTTATGGCTCACTTTTGCAGATCTTGGGGAGGCTGCTGCTGTTCAGAATGGGAGATGGAAGTCGAGAAAGCAGTTGGAAGTGCACCTGCTGAAATGTTCTTCATGCACCCACACTGATTAAAGTATAGCCTACTTCTTTTTCCTGCTTCCCTCATAAAAGATGCGTTGGGTGGAGCTCATCTGTCTAGAGGAAAGGAAGGCAGGGTAGTGGAGACTGGATTCTCTTTCTGTCTGTCTTTTGATCCCCTTGTGTAAGTTGAAGGTTTTAGAAATTATTAAAAGCTTCATGCAGGGTGAATACTTTCAGAGGAGACTGAACCTGCAGAAATAAGTTCCAGCTCTGTGGTTCTCTCACAAGCTCAAGGCTGGGGTATTAAATCCCATCACACTGATCAACATGGTCAAAAGAGCAAGATGAGTGTGGAAGTGGCACGTTCCACTGTGACTCCTGCACATTTTCAAAGTCTTGTTTCAAATTTAACAGCTTTTTAGGAGAGCCTCTCAACTGGAGAATGTAATGCTGATTGAAACAGCTTTCTATGATGCGGGGGTTTTAGGCACACAATAAGCTGCTCTGCTCTGTAAGTGGCAAAAAAATAGCTAATAACAGGCATGGTGATGTGGTGTATTTAATCCTCCTGATTAAAAAATGTTATCCTCTCCCTTTAGTCTTTCTGATAGGCAGCAGTCACTTGTCACTCCTTTTTAGCATATCCCACACATGAAATGAATGCTTCATCTTTGATAGTAATAACAAGAACAACTCTGCACTTAAATCGAGTCTGTGGTTTCCAAAGTGCTTAAGAAACTCACAGGTAATTCTGCCACTATGTATTTAACTGTAGTTTTCCATACCTGGAAACCTACAGACTGGTGCTAGTAAAGGCTGTAGTCATAAATTGAGCTTTTTGGTGAAGACTCCACTCTAAACTGATCAGTCAGGTTTTTTTCTAGTAGAATAAATTGATGTTGAGCTGGGAATGAAACTCATTTCATGAGGAGTGTAGTTTCTTATTCTAGTCTCTAAGCGTTACTGTCCTTCCACCCACAAGGCATCACTACTTCTGTCTCAGTAGCAAATATTAACCCCCAGCAACATTAGAGTCGTAGGAGGAAGCTCTTCCATCAGTCATTTTCCTTGCTTGAGTACAGGTTGCAGCCTGTTTAAAATAACCAGCTATTTCTTGTTATCTGCTTTAAATTGCTGAATCCAGCAGCCCTGAAGAACGAGGCCACGTCTGGAGAATCTGCCTGTGCTGCCAATGTTCCTCTGAGCAGCAGGGAGGAAAGAGTCTCTTCCTTCTGAAGCAGCATCAAAAGAGCTGTCGTGTGTCTAATGCCCTGTCTTCCAGCCTGCAGTCTCTGAAAGTGAGATTCCCTTTATCATAATACAGTAAATCATCTCAGAAACACGCACTTGGGGATGAAGAGGATTATGTTTTTGTTAGTGTCTGATTGCCTTTTTCAGCACTCTGTTCTCAGGCATTAAAGCTGTGGCTCTTTGCAAACACTGTTGTTTTTGGGGCTGTCATGTGGTAGATGGGAAGCAAGTTGTGTTGCTCTGCACCTCAGACCTGTTCAAAAGCAGCCTGACCATCTTCTGTTGTGACAGTGTAAAAGCTGTCACCCTCCACCCCAGAAGCAGACCTGGAACTGAGCTCTGTGGGCATTCTCACTTAGAAGGGTGTCAAGACAGTAAGTTCAAGTCTATTGTACGTGCTGTGAGGTTCCTGGGCAGAGTTTTGAAACTCTGTACTGTCATTTCCTCTCTGTACAGCAGGGACAGGAGTAGCTCCTGTAGGCTGGAAAAAGTTATCAGTTCCTGTAGGCTGGAAAAAGAATTGGAGACATTCAGCAGACTGTAAAACAGGGCTCACTAACCCTTCTGCCTCCACTGACCTCATGCCCAAAGCTCTGTGTGGCTGGAGTGACAGCACACATCTCATGTGGTGTGGAGAGCCTCAGGAGGAGTGTGTGAGGAGGAGATGGCCCGCATTCCTCAGGGATCACGGGGACAGGCCAGGGCTGCACAAAAACCTCTCTCTAGGCTGCCCTGCTGTCCTGAGCCTCAGCAGCTCCTGCTGGCCTGGTTCTCTGCTATGACTGATCACCCCCCAGCTCTCACACCAGCACTGCCCCTGGCTGCTCCACCTCAGACATGGGGACCTGCTGATGTCCTGCTGGCCCCACCCCAGGCTGGCTGTGGCTGCTCCTGGTCTTGGAAAATGGGACTGCTAATGCATTTTGTGAGGACTGGTGTGATAGGTTAGACTTGTCCAAGGCACTCTCTTATACTGCAGCACATCCTCCTTCAGTGATGGCACACCTCTAGAATACAGTGATTTTTCTTTTGCTATTTATTTGCCACATCTGCTTTTTGGTCTTTTCGAAATGACTGAGACCTTTGTTGCAGCTTGAGAGGCTAAAACACAATGATCCTAATCAGGAGAACTGGAGCTATGCTAGTTAGCTGAAGATTTTCATGTTTTCTCTAAGGTCTTCTCTTTTTAACAGTTTCCTTCATTGAGGCTCAGAAGTTAGGTTAACCATCATCATAGTTTGCCCCAATTAGAGACTGGGGAGAAAGGACTATGGCAAACTGGTGTTTGTAATTGTGTGTTGAGCAATTACGCTTTGGGACATTTGGGCTGAAGTGGGAGGCAGGGCACAGTGGAGAGAGGCATGCTGCTATAAATGTCCCTTTAATTGGGCTGCCTGACACAGGAGGAGTTTGACACTCAAGAGGTTAGACCATCTGGTGTATGGGAGGCCTTGCTTTGTAGATGTTTAACTTTTTTTTAAAGTACACTGAAGAAGCATTACTGATTCCATGTCATGAGGCTGTTAGACATGGAAAGCCTGGTGAAAACACTTGAGCAGAGGCTCTTGAAAGCAGAAAAGTGGTCTCAAGCAGTTTAACTGCTACTTAGAGTGTGCAGTTTGCTGTGGCACGTTCTCTTCCTGCCCCCAATCCAGCTGGGTTTCTGCAGGGAATTATCTTAATGCTCTATGGAAAGACAGAGAAATAACTAAGCATGAGATTCTGCATAAAGCACAGTCTGAATGTGCATGTTTTGCTATATATATGTGTGTGTAACTGTAAATATTTGTGAAATAGCAATATAACCATGGCATGTGCACAGTATTGGTGAGGAGTTTCAAAATGGATCAGCTTGTGTAGGAGTAGGGCTTTCCTAAGTTAAGGCTAGGAGTATCCATGAACCAAACTCTTCACTGGACCTGCAGAAGTCCCATGAGGTGCAGCCAGGAGCTGCTTTTCCTCTTTTAAAGAGATGAAAATTCATCCTCTGTCACGTTTTCTCATCAGAGTCTGTTTTTCATTTCTAAAAATACGCAAGTTATGCAGAAATGCATTCATACTCTGATTTTGTATATTTTGTCAGGTTGTGTAACTGCTCTTTGTGATAAAGCCATGGAATGCCTTGGATTGGAGAGCACCTTCAAGCTCATCTCAGTCCAACCCCCCTGCTGCCCATGCTGGGGGGATCAGCCCAGGGCACAGGGGGTTTCTGGGTGCCAGCACATGGCCAGGGCATGTTGAATTTCTGTAAATCAATACCCTGAAGTCCTTCTCCCCCATCCATGCTCCACCTGCCTGTACTTGTGCTTGAGACTGCCCTGGCCCAGGTGCAGGACCTTGTCTTGTTTTCCTGGAGGATCTGTTCCATGGACCTGCCTGGCACAGAAGTGAGACTGACCTGCCCGTAGCTCCTCACCTCTTCCTCATTTCCTTTTCTACAAATGGGAAATCTGTTTCTTTGTTTTCAGTCAGGGGGAATGTCACTGGGCTACCACAACTTCTCCAATATGATTTTATATGCATTATTTATTTTTTCTTCCTAATCAGTAGGATTTATAGTGAAGCAATGTGCATGCACACTTAATTATCTTTTGGTCTTCTTTGATTTTGATTTTGTTTGTTTGTGTTTTATTTATTGGTTTTGTTTGTTTGTTTGAATGCAGGAAGGTGGGACTAGTACCAGTTATTGCTGAGAGCAGATAGCCAACATTCTTGTTTCCTGTGATTTTCACCAAACTGGGAGCCTTGGCTGTTCAAGGGGGAGTGAGGCCCCATAGAAAAGAGGAACTTTCTAGAGTGAAAGGAATTTAGGCAGCCGAGTCACTGGAGCATGCAGAGTCTGAGTTAATTGCTGTGTTTTAGGTGTAAGAAATTGTTTAATGTAATTTTAGAACTGAGCAGCACATTCCTGTGGGTCCAGGAGCATGTCAGGCTCCTCCATAACCTCCCCTTTCCATGACTGCAGTTGCACTGTGTGACTTTTCTATGATTATGGTTATTTGTGTCTATAGGATTTACAGTAACAGAACCCTGATCTTTGACAGGATTTCTTAGAGCTATTGCAATGTGTTTTGAAAAGGAAATAGTTATTTGTGGTGGCCTCAGTTTTGATAGCTGAAGGTTTCCTATGGTTGCAGTTATTTAGAAGACTAAGCTTTTGTGTGGTGGTGGGAGACTCCTGGCTTTGAAGTCTTTTTTGCATCTGGAAGTTAAAGGTGAAATACTCCTGCCTGTCTCTGTTGTGCAGTTCTCCTCCATGCTGTCAACAGGGCGCCTGCTCACAGTGTTCTTTGTTGCTGCTTTTGAAAAAAATTCAAGGAAGAGGAGAGCAATCATATTTAATAATGCAATTACAATCAGGGGAAGATGTTTATCCTGTAAGATTCCAACTGCTGGAAAAGCCCTAGGGCATTCTGGGAAATGAGATGCAAATATCCAGGATTACCTCTTCCTAAAAATACCAGAATCAAACAACAACAACAATCATTGCTCAGAGCAGTGTGTTAAGTGATTAGTCTGTTACTGCCTGCAAGAAGCTCTGGGTTCTCCAGCCAAAGGACCAGTCCAAACCAAACACGGCGCTGGCGACGGGAGAGCGACCTGGGGGCTGTTCAGGCCCCCTGTCCCTGCTCCACTCTGTGCTGCAAAAAAAGCTTTTAACAGCTTGGCAGCCACAGCTGAAGCCTTCACACAGGTAAAAAGCCCTGAGAAGAAAAGAAACCACATCTCATTTTTCTCCATAATCCAAAGGCTCTTGGTCTGGCTGGTGGCAGTTCATAAATGAAGGCAAATCTTGGTGGTGCTTTGTGATTAAATTTGTTTGCAAAGTCTTTACTCCTTCTCTAAGTTGGCCATGAGAAGTATTATTCTTGGGGTGAAAGTTTTGGAGACACTTCAGTTGTGGTGCAGCAGCAATGCATCCCATGCAACATTGGGTATACTGTTTCTTTCTGTTTGCTGGTTACCAAGCAGTGTTAACTCTGATGGCAGTTCTGGGATGACAACAGCTGTAGTCTATATTTAAAGTAAGCTCAGATATTAAACATAATCATTTCAAGAACTAATCTGAATTTAATTTCAGAAAAATGTTAGCTGTGAAAATCTTGATGTTGGCTCTCTGGATTTAAGGTTTCATTGAATCTGAGCTAAATTATAGACCTGTGTTGCTGAGCACATGAAGTAGGGCCAAAACATGCTTTTCAGTCAATTAGATAAAAATTATTTCATATGGTACTGAGCTGAACTTCTGTCTATCCAAATTGAATTTACACATTTGAATCCACTTCTACCGGAAACAAAGGATTCAAACACGTTTTCCTCTTAAGTGCTCATTAACGAGGGCATGATCACAGTACTTTCCATTTTATATGATGGGATTCAAGTAGAGAGATTAAAGATTATTTGGAATTACTTTTTTTAAAAAATTAAAATACGTATTTGAAGATGTTCTAATGGTATTCTTCTACTAAATTGCTACCATTTTTTGAGATTTTTTCAGAAGATCAAGGTCCTTAGTTTTCTTAAGCTCCTTTTTGGGGGTAGTGATTTACACAATCTTATTTCATTCAGGTCTTATTCCCTAGGAGGAGCTGCACTTGGCAGGTTTGCTGTGCTGTGTTATCACAGGGGAGAACAGGAGGTTTCTGTGTCTCATGTGTCATTCATGGCTTTGTTCCCTTTCATCTGCTCCGTTGTGTGGAGAGGACAGCGCTCAGGTAGGGGCTGGCTCAGAACCTCTGTTCCCGTTCCTCTGGGAGCTGGGGCTTGGAGTGTTTGCTGTGTGCAGTGACATGTGACTGTCTCATCGCTCACCCCTGTGAGTGCTTTACCCATCGGTGCTTTACCCCTCCTCTGCTGCTCCTCCTGGGGCAGCTGAGCCCACAGCAGTGAGGGAGAGTGAGCACAGAAACCACTCAGGCCATGCTGCTGCTCCAGGAACAGGCTCACACATCTCTGTTTCATCACCTGCTCTTGTTCCCTTGCTGCCAAAACTCCACAGAGTTAAGGTGGCCAATTTAAGGTCTCTGAATACCCCAGGGTGATACTGTGGGATCATTTTGTAGCTTGAGTCTGCTGGCTGGAGGACCCCATGAGAACAGTGTCCCATTGTGGGAGACAATGTCCGCGTGCCTTAAGGAGGTAGAGACTTTAAATGAATGATGGGCAGGTGCAGCAGCAGAAAGGGTAAATATTACAGCAGGAATTATTAGCATCTATCACATTCCATGAAATGAAGTGTGCAAATGGCATGTAAACTCAGTTAATATATCTATTGTGTGTATGTGGCTGTTTTCTGCATATGAGGGTAGTGATCATGGCTGTTTGCAGCATGGCAGAGCAATATGCACTGCAATGGAAAAAAGAGCTGGGCAACAGAGACAGAAAATGAAGTAATAAGACAATAAGAGACAAAAAGCAATAAGAAGTTCAGATATCACCGTGTGTCTGGAAGGGGCCATGACCTGGCTGTGGTACAGAACACATCGTGGTGAGGTTTTTTTTTTTTCCTCTCAACACCAGGGAACCCTCTTGTTCTCTTCATCAGAACTGTCCTAGGGAAGAAAGGGAGACTTTCTTCCTTAGGACATCAAGCCTTTAGAAATATTTGCAGGTTTTCCATCAGTTAAGTAGCTTATGTACCAGAGAGACTCCACACACCTGCAAACAGGGCCACTGGTTTGTACTTCAGCCTTTGTGGTTCAGCTGTGACTTATGAGACAGAATTTGGTTCTTGAATTAACAGCCAAGATCAACCCCTGCCTTTAGGCACCTGTTCCTGGTACAAGGGAGGGAAAACCCTCAACTTCAAACTTAACATTGCAAACTGAACATCCTGCAATGTGCGGTCACTCAGACTGCCTTCACTGTGGGATGGATGGCAATGCAGAGACCAAAGAGCTCAAGCTGGAATGGAGCAAGGGAGAGCCAAGTGTTTCCCTGCCTGCTCCCACCATGCCTGGTGCCACTGACAGGGCAATGAGATGAGAGCTGCCTGTTCCAGGAGCCTTTTCCCAGCGCTGGTGATCTCTGAATCTGAGTAGAGTATAAATATTTCCCCTGGACCATGTTGCTTGTAGACTTGTCAAGAGCTGCTATTCCAACTGCACCAGGATTAAGGAATGAGGACAGAAGGAGTGGAAAAAAGCTTGCATAAATATTTTCTGACACTTGGTTTAAACATGCAGAAGAAGTCAATCTTGTCGCTATTCCCATTGAGATCTTTGTGCAACTGAGGCTTAGGGAAGAGCTTTCCTTGCCACATGGTGCCTACTTTAAACTACAGCAGTTTATGTATTAAAGAGGAAGAGATTTGGAGGTAAATGCCAGGTGATCATTCTGTCTTATGCAGGATGGATCATCACCCAGACTAATCTTCATTTTTACCACTAGCATGATCAAAGAGGGAGGAAAAGAACCCCATCTGTTTCTGGGGTATCTCTCTGGCCAGGCAGGAGGGAGCCATGCACTTGCTTATTCCTGGTGTCAGAAGTCAGCACCTGCTCTGCCAAGTTCATTCATGAAAGGGGCTTCCTTAGGGGAGCCAGCAGTGCAGAGCTGCTCTGCTGGAGGGACTGAGTAGATGAATTTGGTCTGTTTGATGGGTTTGAACTGGGTGGGGACAGGGAATTTAAATCTTGATCACTGCATACACTGTAGTAAGGGCAAGGCAGCTGTGCTTTCTGCTGTTGTTGCTGGGCTGCTTTTGGAACTGTGTAGAAAAGACCTTTTCTACAGTTTTATGTTACTAAAAGAAAGAGCAGGAGGGAGGAATTTTACCAATTGAGTTGTGTTTTATTAGCTGCTAGCAGTGGGCACGGGATCTGTTATGTAGCTACGGTGCTCTTAATTCCTTCCAGGAGAGGTTACATGTGCCTGCATGGCTGGTAAACTGAGATTAATTTATTCTGTGGCCTTGGCAGGCTCTGGTAAACTGTATTGCTATAGGGAGTTATGGGGGAGAATATCAGATGTCAAACTTAGTTTGGTCTGACAAGACAAAGAGTTTTGGGGTTGTTTAAAACCCTTCTCACTTTGTTTAATATTTTGGCTCTTATTTGAGTTTGTTTGTAAGTGTGAACACAATTCTGCCCTCTGGGTCTGTGTAGGCAGTGGGAGGGTTCCTTTGTCCCTACAAAGACAGGTTACTGCAGACATCCACTTGATTTTAAGTGATTTTGCCACCCTTATCTGAAGGATGTCAGAGGCTGGCAGTGCTGATAGCCAGCTTTTGAGTCACAGAAATATGCAAAAAGGGACCTTGTTGATGTACTGACCTTTGGATAATTATCTTGATTTGTTGGCGTGTGAATTATTAGTCAAGGAAATGCTGTTGTTTAAAGCAAACCAATAAATAAGACAAAAAAAGGGCAGTCCAGTCCTTGTCTTTTGTTAAGAGCAAGAGCCTAGCTTTAAAAGCAAAACCCTTTAGAGTGGCTCAGCTGTGAATTGAAAAGAGGGAGCAATCTCAGTAGGTATTGACCAAGCAGAGTACTGGGGCTCTTCTGCAGTCTGGAATGCACATGTATCACTACAAAAATGCAGGACTCAGTTTTTCCCTCGGTTGAAGTTCAGGTTGCCTTGACTTTTCTCTCTGACTCATTTGTACCATAAGTGTGTGCAAATGCTTGTGACTTCCACACTGCTGCTGGTGCTTTATTAGGTAAAGCTTCCCTGATCCAGAGCAAGGAAATTGTTGTTCTTGGTTGGAACAGACTGGGGTGCTCAGATGGGATACATGGAATACAATGGCACTGTCATGGTTGGTGCCTGCCCAGGATCCTTCCCTGGTATCCTTTCTTATAGCTGCATAAATACTTTTCCCATTAAATGAATTAGTCCTTGCCCAATCAGCATTTAGAGCCAGGAATAAATAAAATACAGCCTTTTGCATTAAATAGCATTGTGGGTTATGGTGGAGAGTAAAAAGCCCATCCCTTATTCCATCAGAGGAAAAGAGAGCCTGCTTTTCCAGCTCGGCTGAATGATTCCATGGATATGTCCCTAAACCTGAAAACTGGCCTTAGAGCCCGGATCTTTCTAGATTATGCGTTTATGTATCTGTGTTAGTCCTTGCAACTTCACTGTAGCCATATGTATCCCAGTGGTGAAATTTTGGGCAGATATTTTGGCCTGCTGCAATCCCACTGCAGGTCACGGGTGTCCTGGGTGGAAGAAGTGGTGGTCAGAGATGCCTTCTGCAAATCCCTGTACTGCTGTGTCCACAGCAAAGCCAAGAACCTCTGGCATTTTTCCATGCACTGCTTTGCTCCTTAAGTATCTCTGTACAAGTGTTGAGCTCACTGTTAGAGACTTATGATGTGAGATCCAGGCTCTTATGATCTGTTCCTATTTAGTTCTGATTTTACCCCCACATTTGTTGCCCAGAGCAGCTATGGCTGTCCCATCCCTGGAAGTATCCAAGGCCAGGTTGGACAGGGCTTGGAGCCACCTGGTCTAGTGGAGGGTGACCCTGCCCATGGTAGGGGGTGGAACAGGATGACCTTTAAATCATTGGGTGATCACCTCCTCTGGAAGTGCTGGAGCTTAATTCTACTTTCATTTTCCAGAGTATAATTTGGAAGTAACTCCAGTAGTGGTAGATGGTATCAAACAGGTATCACACAGAAGAATTGAGCCCTAAGCTCATAGAAAATTTGTCCTCCTGCATATTCTTCAACTCCACGTGTGAAAGCTGCAGAGTAGTTTGGAATAATATCCACTCCCATTATTTAGCTGCATAAAATACCTTGAAGGCAAATAGCACATCTATAAATTAAGCTTCTGAAGCGTTGGTCAGGTTACTTGGGGAGTTTTTGACAGTGAGATTATTGACGGTGTAAAGTGATAGTTCTGCTCTTGAAAAGCTCATTCTCCCAACACAAATCACAGCACTGCCAGGATTTATTGAACTGCCTGATGGAGAGGTACCGTACAAGCCTCTATTAGTCCCTTTCCTCAGCTTTGCCATCAGGAGGCTTTAAATAATTGTATTTGAAAGAAATGTCAGAGTGACAGAATTGGGTGCAGAAGGCCATAGATATTCCCTCTGCTTCACCCCACCCCTGTTCTTTCTCTCATGCTCTCTCTTGCTCTCTCTATTATTTGATAATTTCAGAGGGACAGGGCTTCCCCAGCTGCATAATTGGAAGGTTTCAAGACATTTTCTCTGCTACTTTAGGCAAAGTCTTGGTTATGCTGCAGAAATGGGAAGCTTCCCAGTTTTGTGCAGTCCTGCAGATCTGTTTAGACAGCCAGGGATGCTCCTGCCAGGGTTGGGGCTGCCATGGAGGGTGGCAGTAGCAACTGTGAGAAGAGCAAAACCCGTAATGGTGGCACTGTGGGGATCCACAGCCTCGGGGAACAGAGGTGCAATCCCTGGAAGGCAGAGGCTGCTCACCAGTCCCTCTTTTAAGTGGTTGGTGGTGAAGCCTTCATGTGGGAGCAAAGGCAGCTTGTGTGCAGGAAATGAAGCAAGGAGGTGTCGTGCCTTTGAAAATAAAGGACACTGAGTTCATGGGATCACAATGTTCTCAGTTGAAGCAGAGCTCTGGAAGGTCTCTGGTCCCATGAGCAGGACTCGGCTGCCTGTCACAGCCTGGTGTGGCCAAGACCCTAAAATCCATAAGGATATAGCTTCCCTGAGAGCCTCTCAGCTGGTGGATCTGAGGGGAGAGTGCAGGTGCCCTTGTTCTCCCAGTTCTGTGCCTCTCCAGGTGTGTTCCCAGGACATGTGTGTGAGGTGCCCCATGGTGTGAGCACTGCACCCGGGGCCTGTGCTGAGCCCGGGGGCTGTTCTGTTCAGCTTTACTGGGGAGGGACAAATGCCTCACTGCAGCTCCTGCCCGGAGTGTCCTGGGTCCATCTGTGAGCTGGGAGTGCCCCGGGTCTGTGTGAGGGGCTCCGGCTGAGCTGGGAGTGCCCCCGGTCTGTGTGAGGGGCTCTGGTTCAGCTGGGAGTGCCCCCGGTCTGTGTGAGGGGCTCCGGCTGAGCTGGGAGTGCCCCGGGTCTGTGTGAGGGGCTCCGGCTGAGCTGGGAGTGCCTCGGGTCTGTGTGAGGGGCTCCGGCTGAGCTGGGAGTGCCTCGGGTCTGTGTGAGGGGCTCTGGTTCAGCTGGGAGTGCCCCGGGTCTGTGTGAGGGGCTCCGGTTCAGCTGGGAGTGCCCCGGGTCTGTGTGAGGGGCTCCGGTTCAGCTGGGAGTGCCCCGGGTCTGTGTGAGGGGCTCCGGCTGAGCTGGGAGTGCCCCCGGTCTGTGTGAGGGGCTCCGGCTGAGCTGCCTTGCTCTAGCTGGGTTTTAGTTGTGTGCAGGAGAAATTGAGGTTAATGGTGTTGGATAAACATAATACCAGCCTTTAGTGTGACCTAAGTGACAGTAGGGTCAGCAGGGATTTATCCTCAGCCTTTCTTTGTCCTTCAGGATGTTGGGATTGTGCTGACCTGTCCCATTAACAGACCAGTGAGGATCCTGCCTCACTACAGCACTGATGTGTTAAATGCATTTAAGCACAAAGGCTATAATTGATCCTCAAGGACGTGAAACTAGGATTTTAACTTAATTTTCATGGCATCTTGCTGCACATTCTGCACCGTCTTTTAGAAAATTTTGTCACAATCCACTGTTTTAGGAGTCCTTGATTTCTCTGTGGTCTGTCATATATCTGAAATGTTCCTTTCCCTGGAGACAAATTAGGGGGGGGCTACCAAATAGTGGTTCTGCTGCAACTTTGATGGTGTCTGTGATGTCTTTTATTTCATAATCTCAAGGTAAGCAAGGTTCACAACTTGCTGTAGGTGGAGGAACCTGGTTTCCTGAAGCTGGCAGCAAATTGTCCTCAGCAAATTTAGAGAAACAGCTGAATTCCCTTTCTCTTAATGCTTTGACTGTGGAATTCATACAGAGGCTACTGAAGTCAGGAGATAATAGGTTGTATTTGTAACACTTGCATATGGGCTCCTTGTGTCACAGAAAGAATGATGGCTCTCAGCGTTTGAACATGAGTATGTTTGGAGAAAAGCATCTCTAATTTATGTAAGCAGACAGAAAAGAAAGTGACATCTTTTCTTGCTAGTGAAGTCATTTGGAAGTAAATGAACATACAACTATAATAAAACAGACTTGCAACTTTTAGAAGAGCGAAAACTCAGTTATGATTTTTACAATAAAAATCTGTAGAAAATAAGAATTAAGATCTTGTTTTTACAAATTCTTATATAAAGGTAAGCTGCAGCTGCATGATCCCCTCCCATAGGCTGCTTGTTGTGTCCTACAATGTTTAAGGACCTATTTGTGCTATTCTGCCAGATTGTACCAAAAAGCTGCCCTTTTACAGCAAATGGAAAATAAACACATAGTATAAGGTACCTCAGGGTGTAGTGAAGAAATGGCTCCTTTTAATTTTCCTTTTTTTTCAATGAAATTGGCCCTTCAGAAGGTGTGGGATGTCAGAGGGTTGACTCCTGTAGTAATTGGGAGAATTTCTTCTTGTCATCAGTCCCCCTGGTTAGATGTAGCTTTGAAGTAGAGATCTCTGGCCCCAGTTGAGGAGATAGCATTCCTTTTCCTTCACTTCGGTCCCACATTCTCATACCCCATCTTGGTGTGAATTGCAGAGTGGTTTCAGTCCCAGAACACACCTGGTAAGGTTTTGACTCCAGAGTGTTTCTCTTGTAGCTTCTTTACTATCCCAGCCAGCCCCGAGCAGTAAGGAGCCTGCAAACACATGGTTTGTAAGCCTATTACAAGCTTCCCCTGTTATAATACAATTAGTCAGCATTGACTCATTTGTTTGAGGGAGGCAAATGGAGGATTCAGGGATTTGTTTATTTGGATGTACCAATTTGTTGCACGGTCTAACTTGTTTCAGGAAAGGCAGTTCCTGCTCTTCAGCTGGCTTCCCTTTTGCTGAGAGACTGCAGCCTGCATTTGCAGAATCCTGCTTTCCACCAGCATTATCCAGCTTGCCTTTGCAAAGGAAATAATGTTAAATGGAGCTTTTTATTGAATACAAACCTTTTCCATATAACTCCAGACAGTTAAATGTGGCACAGAATGTAAATTCTGAACCGTTCTCCATAGGATGTCCTTCTTACTTCCATCTTGAGGTAATTATGTCAAAATACATGCCACTGCTCCCATGGACTGGTGATCCAGCTAGTACTTAGTGTCTGAATTAATGTTTGGAATTGTTGCTGCTTTCTTTGTAACAGAGACGAGAACCCAGCTGGTTTGGGTTATTGGTAATGGATTCCAGTGCTCTGAAATCATTCACTCAAATCCAGCTCCAGTCTGTAGTAACCCAAAGTAATTATTATTTGATTGCTACCCGGTGATGTAAACTGAGCTGGTCATCCCAGCCTAGGTGGACAGATGTCCAAGTTAAACAGCACCAGCTTAACTACTGCCATGGCTCTTTGAAAGTCTGAAAAGGATATTGCTGAAGACACTTGGATAAATTGGGTTGGGAGTTTTTCTTGCTTGTTGTTTGAGCGGAGAAAAAAATCCAGAATGGAAAGCCAGTAGAGCCTCTGAGGACTCTTACCTGAAAATGGATTCTCTGGGATCATGGTTGAGGAGTGCAGAGTGGGAGGAAAAAGCTTATTGTCTCTCTTCTGTCTTGTATCTTGTGCTAGGGCAGAGTGTCTCTAAGGCAGTGGGGTGATGTCACAGCAGTTGTGCTTGTAGATGGGCATGAAAAGGTTTTTGCTTTTTAACTCTGTGGGCATTGTGTGTTTGCTTTCTTGGAAGCTGTTTCTGTATTTAGCCTGTAAGCATTTTAAAAAAGGAGTTTAAAACCACCACACTTTTAAATTATTTGTAGTGGGTATGTTCCTTTTTTTTTTTTTAATTACTTTTGATAACACAAAGAACTACTGGTTGTGGGAGTGTGTCAGGAAGAGATTTTGGCCATGCAGGGCTAGCAAAAGGCCTTTGGAAGGTCTAAAAACCCATTTGTGTTCTCCACACAAAACATTATGTAGATGCATCATAAATGGTCACATAACTTTCACAGTGCTCTTTTGCAGTACTTTTCACCCTGAAATTCCTTCAGAGATGAGAAGCTTTCCTACCTCCTCCTAGGTCTCCATCAGCTGAGCAGGGATGGTTGTGCTCTGCCTGCCTTTGGTGCATTGCCCCCATGGTGTGGGCACTGAGATGTGAATGTGTGACTGCACTGCCTGCAGGTCTATTCATCACATGTGAATATTGCCATCACCTGACAAAAGCAATATGAAACGAATGCCTTTGTGGCACATCTTTCATCACATAGCTGGGAGATACAAAATCTCTTGACCTTTTTAGCAGTCTTTTGAGGCAGAGTCAGGAGATGTGCTTTACTTGATGTGAACGTTCTTTTCCTGCTGCTGGAAGAGAAATTCTGCTGTCGGCTGAACTTTTGGCTGTGACTGAAGGTATTCCTTTACTGTCCTTTATCTCTCAGGCTTGGCTCTTGGCCATGCAGTTGCACTCCCTTTACTTGCTCTGGCTCTCATTGTCCTCTTTGGATTGTCAGAAATTGAGCCAAAGCCACTTCTCTATTCCTTGTGCTGGAGTTGAGGTTGTGAAGTGGCTCAAGAGCTTTTGCAGGGCGGTTCTTTCTCAGGGCCTGTTGTGCCCATTCATGGGCTCACCTACATCTCCTGACTTGGGGACAGCCTGAAGTGTCCTCTCCCTCACAGCAGACCCTGCACCTGCCCTTCACAGGCAGGTAGAGGCTGTGGAGAACCCTCACAGCAGTTGGATACAGTCATTGGTGCTTCCTGTATTAACTGGTAACACATGGTGAAAATAATGTTAAAGTGTTTGTAATGGGGTGGGGCAGACCTTTAGGACATTTCCCTGTGAACCATAGAGTATTAAAGGGTGTGAAGAAAGACTGCTTCAGAAAGTACCATACACTAATGCAGTTCTCCCTCCCAAAATCAATTTTATGTTCCAAAGGAAACAAACTTCAAATGAATTGTCCTGGCTTGACTGGTTGATATGCTGTTGTGAATTAAGCTGGCATTACACTCCATTTGAAATTCCCAGTTGTATGAAAGCTAATTGGTGATGTTAGTACTAGAATTTAGGCTTGAAGTTTCTACATGCATTAGTATAAGCTTCCAACGACCATGTGGTCATTCAGGAAAATCTCAGCAGTTAGCAGCATATGAGTCAACGAGCCTGTGAGGGAGGAGTAAAATGAGTAAAATTCAAGTATTTTGTTCCCAGACCAGTGATCTCTGCTACTGAAATGGGATCTCAGTTCCTTGACCCTGAAAACAGCAGCAACAACAGGAGAAATAAATGCTGTAAACAGCTCTATAATGAAACCTCTCAGACAGCCTGTCAGCATGTGCTGATCTTTTGCCTTCACTTGCTGCTATGGCAAATTAGGTTGACCTTTCCTTGGTAGTATCTTAAAAAAAAAAAGGGGAAAAAAAAAAGGTGCTAGGATTTAAAAAAGAGCCTAAGGGAATTAGGTGTACCCAGTGCTTATTGAAATTCAGCTGAAGTTGGGCATTTAACTCTCATAGCTGCCTTTCAGAATCCCACCCTCTCTAAATTACACCCTGCCCTAGAGGTGGTGAGAGTACGGGGGCTGATGGCATAGGGCTGTAATTTAGCCAAATTGAGATACACTTGAGAAGTCAGAATTGATACTTTCCACGAGTTAGATTAGAGAGGCACTGGCATGAGAATTAACAGCAAGAGCTGGTAAATAAAGTTTGAGAAATTGCTGCTCTCTGCTTTATGCCTCTCTCCAGAAATCACTCGGCACAGGGCAGCGCTCGGCGGTGATTGAGAGCCCTGCCAGGGGCTCCTCCATCACAACTCGCATTTCTTATCTGCAGTCACAGGTTCCCAAGGTCTCAGTCCATCCTGCCTTAGATTTTCCAGCTGTCATGTATCTTTCCATAGTTTACCAGATGATTTCTGTCACCCTCCCCACCAGTCTGTGGTGGCTTTGCAGTGTTACCCTGAGACAGGACTCAGATGAAAGCACCCAGAACAGCAGCAGGGGCTCGAGGCTGTTGTGCTGGATACCAACAACATTTATCCCCTGTGTTTTTACAGTGCTCCCTGCCACGGCCTGTAAAGGAGGATGTTACTCTGCAGAGATGGAACATTTCTCCTGATGCAGCTGTAATTAGGACTGATGAGCATCCTTGGGGTCCCGCCTGGCTCTCATTTAAATCAGCAGGAGCAGAGCTGATCCCCTTCAAACAGAACTGCATTTGTGCTGCAGCACAGTGATGGATTTGGTTGTTTTCCCTTTCCTTAACGACAAAGGAGGAGCGAGAAAGATAATATTGAGGTGAGGGGAGGGGTATTTGTCTTGGAACAATGATGAAGATAAAGATGGACAAGCAGGGCAATTTGTGAGTTTTATCCTCTATCCCACTTAATGGGCTGCAGTTATATAAAGAAATGGAGATCTCAGTTAATCTTTATACTGTGTCCTTCTTCAGGAACACAGTTACTTCAAATTAAATTAGCCTTTTGCCTCTTGCTGGAAATGATAGGGTTTCTTTGGCGTCCTTGTTTATTTTTCATTGATCTAGAGAAAAAGAATTTCCCTTCTCCCTTGGGATGTTAAAAATAAAGGGATCACCTTTCTGTTTTCAGCTGCCATGGCCTAAAAAAAGTATAGAAATGAGGAATAAATACACCATGGTTTGAAGAAATCCTCTTCAAAAAACCAATGGGGAACATGACAGCGAGACCTCTCCCTCAGAAGAAGAGTAATATATATTTTATTCTCTTATTAATATTTCATTGGCAAGAAGGTCAAAATCTACATTTAAATGGAAATATTTAAAAAGCAGAAGCATAATATTTGACTATCTGGAGCTTTTATGGGTTAGAGAAAACCAGAAGCTTGAACACATTGGTTCAAAATTCATGGGGTGGGCTGGGAATTCCTTGTGTAATTTATACAGCAAAGGAATCCTCCATTTGCCTTCATCGACACCTGTGATAAAGGGTTTATGTTCCTAATACAAAGCTCCCTTTTAATTTAAAAATCCTTTTAAGTATGTCCTGTCAGCTCGAGTCTTTAGATGAGGTAGTCTGTCAGTGCTCAGAATATTATCTGGGTAGATGGAGCAATCCATGGCTTGTGAGGATGCTGGGTTATTTCTCCCAGGGCTGGGCAGATGTAGTGCTGCTGTGTGTGGTGTCAGCATGGCCTGGGGTTTGAGGAGCCTGCCCTAAAAACATGAGGGACTGGGGCTCACAGCACAGCCTCTGGTCCCAGCTGGAGTTGTGCTCTCATCACAGCACCCACTGCAGATCCCATTTGGGTGTATGGGAAAATCTGGGTGACTTTGAGAGAGAAACCTGTCTGTGTGAGGAGGATCCTGTTGATCACTTCACTCAGGATGTAAAGTGGCTTGAACAGTCCCTGCCTTCTGCTCAGGCTGATCTCAAACACATTCACTCACCACTCCCAGTAATTTTGGCTTTGACATCAGTCAGGGGTTAAGATTCCCAGGCTGTGGAAGTTGTGCCACTAACCTTAGGTATGCTAACTCAAAACAGAGAAAAGGAAATTGGAAGCCCAGTAGGCTGTGTTTTCTTAATCAATTGGAAAAGATCAAATTTATCTTCTGCCCAGCAGAGAACTGCTCATGCCCACACCCTGCATTATCTGAGGAGAGTCCAACTGCTTTGTTGGTGACAAGGACAGTGGGATCAAGGGCACCTTCAGTAGATTTGCTGATGACACTGAGCTGTGTGGTGTAGTCACACACTGGAGGGAAGGGATAGATCAAGAGGGACTTGGACAGGCTGGAGAGGTGGGACTGTGTGAACTTCATGGAGTTCAACAAAGCCAAGTGGAGGGTCCTGCACTTTGGATGGGACAGTCTCAGCCACACCCACAGGCTGGGCAGAGAGGTGATGAAGAGCCGCCCTGGGAAAAGGGCTGGGGGTTTTGGGTGATGGAAAACATCACCCTGAGCCTGCAGTGAGTGATCCCAGCCCAGAACCCAAAGGAGTCCTGGCTGCATCCCACGAGTGTGGCCAGCAGGTCGAGGGAGCAGTCGATTCTCCCCTTTGCTCTGCTCTTGTCAGACCCCAGCTGGAGTCCTGTGCACAGTTCTGGTGTCCCCAAAATAGGAAACACGTGGAACTGTTGGGGCAAGTCCAGAGGGGGCCATGAAGTGGATGAGAGGACTGGAGCAGCTCCCCTATGGAGACAGGCTGAGAGAGTTGGGGCTGCTCAGCCTGGAGAAGGGAAGGTTGTGTGGAAACCTCCCGGGCCTGAACAGGGTACAGGGAAGCCAGAGAGGGACTTTGCATCAGGAACTGGAGTGACAGGACACAGGGGAATGGCTACAAATGGAAAGAGGGGAAATTTAGGTCTGATATTAGGAAGAAATTCTTCCCTGTGAGGGTGGTGAGACTCCGGCACAGGTTTCCCAGGGAGGCTGTGGATGTTCCAACCCTGGCAGTGTTCAAAGCTAGCAGCCTGCTCTAGTGGGAGGTGTCCCTCCTGTGGCATGGAGAGTTGAGATCAGAGGATCTTTAAGGTCCATTCCAACCCTTTAACATTCCGTGATCCCATGAGAGAGCTGAGATGGCATCACTGTGCCCATGGCAACCCTGCAGGCCCTGGAACTGCTGCTGCTCTGTAATGGGCACATCATTCCCTGCCTGTCATGAGCAAAGAGTTGAGGAATCTCTGGCTTTGGGGACACCTCAGGCAGCCCAGGAGAGACAGCTCTGAAAAACTGGCCCAGCTCAGTCCCTGGCATGATATTGATCCCTGGCTGTGTTTGACACAGCCTGTCTGTAAATGTGCTGCCTGTGGCTCCAGGAGCAGCTCTGGGAGCAGCGTGCTCTGCAGAGGAGTGATAACATTGATTCCTTACTGGGCAGCAATATTTGATTGAGTCTCACAGCTGGGCAGAGGCTTGGTTTGGGTTTTTCTTGTGTTTTGGTTTGTTGTTGATTTTTTTTTTTAAATCAGCATTATATTGACTAGTAGCAGCCCACTGAGTATTTGTGCAGTTTGGGAAGACTTGCTTGCTTTGCCACCAGCAATTTCCTGCACACCTGAGCCTCCCAGCAACACAGGTAATTGTTGGAAATGATACAGGGGAGCTCAGTGCTAGAGAGAGAGCAACAGAGAGATGCTCTGCTGCTGCTCGACAGACTTGTAACCAGATTCCAGTTTGTGCTGCATTGCCCCTTCGTGTAACCCTATTAAGAAGCTGTAAATAGTAATATAAATGATGTTACAGTCATTTGTTTTGATGTATCCGAGCCTTTAATAAATCAGCTGTAGCTTGGCTAATAGGAATATGAGAGGATGGTGTTTGTTGCCAGCAGCTGCTAGTAAATTACAATGCAGTCATCTGTTTTACAAGGAAATTAAATGTTTGTTCTCTTGCTCCCTCTCCCTCTTGCATATTTTAGAGCATCAGAATTGTTCAAGAGCCCCTGTGTTCTGCTAGGCATCCTTTTTGATCCTGTTGTATGTGGCTGGGGTGGCAGGGAAAGCATCTGCAAGGAGATTTGATGTGTCAGTCCCATATTCCAGCATTGCTCTGGGTGCATCCTCCAAAACAACAGTGGTTGTGTTTGATTTTACTTGGGTGACAATCTCTTTTGTGGGTTGTCAGCAGCATTTGATCCTTGCACAGACCTGCAGAGCTGAGCTAAGCAGTTATTTCAGTGGTGGGCACTTCCCCATTCCTGGGTCTGTGTTTGCACCAGCCGTGCCCTGTGCCAGCCTGGCTGAGGTTTGTTCAGGGTTAGGACTTCTGGAATGGATTCAGGGCTGATAGATCTGGGTTTTGGATGTGTCCAGCCGAGTTAATTACTCCTCTGGGTTTCCTTTAGAGGTAGTGAGAGGATCCAAGTGCTTGGAGCCACAGCACGTTGGGATAAAGTTTAAAGGGGTGATGGTTTTACCAACATCTCTACTTGTAACTGGAGGAGTCAAAGGAAAGATCAGACCCCAGAGAAGCCTCTTGTCTTGGCTTTGAGGCTTTTCATAAGCCCTTGTCCACAGAAGGCTCTTGTAGAGTCACAGCCACCCTCTGTGCTCCATCCTTCTGCTCCATTCTCCTGTGAAGGAGTTCTGAGGAAAGTTTCATGTTTCAGGATGAAAAATTAATCTCATCTTTCAGTGCTCTACTTATCTCTAGATAAACATGTAAATGCGGTCTGGGGCTTGAAACTTATCTGAGTTACTCAAAGAAGTGCCTAGAATTCTATTGAAAACTTCTGCTTTCTGTATTTGGTGAAAAGAAGGTTTGGCTGTGCTCTTTATCTCATAAAATGCTTCCATACTGTTACATGGTGATTGTTTCTTCTGTCTCTCACTGCAGCTGTGCAACAATTCATGTCTCCAGACCCTGAATGGCATGAGTTTTGCCAAATATTGCAATTAAAATGCAATATAGAAGCTGTGTTCTCTGTTTTCTGAATTCTTTTCCCAGCTCTCAGCTGCACCCACGTTCCCTGGCATGACAACACACGGTGCTGAGCAGGAAGCAGCTCCATCCTTCTGGAGGTGTTGGTGTTAACAAAAATTATCCTTTGGCGAAGAAGGGAATCTCACCAAGGGTTTGCTTTGGAGTTCAAGCAGTGTTCCCAGTGTGGGCAGGCAGCTGGAGGAAATGCTCCCTTGCACAGCTTTGGTTTAATGGGAGCAGCTGGTTCACCCTCTCTCTCTGTTTAAAGGCTCCAGGAAGGAACTGAGCTGGGCACCTTCCTGCAGGGGAACACTAACTCTGCTCTCCCAGTCTGTGCCCTAGGAAGTGTGTGCAATCCAAGGATAACATCACTAATCTATGCAGTTTTATTATAATTTAAAGGGGAAATAACTGCACTGGATGACCCAGGTACTGTTCCTTGTAGGCTGATTATTAATATTTCATTTATTATGTCTTGTGGTCTGTCACAGAAGAACCTCATTGGTTTCTGAGGGTTATTTCATGCAAGGTTGCACATTTGAGGTCTGATTTGGAAAATAAACTGTGTTATATTAGTATGAGTAGGGCTTTTGTCAACTCCCAAACATAGGTTGTGTGGAAGGGGATATTGCCTGACAATGTCTGCCCTGAATGTTTGATTTAGTGACCACTTAAATCCATGCTGTGGTTTATTATTGTTAAATTTCTATTTAAAGAGTAAATTTATTGCTGTGAGTCAGAAATCAGTCAAGACAGAACCAGTAACACATTCAGGCACATGTTTGGGTCATGTTGAACAGTGACTTTTAAGAATACATATGTGCTTGTTGTTGATACCTCTTGAAGTCAAAAATCCAGACATGAAAAATGATATATTAATAAACAGCTGTTGAATTTGAAGGGGGCAGATATTTCTGATGCAGCCTCTGGCAGAGGCTGTCTTGGTTTCCCTGCTAAAGTTGATGGTTGAAGTCCTGCACAGGGCAGGGGGACAGAATGACCCTCGTAGCAGAGGTTTGTTTTCTTTGCACTGCTCAGCTTGGCTCTGCATCATCAAGTCTCAAACTGCTTTGCTGGTATGGGGCTGGGGCTCGTTCTTTACTGAGACTTGTCACTGCATGTTCTGAGAGCTGATACCATTCCCAGCTTTTATTCCACCACAGTGTAAAGAGAATATTGTTATACTGAAGTCTCTCAGAAGCAGGTAATGGTTTGCTCCAAGTCCAAAATCAAGAGAGATTTTTGCAGAAGTCTTTTGTCTAATAGCAGTCTCAGCTAAATGTTATTGATAATGTGAGGCACACTGCATTTCCTCCTGTAAAACACATTGTCTCAGCAAGGTATCCCAGAGTGGGTCCCGCTCCTTGTTCAAGCTCCCACGTGGTTTGGCTGACTTGCTGATGCTCTCCAGACACACTTTGAGCTCTGCCACAAATTGATAAGGGTGAATTAAAATGTCTGTATTTCATACTTCCACAGACTGGTGTTTTCTATTAAAAACCCAAACGAGTGTGGGCTGTGGTTTCTGAGGAGGAAAGCCTGAGCTTCAGTTTCTGGATGAAAAGAGTTCCCTGGGACAGTGACACGCAAAGGGCCGTGTGCTGCGTGTCTGGCAGGGTCTGCTCCAGCTGCACAGGGCTCTGTGTGGAAGGAGTGCTCCTGCTTGGGGCTTTCTGCTGCCAGCAGGAATCTGCAGTGCAACTCCTGCCTGTGTGTGCTGTGGCTGGCAGAGATGGAGTGTTTGGGTCTCCCTTGTGCTGGCCCTGCAGTGCTGCCTGCTTGAGTGGTCAGCAGCTCCTGTCCCTCTGCACAGAGCTGAGGCAGCCCAGCCACTCTGCCACAGCCTGACATGGTGAAACTTCTCTCACCATGAGAACAAAGGGTGCTGGCTGCCTTTCCCTGCTGCTCTGCTGGGGAAGGAGGGATGCTGCCTGTGCCTCAGTGGCTGTGTGCTGGGTTGGAGGCATCCAAATGCTTCCAGAGAAGGGCGGCAAGGTTGGGGACAGGTCTGGAACACAAGTCCTGTGAGGAGTGGCTGAGGGAGCTGGGGTTGTTTATCCTGGAGAAGAGGAGGCTCAGGGGAGACCTCATCACTCTCCACAGCTCCCTGACAGGAGGGTGCAGCCAGGGAGGTCAGGCTCTGCTCCCAGGGAACAGCAACAGGATGAGAGGATAAAGCCTTCAGCTGCACTAGGGGAAGTTTAGGCTGGACATTAGGAACAAAATCTTCATAGAAAGGGTGATTGAAAATTAGATGGGGCTGCTCAGGGAGGTGGTGGGATCACTGTCCCTGGAGGTGTTATAAAAGGACTGGATGTGGCACTCAGTGCCGTGGTCTGGTTGATAAGGTGGTGTTGGGTCATAGGTTGGACTTGATGATCTCAAAGGTCTTTTCCAACCTTGTTAATCCTGTGATTCTGTGAATGAAGGTGTGTGGGGCAGCAGGGTCCCATGGCAGGGACCTGCTTACTCTGTCCTACAACCTCAGTATGTTTTTTTTGCAGACAGATTCTTCTTGGTGCTCTGGAAGGAGGGGTCATGAGTAGGGTGCAGAGAGATTAAAGAAAACAAAACCAAGGTACCAGGAACACCAAGGATGTGAGTTTGATCCCTCTGTGAGCCATTGACTGAAGATTTGGACTCAATCCTTGTGGGTCCCTTCCAACTCAGGATATTCTGTGACTCTGTGAAAATGTGAAGCTATGAGTGTCTGTATTGTTAATAATAATGATGATGGTAATAATGAAGACAATCTAAGTAGGCATGAAATCTCTCAACAGAAATGTTAAAATATCTCACCCATGGCTCCTGGATATTTGTAAGGGATCTTCAAGCATCTGGCAAGGGGCACAATGGGAGGTAGAAGCAGTTGTCTGATGGTGCCCTGTGCCATCTCCCTGTGCTCTGCATTCACCTGGCGAGAGTGCTCAGGAGAGGGAGCTTGACATGATGCAATGCTGTGTTTTTGTGACTGCTCTTTGCTGTGTCTCTGTCATTCTCGGGTTTCTCAGTGTAGCTGTTGCCCCCCAGTGCAGATCTGTGCTCCATCCCCTGCTCCTCCAGCCTGGGCTCTGAGGCCCAGAAGGTTGTCACTGGAGCCCATGGGAATTGTGAAATACCAAACCACTTCAAGGGGAGTGTTATCTTTGGGCTTTGGTAGCTCTGTTGCAGTCTCTGAATTCTGGGACATTTTCCTCAGTGTGTGGTGCTGGCAGCAGTGCAGGGTGGTCAGGAGATGCCATGGAAAATACTTGGATAAGGAGCACGTGTTCCTGGGAGTGTTAGTGCACTCTGCCAGCCCTGGGAAGGGCCTCTGTCAGCTGGAGATTATCTGAAAATACTATCTCTAGATGATCTGAGCAAAGACTCAACCTCTGTGCTGAAGAGAGTAACATCTCCATAAATAGGGATGCTCTCTGGCAACTGCAGTGAACTGAGATAACTGACTGATGATCAGTGCTGCACAGATTAATGATGTCAGGTAAATAGGATAAGAATTACATTCTTGGAGTAGTTCAGGTTGCAGCACTTTCAATTTACATTAATTTCAGGTCAAAGTAACTTTTCTCCGTGCTGGTGCCGAGGGGCAGAGAATCAGAAGCCAGTCTCTGGCACCTCAGTTCTTCATGCATCCTGTGTTCCAGACAGATTGCTCAAAATAGTTTTTCCATGAGCTTGAATAAATCAGACTTAATGTATGAAGACTTGAAATGCATTTTCTAGGCAGTAGGAATATATATTTTGTAACAGATGCCATACAAATGCCTTGTGTCCTGTAAAAATATATAGACATTTTGAATGTGATGGGAAGTTGCAATTTATAAGAACATCAAGATTCTTCAAGCCAAAAAGCTACAGACAGTTGTAAGAAAGATTGTCTTGTCTGTCAGTGCAAATGCTATTATACAACTGAATCATAACTGGCTGCACTTGACTAACTGCATCTGAACTTCTGTCAGCTGTTACAGACAACTCCATTCTCTTTGCAGGGATTTTTTTTTTTTTCCTTCCCTCAGGAACTCAGCTGAACTTGTTCTCGTGTAGAGATCTCTGCTGGAATGGCTGGAGCATTTCATTTAGATATTTAAGGTGTTTGCTGCATTAAGACTTAGCCCCATATCCAGAGCCAGCTAACACATCAATGATCAGGAGCTGGCAGGGCATTGAAATACCAGTTGGATTTTAAACATCACACCAGCCAATTGACTCCTTAAGGTTCTTCCTTTTAATCTTATTTTTTATTGCAAATTATGCTATCAAAACCATCCAGAAATAGCTGCCCTGCAGTGCATCTGTGCTATCCATACAGGATACCCATCTAAACTTCAGTCATTACACTGGAGTAGTTTGGCTGAACAATTTAAATATCATAAATCTTTGTCACTGTAAAAATGCCATCTTTCTGCCATCCAAAAATCTGCCCTTTCCCCCCCCCCCCCCCTTCTTTAAAGCTAGTGGTTACTTAAAATCTACTCTTGCAGTGCCAAGGTTAGAGGGTTCAGCTGCATGACAATCTGGTGGTTAAATGACAGGGATAACATGCTTTCAGAAATATTTTTGGAAATTTACTACTTTAATAGTATGGTTTAAATTTAAAAAAAGGTAGTTGTCAGCTAAAAGCAGAGCCTGCTTTGGGAAAGGAATAAATTATGACAAAGTGTCAAAATATTAAAAGAACACAGACAAAAGTTTCTGTAAATTGCATTAAAAAGTTCATTGACAAATATTTGATATGTGTTTTGTGCTGTGTCAACATTAGTTGAGACTCCTGGTATGTTTATCTTTGGTAATACTGGGGTTTTTTTCCCCCTTAAGTAGGTTATTTATTTTTAATGAAACACTGTAAAATCCATTTTTAACTCCCAGGAAATGCTGCAAGCCTCTGAGTGCAAGTGTTGTCAGTGTAAGAGCAGAGCAGCAGAACTGCACTGAGCTGTGAGCTCCAGCAGCTCCCAGTGAGCAGCCACCCACCTGCCCCCAGCACCAACCTCTGCCAGGGGTCCCCACACTGGGAATGTGCCCTGGCTGACCCACGGCTGGGCTCAGGCTGGGGGAAGAGTGGGTGCTCAGCAGACTGAACATGGAGCTGTGTTTGTTCAAAGCATCTTCAGCAGGGAGCTCCAGGGCACTGGGGTCAACCTTGGGGTGCAGGAGCCCAGGCTGGCACTGACTGCACAGGGACCTGGAGCTCAGCACTGCTGGGAGTTGAAGTGTCTTGGTTTGAAAAGCCAGGTGTCTGCTAAGGAAGGCAGGAGCCTCCCTTGAAATGGAAAATGTAA
Source organism: Peucedramus taeniatus (assembly GCA_013400575.1). Taxonomy (NCBI): domain Eukaryota; kingdom Metazoa; phylum Chordata; class Aves; order Passeriformes; family Fringillidae; genus Peucedramus; species Peucedramus taeniatus. The sequence goes on along the minus strand of WBNO01015350.1, from coordinate 56,901 downwards.
ACCCCCTCCCTCTGAATTATTATATTTTGAAATTAAGAGGCTCTCAGGCAAAGATATGGGAATAGGAATAGCAGTTCTTTACTAGGAAACTAAAGATACAAATGCAGTAGTACAAAAAAAGAAAACAAACCACTGCCAGAGTGAAAAGAGGAGCTGACCCCCTGTGGGTCAGGGTGTTGCACAGTCCCATTCCATGGTGGCTGCTCCTCCTGCAGTGCCAGGGGTGGCTCTGGTGGAGCAGGGATCCTGGAGAAGGCTGGAGTTTTCCTCTGGAGCTCCAGGGGTGCTGGAGATGGGCCTGGGCTTCCTCTGGGAATGCAGTGCAGAAGAAAGCTGCTCCTCTGGGAATGCAGTGGGCAAAGGCTGCTGTGGTGTCCCAATCCTCAGATTGGATCCAGGTAGGAATGCTTGGCTCCTCCCCCTGGGCAGAGCATCTCCCCATGGGATGATGGAATTTTCTCAGCCATGCAGGGACACTCAGTGGCCATGGACAGAAGAGATCTCCTGGAGGGAGGATTGGTTGTGGGAGAGATAAAGAAAAAACTGCCCAATGAACAGAAGAGAACTGCCCCACCTCTACAGATGGGAAATAGAACACACACCCCCAGAGACATAAAGGAAGGTGAGAAATGGATATGGACCAGAAAACAGGAGAGTTAAGGGTAGATCAACACTTAAATTCAGTTCCTGGCTCTTTCCCAATAACCATACTGAACCTAAGGAAAAGGTTCTTCCCCCAGAGGGTGCTGGCACTGCCCAGGCTCCCCAGGGAATGGGCACGGCCCCAAGGCTGCTGGAGTTCCCGGGATGCCCAGGGTGGGATTACTGGGGTGTCTGTGCAGGGAAAGGGGTGGGACAGGATAACCCTTGGGGGTCCCTTGCAGTCAGGATAGTCCATGATTCTGTGGTACATGTGACATTGGACGTGCCACTTGTTCTCTGTTCTCCTGGGAAATACGCTTATGCCTTTCTTTAACTGGTTTTTTGGTTTTTTGTTTATTTTTTTTCTCTCCTCCTTTCTGGTGGCAAGCTCAGAAGGCTCCAGGTTATGAAGTTGTCACTGTACCACAGAATTAAATGGCAGTTTTGTCCCTGGACTTTTAAATCACCTGCAATTAGGGCACTCACATGCCTGTTTTAGCAATATAGAATAGGGCTAATTCACATGGTGCTTTAATAGAAATCATTTTTTAAAAGGCCCAAAACCATGGCATTCACATTTAGCCCCTAGCATACACTAATTTGATCTGTCAAGCAGTGTTTGGAATTAGTGGAGCACAGAAATGCTGTTCATTGTCACAAGGCTTGTTTTAGCTTGGTCCTTAATTTTAAAAACTCTTTCATTTTCCATGTTGTGATGAAAAGACACGTTTTAATTCTGTGGTCATTATGCATCTAACACCAAAATATTTTACTCAGTGTCCATAAGTAAGAATTGCTAAGTGATAAATATTTTACTTTCATTAGGAAGACATTCATCAGAGTAGATTTTAATGCTCTCATTTTCTTTCCCTGTAAAAGAGTTTATTATGCAGGTACAGACAAGTCTTTTGATAACAAGAGTGGGATTGGTTCTGGTTTTACTCAAATTTTATTAGACTCTTTTTGAGAAATAATTCAGCAATAATCCCTCAGTAGCAAATAGTTGTGTAAGGGGCTGTGGTCTCCTGTGGGCTTATTATAGAGAGGGAGGTATTTCTTTCCCTGGCATTACCACATAGTTTAGTGCTGTTTCACTCCCAGAACACTGGAGAGTTTGTTTCTGATTTAAAGGTACTGGTGCATTTAAATTTAGTGAATTGAATGGGTTTGAAAAGATACTGGCTTGAATTCGAGGGGGTGCTTGGCTGCCTGTTGGCTGCTGCCACTGTTTAATCTCTGTGCATGGGGTTACCCATTCCCAGTGCTCAGAGGTGATAAATGCAAATATCAACATGTGATATTTTCCATTCACTCTGCCAAGCTGTAAACAAAGCTCTCAGTTGGAAATGATCCCTTTTCAATAATAAAATATTTAAGAGCTACACAGTGCTTTTCATTTTCCAGGTGAAACCAGGCTGAATCCTGCCTGTTATCAGAGTCCTGCTATGGGACACACAGACCTTGTCCCAGAAGTTGTTTTCCTTCAGAGACATTCCCCCATGACAAGCAGACCTCCTCTTCCTCAAGCCAGACACAGGACTGGAATGAAGAGAGAATGATCTTGTGCTTTTGTTAATTTTTTTTTCTGACATACCAAAACATTACCATTCTGTATTAGGACAAAAGAAAGAATACTCCCAGCAAAATATTGAAATGAAATTTTTGAAGTTTTTCCCCACCCCAAAGTAGCTATTTGCGAAGCACAAAGAGAGTACAGAAGCCCTCCACCCCAAACCAGATTTTAACTCTGATCACCAATGATTGACTGAGCTGGAAAACACAGGCTTGACTGAGCTTTTGGCCTGACTTGAACCTCATTCTCTAAAATCTTGGGGCTGTGTTTGTCAGTCTTGACAGTCTATGTTTGTTGGGTTGAGGACTGGTTACGAGAGGCATTTGTCTTTCTCTGGACATTTCTCTACTCAAATTCTGAGTGTTTCCATGTGGGAAGTGATTACCTCCACACTTGCTGGCCACTCACTGATTCTTCATGGGGAACAGAGATTATCTTGTACTCACCTAGAAGAGATTTAAAAGAGGAAAAAAAAAAGTAATGTATTTGTCTCTGAGACAGGCAGCCCGAGGTGGATGTGACTGCATGCAAAAATTGTGCTGGAAAGTAGGAAATTGTCTCTGGTAATCAGAGCCAGTCCTGCACGTTCCCGGCAGCTTGGCTTGAGCTTCCCCCATTTGGAGGGACACCTAGCAGTGGGAGATTTTGGTAAAGAACCCAGTTTTTCCTGGGAAGTCCTAGATAGCTGCATCAGATCTGTACTAACCCAAATTTAGGAAGCCTTTCTGCTGTGCCTGTTGATGAGTGCTATTGGCTGTTTCTGTCTCAGACATGGGGTAGCACAGAATACTTTATTATCACAGCATTATTTGGGCTCATCTAAACAGAGAAAATAGTAGGAATTAAAAAAAAAAAACAAAAAACTTTTGAATTTGAAACAGTATTTCTTATTTGTTCATCTTTTCTCTGGGAGAAAAAAGCTTATTGCATAACAGTTTGGTTCTATGTTCAAAGTGGTTTTAGTTATGTCATATATAGAACTTTCATTCTGAAGTTGGGGATAGCAATTCAGGAGTAAGTGCCTCTCCCCTTCAGTTATTTACTCTGTTTTAAGCCCCAATCTGCAGGACCACATCTGCATGCCTATTTAAAACATCATTTCCTTCGCACAGAAGCACTACTATGGCTAAAATTTAATTCTGATATTTAACTGAATGAAATTGCTTGCAGATGACTGTTTGAAAGAGAAACAAACCACATCCTTGCGTGCTGCTGCACTTCGGAGGATTTGTGAAATATTATACAAACGCAAAGAATGTGCCCTCCCCTGACTGAATAGTTGGATATTACTCATTCAAATACCAGCGCATTTTGCTTCAAAAATCATGGCTTGTTATTGTTGTCTGACAAATAGCAGCCAGCAGAAATTGCAGGGAGCAGATTCAGCCAGCAGCAGGACTGTCTTTTGTTCCTGTTGAACCTACCACAGTGTCTCCTCTGACACTGTTTCAGGGACACATAAACATTGCCATGGAGTGTTTCAGAAATACTTGCAATAAAAATTCAGATTTCTTTCTAAATATATTATGCATTAGGTGACTTAAAACATTTAAAAAGTTGGACATTATCTAAAAAAGTTGGACTCAAGTAGGACTGTCAGAATAAGCTGTGCTGGTGCAGCCTGGCCTGCACATAAATCACATTATACCAGCATGAATGAGAACAGTTTCCTTTCAGATGGGTGCAGAAGGGGAGTTGGCATGAAGTTCCAAGTCACTTGGCAAGCCTTTCCTGACAAGAGTGCTTTAATTCACAAAGCAGCCTTGTTTTTACATCTTCATTGGTAGCTGGCACTGGTTGGGAAGTTGTTTGCCCATAGTTCAGGTGATGTGAGCTGCCTTTCCCCACAGCTGCCCTGCTGTGCAGCTCTGTGCTCAAAGCTGTTCTGTTAACATCACTAATCTTAAAAAGCAGCAGCTCTGTGAGCTGCTCTGTGGATAATTTGTGTCCCTGTGCTTGATCTTGCTGCTGGCAGTGGGAGGGGTGCCGAGATATCAGAAGGGATGAGGAGTGGGCTGCTGCAGGGTGCTCCTGTGAGCCCTCACACAGGGCTGGCAGGGGAAGATGTCTCTCTCTGGAGCTGAGCTGGTTTTGCAGGGCCAGCAGGAGGGTTCTGGGCAGGTAGGTGCCAGAGGTGCTGCTCTGTTTGCCTGCAGCCAGGAAGGTGCAGGGGGATGTGCACCAGCAGCTGCCTCCTTCCAGGAGGTGCAGTTTTCCTTCTCAACATCTCCATGACAGAATGTGGTGGGTCTGCTACGGACCAAGTGAAGAAATCCAGAACAGATGGGTCATATGGTCACCCCAGTGTTCTGTGTTAACCCTGTTGTAGCCAACACAGCTAGCACTGCAAGGAAGCTATGCCACTTTCAGCTCCAGGAGTATCCTAAGGACCCTCTAATACTAAAATCAGAGACCTCTCAAGGAAAGGGTTTTTTTCTGATGCTGTTTATTATGTAGGAGCTCTGTATTCTGAGCACAGAATCACAGAGTATGCTGAGTTAAAAGGGACCCATCAGGATCATTCAGTCCAACTCACAGACACCCCAACAATCCCAGCCTGGGCATCCCTGGAGCTCCTGGAGCTCTGGCAGCCTCGGGGCTGTGCCCATTCCCTGGGGAGCCTGGGCAGTGCCAGCACCCTCTGGGGGAAGAACCTTTCCTGATCTCCAGCCTGAGCCTGCCCTGGCCCAGCTCCAGCTGTTCCCTGGGTCCTGTCCCTGTCACACAGAGCAGAGATCAGTGTCTGCCCCTCCTCTGCCCCTCATGAGGATGATGGAACTGTGATGAGTCCCCTCTCAGTCTCCTCCAGCTGAACATTCCAAGTGCCCTCAGCTGCTCCACACGTGGTTTCCCTTCCAGACCCTTCCCCATCCTCGTGGCCTCCTTTGGATGCTCCCTGATGGCTCAATGTCCTTTTTACCCTGTGGTGCCCAAACTGCCCCAGCTCTCGAGGTGAAGCTGCCCCAGCCCAGAGCAGGACAATCCCCTCATGGCCTGGCTGGCACTGCTGGGCCTGGTGCCCCAGGACAGGGATGGCCCTGCTGGCCCCAGGGCGCTGCTGGCTCAGATCCCACTGGCCATCAAATCAGCCTGGGATCAAACTAAGTCATACTTTCCATCTGAAGGGCTGATGGTTTGGGTTGAGCCCCTGTAAGTCCTCTTTGGGTAGGAGTTGATGTTGTGGTGATAAACCTGCCTTATGTTCTTATTACCATGTTTGCAAGCTTTGTGCAGGCTAGGCTTTAAGGCTGATCTCTCTTTGCCTTTAATCTTTTTGTATGGTTTTCCCCCTTCTTTTTCCTCCTATTTATAGTTTGGGACTATTTTTTACACAACATGTCTGAGTTTTCTGAGCCGTTTCAGTCGTTCTTGTTCCGGCCTCTCTCCCCAACTTGATTCTGTTGTGCTCCTGCTCTTTTGTTTTTCTCAATTCCCTTGGTGGATTTCTCTTCTCTGCTGCTTACTTTGTTTCCTTGTTATCTTTTGTTCCTCATTCTGCTTTTTCTTCCTCAGGGTGTTCCTCACATCCAGGTTCTATCCCTGGTTCCCTTCTCTCCCCTCACTTTTTAGTCTCCTCTGCTACTCTCTTGATATATAAAGAAAATGTGAGTATCTGGTATCAGTCCTTTTGTACTCTCTGACTCCATTTCCTTCTGCTTTCTTCTGTCCCTGTTGAAGAGAAGAAATCTCTTCCTCTTTTCATAGTGCAAGATCCATTCAGTTTGCTCTTATTTTATGGCCCTTTACCAGTCAGGTTGATAGGGAGCTACCAGAGATGTGGGGAGGGAGAGTAGACACGGTGTTGAGGTGTGTCCTCCCCCCTTCCAAAGCCAGCTTTCTCACCCTGGGAGTTGTGGGGGAGACCAAACTCCTGGTTGTGAGGGAAGAAGGTGTTGGTGCTCCTGCAATGAGCCCAGCAGAGTGTCCAGCTGGGACTGTCCTTCCTGAGCTTCCATTTTTCTTGGTTCTTGCTTTTCCAGTCTGTTTCCCTTGAAATAACAGCAGTAATAGAGATCATGGTACAGCATAGACCTCTCATCAAGTTTTGGGACTTGTTTCCAGGCTTGACTCACTGAGCTGCTGGTGACCCCACAGCTGTCACCAATTCTGACCTCAAGGGCAGATGTTTCAGAGGGCACTCCAAAGGAAGCTGCCATAGCTTTAAAAAACAGTTATGTATATGAATCAACATTCATCTGTAGATGAGTTCATTAATTAAGCAAAACAGTCTCTAATACTTTGCTCTAATAATTAATAATGGTAAATCGGCCATTGATAATCTAGTACTGTATCTGGGCACAGAAAAATTCAATTGTTCAACACCAACCCATGAGCTTTTTATGTGTTTTTTCCTTTTTCAATAATCCTTTATCAGCCTGCGCTGAGGTGTAGCACAGGAGCACGAAGGCCTTTCTCAAGATGCTTACTTAACCTTTAAAAACCCACTGACATTTACAGGAGGTGCCTCTCTCCAACCTGCACTGCTGCTGCTGCTTGTGCTGAGCGGCGCCTCCGCTCACGGCACCGCCGGGGCTGCGTGCAGAGCTCGTTCTCACGGTGCCTCAGGGTTTAGCTTTTGTGTTTTTCACATTCTGGGCTGCTTTACTTTGTGGGTCTGGGCTTCATATGGGGATGGTGAGCTCTCTGCACAGAGTAGGGAGACAAAACAATTCCTTCTCTAGCTGGGGACTAAGGACAAATGATCCAAATCTCAGGCCCAAGAGCACAAACAATGTGGACTGAAGAGAGAAAAACAAGAAGGATGGAACTTCATGGGCTGGAGCAGAAATTGGACAATTAACTCCAATATGCAAATGGACCAAAACTTATAAAAGTGACAGACCCCGTGACCATTTGTCCATTTTGGGACCATTTTGGTTCACCTGGCTGGGCTCTTGTGCTGCCCAAGGAGGATCCATTGAGGCCTCCTAATAAATACTTATGTCACCATTGAGTCAGGAATGGATAAGTGACACAGACTCTAGATCAGAAGGCTAAGAGGCTAGAAGCCCCAAGTTTATTGGAACCCCTTCCTTTATACACTGTTCCAATACAGATAGACCTGATTGGTCATTTAATCAACACATTTCACTTGATTGGCTAATTAAGAAGACATCCTTCGGTAAAACATCTTATGAGAAAAACTACTTGTTCAAAACACCACCTGCAGATAGTTTACCATTTGTTTACCATTCTTTCTCTCTCCCTCCCTAAAACTCCCCAGATCAGTTAATGGGAAAACTTATCTGGCTTTACCTCTCTCTGACCAGACTGTCATATCCACATACCCACTTTATTCTTTAACTCCATCTAGTCTTTCTAGGTCAGCCTTCACAAGGCATCACTCAGTGACTGCTCAGCACCCTGTCCCAGGCACTTTGGCCAAGGGGCAACCTGGCACTGCACAGGTCCATTTCCAGGGATCTCCCCTCTTCTTGGCCCACTGGAAGGTTGGGGTGTTGTGTTTCCCTGTCCAAAAAGTGGATTTTCCAGTATAAGGTGCAAGTTTGAGCTTCTGCTGCTGAGCTTATCTGCTGGTGGTCAAAATGGGGGTCATCTAAACATCACAAAGTCACAAGGAGTGTGTGTGTATGTCACTAATACTCAAATCACTTTTAGCCTGTGACCCCTGAAATCAGACACAGCATATTAAGCTGGGGGTGTGGCTTCTGATGATGTACCAGAGACAGCAAGTTAAATACACTTTCTGTAGTACATAGTAAATGAAATCAATGTTAAAAAACCCATTGTTAGTAGTTTACACACACATCCATATTGTGAAATGATTGCTCTGATGAGGCCCCTTTTTGGAACGTGCACTAAGCAATGTTGTGACTCTGGTCTCTTTTCCAGTGATTTGTATGAAAAGTTCATTTCAAAGTTAATTTCAAGACCTTTTTCTGATTTTGCCTGGCAGGAATCATGGTATGGATGAGTATAGACTTATGGTTTATATATATATATATATATATATATATATATATATGTTGGATGATCTTTTTGAAATAGTGCATTTTCAATGCTGTCTCTCATGCACAGCCCCTCTAAGGACTAAACAGACCAGGATGACTCAGTGGGGAAAGAGAAAGGAAAGGCCCAGTTGTAAATAAGGTTTTATATGTAGCTCTTCTGAAATTACAGCCAAGGCTTAAATGCTGGATGGTTCACATAGTTATCAGATGGCATACAAAAATGTAGTGCTTTGTCTTGGAGGGACTCTTTAAAACTCTCTTTTATACATCTCTAGTTACCATATACTTAAAATTTAATAATAAGTCATCGTGTTTTAAAGTACTGCACATTTCATGGGGTTGAATGCAGGAAAGAAAGAAAATCTAGTAAATCTGTCTGTGAGGAATAGCAAACTGAATTTGGAAGCTGAAAATTTGCTCATATTTAGTTAGAAAGTGAGTCCTTACATGATGTTCATAGCAAGGCAGTGATACATTTTGCCATACCTGCAAACAGTTTGTTAAGTCTGGCAGATGCCAGAGCTTAAAAATGCCATTTTTTTCCCTGTAGAGTTGGCTACAAGCATAGTAGGAAGTGTGTTAACTGGGTACTCCCCTTTCATTAGGTCTGTGTGGCAAAGGGATGATAAAAGTTTTGTGTCACCACAAGGAGTGAATCCTTTTCTGCTGGGATGACACTTCAACCTGTGGTGAAGGGAGCCTGTTGGTCACAGCAGTTTCCTGGCTGATAAAATCTAAAAGCAGAGGCTTCACACAGCAAGGATGTCTGCTTCCATGTGGAATTCACTAAGGAGGAAAGGACTTAATGACCCCCTTCTGGGAAAAGGAAGAAAAAACCCTGGCTGACAGGGGTCTGGTCTCAACTGCTTCATGGAGATGGAAGGAAAGCTGTCCTGGTTCAGGGCAAATTTGGGAGAGAACCTCTGAAGGGGTTCTACTCCAAGGTGTTTGCTTCTGTTCTGCAGGGCCTGTGAGACAGCCCTGCCTGGCTATGAGCCTGTGGAGCTCTGGGAGATGCTGTCCTTCCTGCTTGTCAATCCACTTGGAACCTCGTCTCTGCCTGAAATTTGTGACACTGCTAGCAAGTAGAGGTTTGTATTACCTCTAGAAAGGTGCTAAGCCTTTTTCAGCCTCCTGAAGTGACTTACAGTTCCTCTGTGTTCATCACATATTTTTCTTCACTTTTTCTGTTTCTCAAGTAATTTTATTTTCTGTTCATCCTCCATTCCCTGTGGATCTATAATCTGTTCTCGCTTTTACCTTCCCTCTTCCTTCAATGAGGACTTTAAGATGCACACTTGACACCCAGCTCATCCTCCTTGTTCTGAGTGTGCTGTTCTTCTTTGTGCTGGTGTTTGTGCTGGATTTTTGGCTGGTTTACTTAAGCTGAGATGATCCTTACAAATGAAGTCCACTGGAGTGTCAGTATGTCAGTGTCCATTAAAGTCTACAGTGGTACTCAGTGAGAAGTCACATGACTAATACATTTGATTCTGTGAGGTTTTTTGTCTCTTACTGGCTTCTGTGGCCTCAGTCTGCCTGCTGGCTTTGACAGGTAGTTTAAATGCTGGGATTTTCACTGGTATTTATCTCACCAGGGTGCTGATGGCCTCAAGAGCAGCAGGATCAGGTCCTGCTGGATCAGGACCTCACAGTGGCACATGGATTCCACAACAGAGGCAGAGTTTTTTCATTTAAAAACAGGAGATTTTTCTGTTTAGGGCTGTTGGTGGAGAGGAGCCATGAATTCAGGTTTGGCCAGGCTGGGAGGCAGCCCCACGAGCACTCTGCATTACAGTGTTTGCTCACCTTGAATATGCTCTGCTGGGCAGTTCAGTCAGAGAAATCACAGCAGAATCTTTGCCTTGTGTTTGCAAACAGCCTCTACAAACTGTCATCCTTAGCTCTAGACAAGGCTGCCTCTTTTGGAACATTTTCTTGTTTCTTGTTTAAAAGGGCTGGGGAGAAATGAAATGTGAACCACTGTTGGTGATGGGGCTGCCCTGTGCTCAGAGACAGGAAGCTGCAGTTCCTACCACTCTGACAGTGATGCTTTGCTCCAGTTTGTTTCCATGAAAATTGGCTCTCACTATTAAACATTTGCAACATTAAACATCTCCTTGCTGTGGGTATGTGAAGGTGAAGAGCAGCTGAGAGTCAATAAGACATTTCTCTTTCCATGAACTGCTATGGATTACCTGGTAAAACAGCTCTAAGCACCTCTAATTCCTGCTTTGGAAAGCAGCTGGCAGGGATCACTGTTGGAGGGGCAGCAGCAGCAGGGTGGATTTCTTGTCCTGTTTGTACAGCCATCCCTGTGCTTGGTGCCTTTTGGAAGCCACTCAGCATTGCTGCTGTCCCTGTGCTGTGAGAGCCCCCCCTGCCCTGGGCTGTTTGCACTTGCTTCCCAGGGCCCGTTCAGCTTGGGCTCTCAGCAGCTTCCCAGTTCTGCCTCTGCACTGATTTGTGCTGTTTCCCTGTTCCTCTGCAGGCTCCTCAATGTCTCCCTGGCTCCCCAGACCCTCTGCTGCCCCAGGGCTTCCTTAGGCTGGTCTTGCTGTTTGCTCAAGGCTGTTTAAGGCTTCTCCTTAAGCTCTTGCTTGCCAGTCCTGTTGCTTAAGGCTTCCTAGAGCTTTGTAATCCCTTCCTTTCACCTCTCTTGGCCATTTTCAGCCTCCTGAAGTGACTTAGAGTTCCTCTGTGTTCATCACATATTTTTCTTTATGGTTTTTTTGTTTCTCAAGTAATATTATTTTCTGTTCATCCTCCATTCCCTGTGGATCTGTAACGTGTCCTTGCTTTTACCTTCCCTCTTCCTTCAGTGAGGACCTTGAGATGCACACTTGACACCCAGCTCATCCTCCTTGTTCTCAGTTTCATGACTCTTCTCTGAGCTCATGACTGAAACCCCCTCATATCCTGCTGTGCTTTCTGTGCAAGGAAACCACTTTCCCATCTTGCCTCAGCTGCCTGTGCCAGCATTCCAGGGTGGAGATGGCCTCATCACTGCCTTCTGAGCTGATTGCAGCAGCTTTAGTCTTCTCTTTGCACAGCTGCATATTTCTGTGAAAGCTGGTCTCATGTTATGGCTTTTCTTAATTATCTTTATCATCAACTGAGTTTTGATACTGCCAAGTTCCCTAAACTGAGGGTACTCTTGGTGCTTAATGTCACTGAAACCAAAACAGTAATTGCATTCCTTTGCCATCTATTCCAGGTTAATCCTCCAGAAGGAGTGATTCACTCATCATCTGAGCCAGGGGTTTTAGTATAGACTGTGAACCCTCCAATCTTTAATTTTCTGCATGGAAGCAGAAGAGAGAGGGAAGAAAGAGACTGTGCAGTTCATCTGCTTTGTAACAGATGTGCATTGAATCCATGGGCATGACCACATACATGTTGAGAAATGAAGGAAAGCAGACAACTATACTGGGATTTAACTTTCTTTTGAACCAACGTGAAAATCTTTCCAGTTTTCAATGTTGGATTCCATTCTGAGTGTGGCAGAGCAGAAGTTGGTGTTCTGGCTTGTCCTGGCTAACAGGGGTCTGCTGTCAACTGTTTCATGGAGATGGTGGAAGGAAAGCTGCCCTGATTTCACATTCAGGTCTACTCAGACACTCCAAAATTTGTGATACCACTTTGGTCTCAATGAAAAGAGAGATTAGAAAATAAGCAGCAACACAGTGCTACACTGGAAAGTGCATCTAATTCATGGACAGGAGGAGTAGGATGGCTCTGCCTATCTTGCCCTTTTCAGGTCATTAAAAACTATGGAGAGGAGTTAAAAAAAAACTGAGAAAGAAAGGTGGGAAGCTTTCTGCAGACCAGCCATCCTCAGTGTCTTCTAGAAGCTGCAAGTAGCCTGTCACTGTTGCGTTGGTCCTGAGGCACATCTCAAACATGTTGGAGGGGAGGAGGAAGCCCAAGCATCAGCTGGGCTGGGCCTCTGCTCACCATTTGTCTCCAGTCCTGCTTTATAGTTTTCCTTTTTAATTCTGCTGCTTCTTTTTGCTTTCTGCTTAATAAGAGTCTCTCCTCTGGCTCTTGCAGTGGCACTGAGCCTGGAACTGGAGAAGCAGTGAAAATCATCTGGTATTTTAAACAACCTAATGTAGGTAGGACATGTCCCTGCACCCCAGGGTCTGTGTGTGGCTGGTGAGAGCATGTGCTGGGCAGAAATGTGGTTGTTAGAAAGGGCAGATGCCACATTTTCTCTCATTTTGTTCTTTTCTGAGCCTTACATCATGTTTTGATCTTGTCTTGTCTTGGAGAGTGTAGGTTCAGACCATTCAAGGGATGCAACTGCAGCAGTTCCAGCTGCTCACACTTCCAGCTGTGTCCCCTAGAAAATGTCAGCCACTGATCCCAGCCAAAACCCTGCAACACCATTGTGAGTCCTTGGAAAGGCTGTGCACAGCTGAAGGGGAAGGCAAGAAGTGTCACTTGAAAGAAAAGCCCTACTTAATGCACTGCAAAGTGTAATGTACTAACAGGTTTTCCCAAATCTTCAACAAAGGATTATTTAAGAAGAGTTCAGCTGCTGCTGCCAGGGGACATGTAGGCCAGTGTCTCTGTTTTGATAAACCTTTAGCTGCATTTGTCTGCTTAATAGCTGTTGATGACAAGGTCATGTTCACACCTTTGAATTTCTGGGCCCTTGTGGCCACTAGAGACAAACCTGCCACCTTTCATGGTTCATTTTGCTCCTAAAACTCACTTCTCTCTGTTGTGCAAAGAGAGCTGATATGGCTGAATACAAACTAAGCTCACACACGTGTCCATCCAGTCATTCCCTTCTCCCCTCTCTACGGTGACTTTCCTCAATTTGTTGGCAGTTGTGAGCAGTAAATACAGTTGTCTCAGCCTGTCCTACATAATAGTAACTAATATCTGAATGATTTTCAGGCCCAGTCATCCAAGGTATTTGGATTTCTTAACTAGGACTTGTACTCTTGGCTTTCCAAGAAAAGACAATCCTCATACAAGTGAACAACTCAGATGTTTTGCATGTTTTTGGCAATAATAGCTTGCCTGCCTTGCTCCCTTCTTGCTTTTTCTTTGTGATCCAAGACTGCAAGCAGGCATTAGTCACTCCTAAAATGTCAGTGATTGAGCTGGAATCTAACTGAAGACATTCAGGCACTGCTTTTTGTCCTCTCTGTGAATTGATGAGTTCAGTGTTAAGAGGAATGGGTTCATTTTTCATCACCTCTGGCCTTTAACCCATTTTCTGCTTTGGAATATGTTTGCCTTAATATCTCTGTAGGATGGAAACAAATACCAGAGGCAGAAGCAGATGCAGTGTGAAATTGCACTGGCTGGTTGTTGTTCCTTGCTCTGTGTCCTGTATTTGCACTGTTCCCTCAGCCAAGGGTTGGAATGCTGCACTTATTCATCCAGCCCCAAAACTGACCTGTGTCTGGACAGCTGGGGCAGCAGCCAGAATGGCTGAATTCAGGAGCTGTGCAAAAATCAAAGGGACTTCTCTGTGTGTTTAATTCTTTCTTACTATAAATGTGTAGTTTCCATAAGAGCAAGGGTGTTTTACCTGCCCCTAAGCCACAGAAGCCTTGCTTTGATCATGTGTGCATCTGATTGAAAGATGGGAACTGAGAGCTCTTCTCTCAGTCCCACATGGGCCATGTAAACAAGTTGGTTTATAGTTGATTTGCTGTCTTCTGTGGTAAACTAATTCTGTGAAATGTGTCGTGCAATCCCATACACTGGAGAGGAAATGGAATTTTTTGCTGACTGTGTAATATCTTCTTAGTGTTTGTTCTTCACAGATGGGGAACACACTGAATTGGAGAAATCAAGTGGCTTGTCATAGCAGTGGGTGTTGGCATTAGGGCATGTTTCCTTGTGCCTTGTAAGGTGTCTGCAATACATTCAGCAGGCGTTAGGACCTTGAAAATGTTGTATTTATCTTGATGGGTTCCAGGTCATACCAGCCAGGAGTTGTGCCAGGTATCTTGATTGCTGTGCAGTGATGAATCCCTAGGATTGAGCTCTGCAGTGTTATTTCATTCTTTCTATGGCAGGTGACAGGTAAAAGTCTGTTAAAACTGTTTTTTACTTTCTTTTGGGAGCCTGTCAGCGCTGAGCTGGCCTCAGTGACACTGTGATGATGAATGTGACACGGTATTTCCATAGGTACAACACTGCTCCCTATGGAATATGAAACACTGGAGGGGGCAGGAGAGGACAGGCCTGCACAGGTGAGAGCAAACTGCTGGTCATGGTTTGGTCTCAGCCCTCAGCAGCCAGAACATCCCAGGTTTGTGGTGGCACCAGGTGGTGAGGCTGGCACAGCACACTGCAGGTGTGTGCCTGGGCAGGTGTCACTGCCACAGGGCACAGGCTGGGCTTAGGCTTGTGCTCATGTGCTTGTCCCCTGGACTGCAGAGCAGTGAGATCTTGGGGTGACCTTGAATTCCATCAGGTTACACTGTGTGGGCATTTTCTGTTTCTTCTGTGCAGGCAAAGCCAATGGTTTCCAGCTCAGGGGGAGTTCTGCTCCCTACACATTGCTCTGCCTGTTTTTTTATCTGATGTGGGAAAGATCCCAACTCAGCCATGGGTGAGCTAACTTGTACCAGGAATGAAGCCCCAGAAGATAAATCAGCATTTCCAATTGAACTTTTCAGACTTTATATTGATGGAATGTGCTCTTCAGGTGGGGAAAATCTCAACAAGCTCTGGCTGAGGATCAGTCCAGGTTGCTTGACAACAGCTCAGGCTGCTCCTGGGTACAAGCAAGGTTTAATTGGTGCCAGGAGCTGCTGCAGCAATTAATTTTCCACCCTTCTGCAAAGCTAAATTTTTTGGCAAGGGGACTGACCCTTATCTGGAAGGAGATCATCATTCCCTTAACACCACAAATATCTTCAGATTTCCACAGTGAGTTTATTGAGATGCAGTGCTTTGGAGAACAATTCCATAGCAATTAAAATAGACAAGTATATTAAGATTGACTTTAAATATGAGAGTTGGAATCCCTTCATATGAAGAAACCCACAGTGTGTTGATTTTGAAGCAGTGCATTAGTCTCAAAGTGCTTTCCTGCCCTGGGAGGGGAAAGAAAAGCTCAGTAAGTGTGGATCTGGAGGGACACTTAGTACAGCACTTGGGAGGTGGAGATCAGTCTTTATCAGTCTTGAACTTATCTTTGACCTTCATTGCCCAGTGCTGTTTTTCTTTATTTTCCTGCTGTCTGTCAGATGTCTGCAAGTGGGTGTGAAATGCAGTGAGTGATCTGCAGGCTGCATTGAGCCCATGCTGGGGAGCAGGGCTGGGAAGAGAGCAAAGCCAGTGCCAAATGCACTGAGAGCAGAGGAGAGGGCTCAGGAGCACTCTCACTCTGGAAAATCTCCAAGGCTGATCACATTTGCCGGCTCTTTCTTTCCTTAATGGGAGTTGAAGCTGAGACATTGGTACAAGTGTATTGGTGCTTGGGAGGCTAAACAAGGAGAAACATAAATAAAAACTCAATAATCCATCACTGGAGGGAACTAAGGAGCTTATCTGATTGGTTACAGCATGGCAAACACATCAGAAAAACACATAAATCCAGAAGACTGTGGGGTTTGGGTTTGATTTTTTTTTTCCCTTAATCCAGTTTGAATCTTTTTAAACACTTAAGGGGCAGATAAAATGAGCAACCAGCATTTGAAATAAAGGAAGAACTGATATGCTTGAAAGGAAAATGTTAATGCCACAAAAAAAACCATAGCCCTGTAAATTCAAGAGAGGCAATTTGTAACCCCAGATGCCAGCACAGAGCTGTCGAGCACAGGGACTTCATAAAAATCCTGAGTGTTTCCAGTTTGTTAAACTGGCCAGAATGGTCTATAGTGAAACTGAATTTTTCATGTTTTCCTGCAAATACAAAACTCACTTTGGGCTTGTCGATCCACAAATGGCATATCAGAGGTGAGTCCTTAGGTCCATCTCATTGAAACTTGTTTCTTTAACACCAGAATTCCATTCCTTCATTAGCTCTTCCAGCTGGTTTCCACACAGGCTGTAGAGAGTGGCAATCAATGATCTTGGAGTTTACCACTGATAGAAATTATTCCTTTGCCTCTCTGCCAATGATTCCTCTCCCTCCCTGCCTGTTTGGTGCTGTGAACATTCAGAGGTGTTCAGGAACAAACTGAGCATGGGGCAGAGCAGCTGATAAAGAGAAGAAAAGAAAGCACTTTGACAGAAAGCCTTATCCTCCTCCCTGAGCTGCCTTTCATTGACATTTGTGTGTTTGGGCTTTATCATTCTGCTTATCAATGTTCCAGTAGGAGGCTTGGGAAGTACCAGAGATGCTTTCAAGGGCAGAGTTACCTACTGGGGGGTTATTCTCTGTGCTGTTCAGGCCATGGCTTGCTTTTGAAAAGGGAAAGGAACTGGAGGAGATGTCTTTCTCTGTTCTTCCAGGATGCAGGGGTCTCTGCCCATCACATGTGACTGATCCTTAGCCCTCCTTATGTGGCATCTGGGAAAACTCAGCAGGCTTTTAGCTAGCCCAGCCTCACCAGGCTGTGTGTGCCCAGAAGCTCCTCTCTTCTTCCTCACATATCAATGGGTCTCATAAAAGCTGTTACTTCTCTCTGAAATCTTTTCTTGTCTCTTCAGCTTGTTGTGGCTAAAAACATTCCTGCTGAAATAGCAAATGCTGTAATTTTATATGTAGTTGCATTTAAAAAGGGGGGGGGGGAAGATCCTGTGCTTGGTTTCTTTTTCAGTGGGCTAAGCAGTCATTTATTTTATTTCAGCCTTCTAAGATCAGCAACTGCACCCATTCCCATCTAGTAGCAAAACCAACTCTGCTCTTCTGTGGTGGAATGTGAGGTTTGAGATCTGCAGTTCTGTTACAGAATCCCAAGTGTGAAAAGGAGCCTAATTCCAGCCCCATGGTCCCTGCTCAGGGTCATGGCAGAGGGACACTGCAGGGACACAGCACTCTGTGCTCTGGTTGTCTTTGGAATATCATGTATTGCTCTAATAGCTTTGCATACCAACTCTAATCTGCTTTTAATTCTGTAGCTCAAGTGAAGGTCCAGACTTGATTTCAAATCTGTTGTTATTTTTGCATGTCCTCTTTCTCTCAAGTGGTTTATTTTGTCTAAATGCAGCAATTAAAAAGAAATTATTCCTCTGTGAGAGAATTTGTCACAAGAAGAGGAAAGGCATTTACAACAGCAAACTCTGATTGTCCTTATTTGTTTTGGCAGATAAACAGGAAAGCAGTTTTCAAATCAAATCCACAGGAGGTCCCTTTGGGATACTTGTCTCAATGGGGGGAGACCTCTTCTTCCCCACCCTGAGCAGATCACAGCACAGATTCTTTTTGGATTTGGCATGTCAGTTCAGACTTGATGCACACATGAGCTGTCTTTCAGTCCCCTCCCACCTGCCCCTTCCTTTTTTGACAGCTTTTTGAGATGTTGCTGATCTCCCCCAGGTTCCTTTGCCACTTGCTACTTCTTTCCTTTAGGGGATGTTTGAGGCAGAGCTGCTGAGTCCCTGTGTGTCTCTAACCCAGGAGAATCCCCAGCTACAGCCTGGCACCATGTCCAGTGCAGCTTTGTGGTGAAGGGGGATTCCTGCAGAGCTGTGCTCATCCATTCCCACCACAGGGATGAACATTTCCCCTCCCAGGACTGGTCTCTCTTGGTGGCAGGGGCTGGCTGGACAGGTGACATCTCTGGCTGAGGACAGAGCTGCTGTGCCTGATCCTTCAGAGCCTGGGCACGTTCCCCAGTTTGACAGATCGTGTTTACTGGAATTGCAGAAGAATGTTAATTGCTGTGAGATTGCAATTGCAATGCCCTGGCTGTGTTCACAGGAAGCATGGAGGGCAGGCAGGTTTGTAGGTAGTTCAAAATCTTGGCAGAAGTTGTCTGGCCTTTAGAGTGCTTGTGGAATGGCAGCTTTTGAGCCAAGCAAAACACCACTGCTGTAGAACCCACCGTGTCCCCTCTGGAGCATTTTGGTTGTGTTTTAAAAACATTCTGCCTTTGTGCCCTTCTGTTGTACTGCACCCCCTTAATGGCTGATCCTGAGATGCTGCTGGGTGCATTTCCTTCAACAAAATAATGCAGTCCCCTTGTAAAAGGGGAGATTTATGATGTCTGTGTGTTCATCCCATTTCTGGAGACGGCTCCTCTAATGATAAAGGTGCATAGATCTCGGTGTGATGTAAACAACTTGATGGATGGGTTGCAGTTTGTGTGGAGAAAATATTGGAAGCTTTTTATCTATCTGTAAGGCTTCCTGGGAGGCTGCAGACAGGTGGCCTGGAAGCAGCAGACAGGTAGATCATCATTACAGGCAGTCAGGCTCTTTGCAGGTACCCACTGAGGCCAGCATTTCCATCCTGAAAATAATCAGCTGGTGAAGGCAAAAGGAAGGAGCTCAAGGCTGCCAGAGCACTTACCTCTCTTTTAAAACAAGAGGAAGCAAAGATGGATTATATTAATAGAATAACTGGCAGCCAGTCTATGTAGTTAAGTGCTGCTTTAATCCTTGTTTAGGAAAAACATGCAGACTCGGGTTGTAGTGTCCAGTCATGGATGCAGGTTTTAATTGTGGAGTAGTAGGAAAATATTAAAATCTTGTCATTTACTGTAGTGACAAAGGTACATGATGTCTAAATTCTCCAAAGGATATTCATCTTTCCACCCAGGCAGTCTGTGTGTGTAGGTCTGTCTGTGTTTTTGCACCTGCATCCCCAGTGTGGGCACAAGCACTAATTAGCTTTTCAAGTGGAGGAATTTAGCTTAAAAAATGAAGCCTAGTTTCAGTTTTCATAAAAATGTCAACCAGAGCAATAAAATGTCTCCCTAATTTAGGAACACTAGAAGGCAAAATAAATTAAATATTGAAACAGATAGAAATCCTTATGTTGAAGTTGGTGGGTTTAAAATTATGACTAACATAAAATTGCCACAACTCTTCTTTTCCTCATTGGTGGCACACAGGCCTGCCTGTGTGAAATGTGCTCAAGTGGAGAAGGTTTATAAACAGTGGGAGCCTTGAGAAGCATCATTCCTGTGAGACAGCAGCTCCTGCCACCCCACAAGAACCCCAATTCCTTTATTTGCTCAGAGGTGATTGCACCCCTGGGATTAGAGGGTATGGGTTGCCTGGTTTGTGTTTCAAGGCTTTTTTTTTTTTTTTTTTTTT
>WBNO01015350.1:0-37510 GCA_013400575.1 Peucedramus taeniatus | reverse complement strand
TTTTTTTTTTTTTTTTTTTTTTAAAGGATTATCCCTCAGGGCAAGTTCTGGCTCGGCCAGTCTGGTTTGGAGCCAAAGGACATCATCAGATGGACCTTGTGGTGTGGTGACAGCCCTTCTGCCTGGCTTTGAAAGCATCCAAAATTTACATGGGTCACCTTGAGATTGTTTGCATAAAGCTGGGAAAATACTTTCTCAGGGATGTTTTTCTGGAAGCTCAGCATTGTGTAAGTGTTCATGGTTAACTGATCCTGTTCTGGAGGATACTGAGGCTCTGAGCAGTGGGTTTTTGTGCACAGGGAGTCTGAGGTTCCATGTGGGCTGAGGGAGCCATGGGCAGCATCTCTGCACAGCTGGGTGTGACCTGCCTGATCCATGAGGGAGGAACAGAAAACCAAAACAAGTGAGAATATTTTTTGCCCCCTTATGTAGAAGCAGGATGAGAACAGTTTGCAGGGTTTCAGTCCTGGTGCTGGCCCAGACCCCTAAAAGTCTTTGGTGTGGTTTCTTCTATTGCAGGGAGTAGTGAGGTGAGCTTATGTTAGATGAAATAAAGACTTCATGATTCAAAACCACACATTTCTATTTGCTACATTCCTATCTGGTGGATCCTTATTGCTCTGGTATCTGGTGCTTCAGTGCAACGGGGATTTTTCATCTGGCATGGTGATGATTCTTCTCTTTTTGGGTTTTTTTTCTTTGCTCTTTTAATTATTTTTAGAATCTGTAATATAAGTAAATTAGAAGTGCTTCTAATCAGCTTTCTCTAGATAGGCTCACTTTGTAGTACATAAGGATGGCAAAAACGTTTGACTTAATTATCAATAGATTATGTATCTGTAATGTCATTATTATTGAAGATCAAATAGAAATATCAGAGTTCAGCATATAATTAAAAGTCACACCACACCACAGTTCCAAGTGGAGACCACCTAAGGCTGTGTGTGTAAACTTGGAATTACTTTTTTTTTTCTTAATATTTGATTTGGCTTCTGATATATTATTAGTAGAAAAAACTATTTTAGACATAGTAAACTGACTAAAATTTTAAGTTTTGTTTCTTTACATTGTCAGTGACAAAAGCCGTAAGGAGAAGAGAAAAATTCTAAAACTTTTGTTCTAATTCTTAATACTCTTTCTTTTAATTACTGTTAATAAATTTTTCTTTATACCCCTCTAAAGTTTTGAGCCTACTTTGCCTTTCTCTTAATCCTATCTCACAGCAAGAAGTGAGTACATTAGTGATTAACAAGCACTGAAACCCACCACACTCATTAGTAAACAGCTGAAAAATTTCAAAATTAAGCAAAATTTCAAATTAGTGAACCAAAACTACTACAATATTTTAAGTAAATACTGAAAAAATACTAAGAAAACACTTGTCAGTGGAGATTTGGGCTTCAGTTTCAGCAGATTCTGTCACATCCTGGGGAGGTGTGAGAGTTTTTGGGCAGGATGTGCTGCTCCTGTGGCTGAGGTTTCCTGCAGGTGGAAAGGCTCAGCAGGCTTTGCAAACCAGGTCACATTCACTCAGCTCCTAAGACCTGAAGTCATGAGTCAATTTTTTTTTCATTTTTCTCCTTTTAAGTTGGCCTGGAAGAAGCTGACAAAAGAGGAGGAATCATGGCTGTTTGTTTTTTTGCCTGCAGGCAACTTTCAGATCGTTTTTTGTGGATCACAATAGACAAACCTTATTGGAAATCCAGGATGTTCTCTCCCCTGGCCCCTGAAGCTGTAACACTCTGACTAACAGGGCATTGAAGTTCCTTCTGACACCATGGAGCTGTTAATTGAATGTTAATCACGTCACTCCTGCCATGGTACCTTTTTAACTAGCAAGGCATTTATTATATATCAGCATTGATGTTTCCTCCCTGGGTCTCTGGCAGTGTGCAATAGGAACACTGATTTGGTGATTTAATTGGCATTGTTTTGGCTCTGAACTGACTGCATGTACAGCACACACATTTGGGATCCCCATCTTTAGTCTGATACATATGAAAATATTTACTCTTATCTGCTGTTTCAGACTACTTATGAATGAACAACAAAAAGTTTTTTGATGTTCTACCACCAGGTCCTGTGTCTTTTTAGCTGAGAAAATTACTGTTCAGGAAAGTTGTATCACTGGGCATTAGGAGAACTGGATCATTAATATTTAACTGTGTTGAAAGTAGAAAGCACTGTAACAGTAATAATAATTTGCACTTGCACAACACATTTCTCCTGAGGATCTCAAAGCACTTTACAAACCATTTAATTAAGTCTAACTAAATCCCTCTGAGGTTTATTATTAGTCCCATTTTACAGATGGTTAAGCAAGGGCATAAAGAAGTTAAATGGTTTGCCTAAATTAGTTAGTGGCAACAATAAGCACATACTTCAGGAGTCCTGGCCACAATTCTCTTCTTGGAGCAGAGAAGGACTGAAGTGACCACAGGGTCCTGCAGCAGGAAGAGCAGAGCAGCTGACACTGAGAGGAGGGGAAGGTTTGTGTGAGCTAGTTCCTTGTGAGTCCCATCCCAGGATCTCCTGGTGTCCTGGCTGTGGAGGACGAGGTGTAGGAGTGAGGTGGGGCTGAGTCCTGGCTCTCCATCAGACCAAGGGTCCGTGTTCCATCCCACCCCTCACAGGGACCCCACCACGTGCTGCCTCCTCTCTGTACCACACTGGCTCTTTGCTTCCCTCGGTGCTGCAGCTCTGGCCAGCCAGGAAGGAAGGAAGTTCTTGCCACTGGAGTTGAAATTATTCATCCCTTTAGCAGCTGCTTCTCCTCAGCTGCCCAGCAGGAGAGGTTGGTTTATCAAGACATAAAGCAGGAGTGTGCAGCGAGGGGGACTCGCGCTCGCTGCTGATCCGAGAGCCACTTAGGAGGGTGCTCGTGTACAAATGCATTAGATTATGGTTAAGCAGCTTATGGACATAAAAACACATTAGAACTTTACAGCACACTATAAATTACAGTTTTTGCAGCATTCACAGCCACAATGTTAGGTAATTACATTCATTAATCTACTACTAAAAGCACATAAAGTTGCCTCCCAAATGGTACAGTGTGTGCTTGTGTTCAGCTGGGGATGCTCTGAGAAGGGCCTCCCTTCCCCCACAGCTTCCTCCACCACTGTTCTGCTTTGCTTCAGAATTTTCTGGGTTGATGATGGTTTTCAGAATGTCAAGCACATTGCTCTAAATATTTAGGATTCACAGAGGAAGAATTTCTGATCATCTTGTCTCATACAGCTCTAAGCTTTTCTCAGTGAGCTGTAAGCAGTGTGGGGACTCAGTGCAGTCATTCAGTGAGGAAGAAGTTCCTGCTTGTTGTCCCCTGGGTGATCCCTCTGTGCCACCTGATGTTTGGTAGTCCCTGTAATTGTTAGTCTCACCAGTTAATATTCTGTTGAAACTTCCTTGCCTTAGGTTGAGAATCTTGTGCTTCATTTTCTTTCGTGCAGAAATATTCCCTTTAATTAGAGCACATTCTCAGCTGGTGTAAATTTTGCTGTTTCCAGGTTGAAAGTCTGTCCCAGTGGCTATTTCCTTTATTTTCCTTTTTCTATCTTGCATTGTATAAAAGGCTTTCAGTCCATTCCTTTGAGGTGCACCCATGTTCTGTACAAGCAGAGTCTTCTGCTGGTTCGTTCTTGCTTCAGTTTCTTGCTTTGAAAGACCCTTCATGGCCATTTCTTTTTCCTCTCAAATGGACCAAGTGTTATCTTTGATATCCCCTACCCAAGTACAGTGAGCTCTCCAATCCACTTTTCAGCCACTTTTTCACTGGGACTTTCCATGAGTTCTTAGTTATGCACGTGGGAGAGCAGAGAGTTGTGTATTCTCTTTTTTTAACCTCTTGCAGTGTGTGTTAGGAAACAGAGCACATAGAAATTCCCTGGAAAACTTTCTCCAATTTCAGTGGCTGCTGAGCAGAGTACACATATGAAAAGAACAGCTCAATTAGAAGGGTAAAATTAATAGAAACAGCTTATCACCTTGAATTTTTAGGAAATCAAGCTACTAAAATAGATTCAGTGTCTCAGTTCTTGAAAAAACAAAAATGTGTTCCAAAAATCAAACTCCCTCTAAAAAAACTCAAACTCCCTCATGAAGGTGTGAGTCCACTCAAACATAGCTTCAGCAAGTCAGAAAGCAAAATCTATTAATTTTTGTTTGTAAAACTTTAATGACTCTGATTGTAAAACCTGAAGCTTGTACAAGTCAGCGGGAGCAGAAGACTTACAGAAGTGACCCATTACTTCTGTGTCAGTTCATTAATTGGGTTTTCAGTTGCTGATTTCCGTTCACATCAGGATCATCTTCCCATCCCTGTGAGGAAGAGCCCTGAGAGCTACCTGTGCCTGTGCAGCTGCTGCAGGAGCTGTGACAGCTGCTTAATCACACGCCAGCCTCGCTGAAAGGCATTCATCTATTTGCTAAATAGATGGAGCTTCAATGACACTTGAGTACTCCAGTTTCTAGGGAATTTCTTTGTCATTACTGACAAATTTATTATCCTGACCATTAAATTAATAAAACGCAGAGCACACGGCAACTGCTTTTAGAGGGAGGTGATTTTTGGTGGCACAGAAACCTCTCCAGCTCTGTGTCCTGAGCTGTCACCTCCCTGCTGCCCCGGACCTCTGGGGCTAAGGGCCAGAGGAGGGGGAAAAAGGCAAGTCCAGCATCTCTTAGCTGTGGGACAGGACAGAAGGAGCACATTTGGTGGGGATGAGCCTCCCATCAGGAATTCCCAGCTGTAGTTTAGTGCTGTCTCCCTGTAGTGGTTTTGGTTTGTTAATTTAAGATTTTTTTTTAATTTTGAGATTTTTTTTAAACTAATGTGTTAATGAGTGTGGTGGGTTTTAGTGTTGGTTAATTATTAATGTACTTACTTCTTGTTGTGAGATAGGATTAGGAGAAAGGTAAAGTAGGTTTAAAAATTTAAAAGGGAATAAAGAAAATTTTATTACTAGTAATTAAAAAAAAAAAGTAAGAATTAAAATAAACTTTTTAGAAAATTTTTCATCTAAATTATGTGTCTAAACTGTGACACTCTCACAGGCTGCTTCTGCCCAGGGCAGAAGGAGGAACCACTCTGGGCCACTGTTCTGCCTCTTGGTCACTGATGCACTGATGGGGTATCAGCACAGTGCTGTGTGCTCCATAAGCAGGAGCTGCAGGGATGGCCTTTGTTTCCAAGAGAGCAGCAGTTGCAAGGAAACAACTGCCTGGAAAAATCCCATTTTTGACACCGTTTGCCTGTCACCTGCTTGGCTGGAGCCCACCTTTCAGTGGGTACACTGAGATATGGAACTGTGTTCTTTACAGTGGGCTTTACTTCCCTCCTTCTGCATGCAAACATGAGGAAGCCAGAAATGCTTCTTTTTAGGGGCAGTGTGTCTCCCTGCTGCCAGCAAACCAGGGCTGCAGGATGGGGATGGGCTGGGATCTCACAGGCAGGGCCAGGGCAGAAGGATGCTGGCAGAGCTGGGTGTTTAATGTCACGTGCAGCTGCTAACCTGGTCCTGCCAACCTGATGGAACAGCTGCTGTTTTGGGTAGTGGCAGTGCTCCTGTGCTCCTGATGCCATCTGTGTCACCCGTGGAGCATCCCATAGGGCACGTGGGGACCCATAAACCTGGGCTGTCTCCTCTGCTGGAGCACCAGGGTGAGTCTGTCCCTGCTCAGCTTGGGGCTCCCAGGACACTGGGAGTTCTGCCCAGTCACTCTGGGACTTCACTGTGTGATGGCATCCATGTAAAATGTCACAGCCACAGTGTCACCTGCCTGTGGCTTCACTGGTCACTGCTGGAACGTGCCCTGCTCTGCACTGAGATATTTTGGTCCATTTATTAGATATTACAGAGATTTTCCTTTTCTGGACAGAGCTGGCAGTGATTTCTGTAGTGGAAGCCTACTGGGAATGATGCTAATCTAGTTTCCAAGGATTTGTTTACTGGGGCAGCACATGCTGGGCTAATTTCAGAGTATGTGCTCCATGGTATTTTTTCTATCCACAAGTGAAGTTTTAATAAGGGAACGTAGTACTCGGACAGCAGTTTGTGTTTTGGGATTTTTTTCCTTTTATTTTGCTCCAAAAAGCAGTAAAGGCAGAATTGGCTCAGTGAGTATTTATTGGCAAATTAGTGTTCCTAAAGCCTTCCTTTTTGCTTGTTCTTTTCTAGAGCTTGGAGAAATAAGATTTCACATAATGCATCTGGGATTGGATTACTGGATTGAATTTTGCAAAGTACACTGGGGATAGCTGAGCCTGTTTAGAAAGCAGCTAAGCCCCTCTGAGTCAGTAAAAATTCAATTCATGATAGTTGATGAGGGCTTTTTTGATGGGTTTTGTTTTGGGTAATTTATTTGCTGTAGGATGGCCATATTTCCTTTGAGGTATTTTATCAAGGTTTATTAAGGTTTTGGTGGAGGCTGTGGTGGGATACAGACTTTCTCTGAAAAGTATGATGGAAAAATGCCTGGAAGCTGACATCCCTCCTGCTTGCTTGTTGAACACAAACATTACATTTTAAAGGAACTCTTCAGCTGAATTTGTGTGCTGTGACCATTTTGGAAACCCACAGACACATGATCAAGATTTGTCAAAGCTGTGGTTGTGATGGGTTATTACTTTGCATCTGGTCTCTTGTGTACTCAGGCTCTCCTTCCCTCCCTCTTCCCCCTTCTCTGCTGCTGAGATTTTGGTTCTCCAGCCAGGCCAGCCACGTTATCCCAGAGCAGATGGAAATGATCTCTGTGATTCTGATAACAGAGCTCAGGGCACAGCAGGGGCTGGGAAATTCTTGCTCTCTTGCAGGGGAAGATCTCATCTCAAATAATAGTGTCTGAATTTAGATTCACTCTGTAAAACTGGCCTGATTTTTATCCCCTGGACTTCCTTTTCTGTTTCCTAGGACAGTGGTACTGTGTTGCTGGTGTACATGGGGTTTTTTTAGGGTTTTTTTTTTGGTTGTTGTTGTTTTTTTTTTTTTAATGGGGGTGTAGGTTTTTGTTTGTTTGTTTGTTTGTTTTTTTTTTCTTTTTTTGATGCTTTGGATTTGAATTTTTTTGGCAGAGAACATCAGAGAAGTTTGCACAGTGCTGTGCAAGGAGAGGTGTAAGAACCTGGGGGGTGGCTGGGCTAAGCAGAGGGAAAGGAGAAGCAGGAAGGCTACAAATTTCTCAGTGTGTGGAATAAGTTTTACTAAGGTCATCGAGAACTCAGAATTAATTCTGAATGAGGTAAAAACTGCCACAGCAAGAAACCATAAAATATTTCATTGTAACTCTATGTAGGATCCTTTAGTGTCCTGTGCATCCTATAATGGCCCTGGAAGGAGATTGCAAAGTGTGATATGGGAGAGGGCTGTATCCTCCTTTCCCTTAAAGAGGAAATGGGCAAAGAAGCAAAATGCTTTTGCTCTTCTAACAGGAAGAAATAATGGTTTTCTAGGTGAGGTTTAATGCTCTCAGCAAATCTTTGCAGATTTTACATTACAGTCATTTCCTCAAGTCAGACTTCCCTGCTGCCTGGTAAGTAAACACAGAAAGCATAGATTATCAGTTAAGGGTATCGACAGCATTTCAAGTGCTATCAGAGAACATTTAATTCAGTTTAATTTTGTGATAAATCTCATGTTTAATCCTCTGGTTGCTCTGTAATCATGTCTCTATTGATCTTCTCTGAATGACTGCATGCAGTTTAATAAACTTTGCCATTAACCCAAGCTTTCTAAAAGAGGAGATTGATTCCAGTATCAAGTCTGATAGAACCAATAAGCACCTGAAAATCATTAAATGTGTCCATTATAAAATATTTGCATTAAGATCAAAGTAAAACTGTAGAGGTGAATTTGCAGCTTATTAGAGAAAGAGTCTGCAATTGGAAAGTCTCAGTACGTCAGTCAAAATCAGCAGCAGTTTTCAACCTGGCTGATTCAAGCTGACACCTCCTTTCATTTCTTATTCCTCAAATCCCTCTTTCATCCTATTGAGCAACCTTCTTCTCTCATTTCCCAGCCATAATTATATCCTTTAATTTATTCCATCTTTTTCACCCCAGGCATTTGTTTAGTCCAGGGGTTTGAGGTCATTTTTGTCTCATAACAAAGCTGCAGACTTGGGTGTCTTTTTGAAGTGTTGGTTTGGATTTTCTGTCCTGAACTCCTTTTCTAAGGAGTGTCCACGTTACATGAGGTACAACATTGGGATGAAGAAGGGGAGAGGGAAGTGCTGTTCTCCCTCTGTGTTAGGGCACACAGGGACCCTGCCAGTGTGGGAGGGGAGAAGGGGATAAAGCCACAACCACATATCCAGATGTGGCTGAGTGACAGCAGTGAGGCTGCAGATCCTCCTCTCTTCCCTTAGGGATGGTGGAGAAGATACAGAAGACATTTCCCACCCTGCACATCAGCTGGGAGAGAATAAGGGAGGTGCAAGAAGTACCTGCTTGGCAGGAGGCAGGGAGGGGTCCCACAGGAACACCTGGCTGTGGTGGCTTGGCCTGATGAAGTTGAGGGGCTGCAGAGGCTTGGAAGAGGAGAAACTGGCTTTGCTGTTGTTCCCAAAATAAACAGATGGGTAGTGCAAGCCCTCATATGCCTTGTGGGGTGCAGCAGTTTCCTGTCCAAAGGGGCTGCCCTGCTCTGGCTCCAGGAGGAGGGAGATGTGCCAGGAACCCCCTCACCCTGCAGGGCCTGTGTGCTCTCCATACCCTGCTGTGCAGCCCTGCTGTTCCTCTGGGGCTGCTCCATTTGCCTCTCCCAGGATTTAGCACTGCAAAGCACAGATGGAATAGGATGTGGTTTTACTTCCATTTCACAGATGAGCTCTGCTGCATGGGAGGGCTGAAGGCCCAAATTCATGGAGCCATTTATTTCCTTTGGAAAGCCAGTCAATGGGAATTAAATAGTTTTAGGCCCCTGAATACCTTCTTTGTGGTCTGGGGCTTAGCTGAGTGCTGCAGGTCACAGGGAGCACTGGGGGGGATCAGGAATTCCCACACCCACCTCCAAGCCCCCACATTAATAATTTACCTTCCCAGTCCAGCCAGCTCTAATCCTGTGCCTGGCAGGGCACAAGTGGTGATAAGGTCAGACAGCAGAGATTTGGATACCAGCCCCTACAAGCAGCTTAGAAAACAAATCTTTCCTAGGAAGGGTTTCCTTCCCAGTGCAGACTGATTCCTGCTTATGGTTCTTATTCTCTTCAGCATATTCCGTGGCTCTGGAGAGATGCATTGCAGAGCTTTATCTGTTGCTGCTCGAGGCAAGTTTTACAGAGAGACAGGAGCTGGGATGTTTCCTACAGCAGGAGGAGTTCAGAGCAGGCAGCCGTGCCATGAAGTGGGGTTTGACTCTAAGTGCTGCTGAAGTGATGTGATTCACAGCTTTTGTAGCTCCTTGCAAGTTTGCTGCAGGCATTAGAAAAGCTCTTGACTTGAGATGTTCTGCTTTGGAACCAGATCCCCTGACTGTGCATCGCTACTAAGTTAAATTTGTAGCTGCTAGGTGGCTATAAACAAGAAATATTGCAGTAATTGCTTTTCCAGCCACTAAATAGCCCTGAATATTAGATGACACTTCAGTTTTAAAAGATCTGTCTACAAAATATCTTGAATATTTGCAGAGGACATTATGTTTTCAGCCACAGCATACTTGTGAAGGAAATTCTCTTTTTCTCTGGTGTATGAGGTGGCTTTGCAGGGTCTGTGCCCTGAGATACAACTGGAGGAAGCAGCCATCTCTGGTTTTCCCTGGTTATTTATTCATGCTGTGTTCTGTGCCCATTTAACTGGAGACTCTGTATTCCACATACAAATGGAAGGGAGGATGTGTTTCACCTCCTAGGAACTGTAGGCTATGTACCTGGTAGGTTTTTGGGTGATCCCACAAAGACTTTGGAGCATCCACTGAGTCCAGAGCTGAAGGCAGGATGTGATGCCTTCCCAGCAGTGCAGAAATAGAGGTGGAAATACAGCATTTCCCGGGGGGTCTGGGCTGTGTGTTGGGCACAGGGTCTGTACCTTTGTACAGGGGCAGCAGAACAGTTCTGGTATTTATTTCCTCCTGTACATGAGTGAGGACTCCTGAGATAGGAGCAACTTGTGTCTCTTTGTAAGCGGTGCGAAGGACAAGGCAATGATAAATCTTGTCTGTTATGCTAAGCTGTGCTTCTGAACTGCAGAGAGGGGGATTTGCCAGTGATCAGCACCGTACAAGAATGTAATCCCTC
The DNA here is from genome assembly GCA_013400575.1 of Peucedramus taeniatus. NCBI lineage: Eukaryota > Metazoa > Chordata > Aves > Passeriformes > Fringillidae > Peucedramus > Peucedramus taeniatus. Next base: position 27,280 of record WBNO01015350.1, on the reverse strand, counting down.
TGGTTTTTTGATCATCAAATTTATCTTCACTGTATCTGTTTCCTTGGGGAAGAATAAGCCAGCAAATGGAAAGGTTACATATTGCTCTATTTCTTAAACTTTTGTTCTTTACTATTTTTTCCCAGCCTGAATGCTAGAAGGTGGTTTCATTTGGAGATGGGAAGTTGGACCATTGTTTTTTTTTCCCTCTAATTGCAAAAAGGTTCTGATCCTTTTCCTAATGAGGAATATTGCTAAGCTCACCTTAAGTGTTGCAGTCCTCAGGTCCTAGCTGAGCTCTTTTTCTCTTTATTTTCTAATCACTCTTCTTTCTCTTAAAAATCTTTCCTCACCAGTCTTTTTTGGCTGTATGCCATGTGTCAAAACAGTGGTAGAGTCAGGGAGTTCCTAGAGAAGAAAAAAGAAAATCCAGAGGAATATGAGACAGTAAGAGCTTAGAAAAGCTCCTGTGCTGAGTAGTTCAAATTCTTGACATACAAGATGAAAAGGGTTGTTTTAAAATAGATTAACGTTTTCTTAAGGCTCAATAATTACAACCCATTATTATGTGGAGATTTTTTGGTTGGGTGAAAAAATCTGCAGGTTGGATTACTCATGGATCACACCACCTGGCATAATCCATGAGTGGTTCTGCTAATTCTGTCCTTTCCTTTGCTCATTTCTGCATTCTCTGTCCTGCTGGCTTGGCTGTGCAGAGGGATGCTCTGGTTTCCCTCTGTGGGTGTAAGGCTGACTGTGTGGTGCAGAAGTGCATGGCAGGGACATTTCCATCCCTGGCAGGGACATTTCCATCCCTGGCAGGGACATTTCCATCCATGGCAGGGACATTTCCATCCATAGCAGGGACGTTTCCATCCATGGCAGAGACGTTTCCATCCATGGCAGGGATGTTTCCATCCATGGCAGAGACGTTTCCATCCATGGCAGGGATGTTTCCATCTCTTCCTACAGCAGGTTCCTCCTTGTTTTTACCTGGGCTGGCTCAGGGTGGTGTTTCTGTCTCAACTCCAGGTGTTCTCATCCAGCCTCGAGGCTGGCAGGGCAGCAAAGCCAAATGTATCCCAGCTCAGTGTGGCCAGGAGATTCCAGGGAGCATCCTGAGACCTTTGGAATGCACTGGACTTCCCTGGTGCTGCACTGTCCTCCCTCAAGACAAGGAATGCAGAGGTGCTTCTGATTCCATTTCCAAACCATAATACATTTTTTATGGCTGCTGAGTGCTGTGCTAATGAATGGTGCCAGTGTGAGGCTGAAGTCATCTGTTTCCTAGAGCAGGGGTGGCAGGGATGAGAGCTGTCTAAGCCCACATGCATTTATTGTAACCCGAAGATAAGGGGGATACCCTTTAAATGTAACATTTATTGGCCCACTAACTCCTTGCCTGGGTCTGTGGCCTGCCAACCAAAGTGCTGTTTGAATTATTCAGAGAACACAATGTGTGTGGAGGGTAGAGGAGCTCACAGCCAGCTTTGTGCCAGCAGCTCCTACAGTGGAATTGTATTTCCCTCCAGTGAAATCTCCTGGAATGTGTTTTCATCAGTATATGCAAATACTGTATAACTACAGATACAAACGTACAAAATTTTATTTTTAGGAGAAAGTTTAAAATTTTAATTTTTTTTCCATTCTAAATGTGAAAAAAAAAGGAAAATTAAGAAAACTATGTGAAGAAAAAAAATCTGGAAGTTTTGGTGTAGAACTGAGGAGTTGCTCAATTATTTAGACATACTGAAATATTTGTGTTTCATATTATTCTATGTGGTTCTCGATAACTGTTCAGTTGGACTCTCTATACCATGACCAGCTCCTTTTCCAAGGATAAATATTTCTGGCCCTGCTGTGACCTGAGGCTGCCCCTTGCCTTGAGGCAAGGACAGCAGTGGGAGATGCCAGCCCCAGCCCGTGCCCATGGGTGGATGTGCTGCTGCTCCAGATCAGGGCAGTGCTGTGCAAGGCTTGACTGCCCAGGACAGTGCTGGCTCCTCAGGATCTGTATCACCACAACTGTGCCACTGGTGTGTCACAGCACAGGGGACAAACAAACTCAGCACTGCTTCAGTGCCCCTCTCTCTGCCTTATCTCTGATCCTAACTGAGCAGTGCAGGAGCACTGGAGCCCTCTTCCCTGGCATGGAGATTTAAAGGGAGCATCCCTAGGGACTCCTCTCCACATCTCTTTTCTATTTCTTTTCATTCCTCAAACAAAGAAAATAAATATGAGCATGTGGCCCTGCTGCTCACAGGGTAAGTCAGGCACATTTATTTAAGGCTCAGTGTTGTGAGATAAACCCAGGCCAGTGGGAATCCATCTCCCCTGGCTGCAGGGGCTGTGAGCAGCCTCAGGGCTGTCAGCTGGGTGGAGCAGGGTGGGATGGAGGGGTTTGGACCTGTGGTGTTGGCAGCACTCGGAGCTGGGGCCGCTTCTGCTCAGTCCTGCTCAGGGAGCAGGGATGGGCTGGAGGGGCAGCGTGGGCAGCAGAGCCCTGCCTGCTCTGCCAGATCAAAGCCTGGAGGTGCAGGGACCAAGGGGATTGAAGAGCTTGCATGAGGAGTTGAGAGAGCGTGGCTGAGATGGTGTCAGCAGAGGACACGGACCCACTGCCGGCACAGGCCAGGCCTTGCTGCTGTTTCAGCTTCAAAAGGCAGCCCCAGGGCTGCTGGAGGTCACTGAGTCAAATCTGCAGCAAAGACAAAACCTTGGACTTTGCTGGCAATTTGTGTTAGACCTAGAAAAATCTCTAGAGAAAACACAATGGGACTTTTAGGCTGGCAGAAGCTGGCTGGAGCCAGAGCTTCATGATGTCTTGGCAGGAGCACACAGGCTTCTGGCTGAACCAGTCAGAGCAGAATCCACTGTGTGTACTTTGCCTTCCACAAAGCCAGGCAGCTTCAAGAAAAACACTTCCATGCTCTGCAGTCGAGGCTGGCATTGCTCAGCACTTCCTTGCACCAGCTCCAGGATGAGGTTTTTGCTAACTCAGGCTGCACAGGCTCCAACAATTTCTTGACTGTTCTGCACAACTATAACATGTTATAGCACAGTATTGGAGTGACAAAACAGAGCAGGGAGAGGGCACAACAAGGCTGAGAATACCATGTCATGTTTGAAAAACATGAAATAAATGAATAGCAATCAATTGCTCTGATGCTCATCTTCATGTATGACCATGCTTTTGCCAGCTCAACAGCTGGCACCAGAGTCTTAGATTTCCTCTATCTCCAACTTGTATTTGCTGTGTGGCATTGAGGGAGGCCATGGCACCACATTATTTTAGAAACAGCTCTTCCCTGTATCCTTATAACACATGGTGCTCACTAAAGCCCAATTTTCAGGAGTGCTCAGCTGCTGAAATCAATGAAGACTGTGCTTCATTAGAGAAAGTGCTCTGTGGAGCCAAGTTCTCTGAAAAATCAAATCTCAGGTGTTTCCCAATGAATGCTTAAAATTAGCAGATGTTTCTGAACATGTCAGGACTGTTATTGCCACCTATAAAATGGGAATAGTGAAATAACTTTGGCAAAACAACTGTAAAACAGGCCATTGGTATTTGTTGAGCATCTATCTGATACTATCCGGTGAAGCTGTACAGAAAAGCCCTTGAGGAAATTAATCATTGTGCATTCAGAGGAGGATGTGAATGGAGTGTCAGTAAACAAGGCCTAGGTCCACACTATGGACAAAGAGGAGCAAACAAAATCCTGAGTGGTTGCTCATTAGCTGAACACCTTCCATTCTGTGTAGGGAAATAGGAGCATGGGATCATGTAATTAAAGATTGTATCTTGGCGTGCATGCACAAGAGGCCTGAATTAAGGTGGTGGCTGCAGCCTTAATCCTGGCCTTTCATAACTTCCAAGCCCTTGACTTTGTAACCTCAATAATGTTGCCTTAATGTATTTCTGTGTGTAGTTTAAATCTGCAGGACCTGAAAAGGCCCTTTCTGTTTATCAATGCGATTGTTAACAAATGATTTGGGGATGAAAAATCAAAGCAATCTCTTTGCCACAGAAGCGCTTTCACACAACATATCAGGAGCAGACAGCAACTTGCTCTGCTATTGTTTCCCTTCCTCTGCACCCATCCCCAGCGTCCCCCAGCCTGGCACTGCCTTTCATCCCCACTCTGTTGCACAACCCCTTCTGCACAACACTGACCCACTTTGTTTTCAGATTCCAGAGAGATGCAGGAGGCAATGGATTGCAACTTTATGCAATCAAAGCAAATAAAACAAGATTAAACCTCTCTGTGGAGGTCTTGTGGCTTGAAGGAATTGCTGAGATTAATGGATGGGCTACTGCACCCAATATAGTGGACAACACACCTCTCTTCACCAGTCCCTTGTGTTTCAAAATACCATAATATTGACACTGAGAATCCTTTTCTCTTCTGCATTGTGCTTTACACCTGCCTTTCTTTTTCCCTGGTGTTATTTTAAGAGTGTTTGCAATTTTTCCCCCTAGATAAATGCTTCTGAGAAACTAGTTGCTCATCAGAAGAATACACAATACATTTAATTATTTTATCTGGAGGTAAATTAATCGTTATTCTAAGGATCTCATTTTATTTTCTGATTTTGATTAGAGAGACTGGTCAGTGCATTATTTTCAGACCTTTAAATCTTGTTGTTTCTGCTGGAATTAAAATAGCAAATTATGAAACATGAGAGAAGTATTGAAAATTTGGGGCATTTTCATCCATCAGCTGTAAAAAAATTCTCCAGTGTAACAGAAACACAATAGGAGTTGATGGGCACTGTCAAGATGTGATGGCAAACTGGGTACCCAGACTAGCAGTGTTTCTGAGGGGTTTTGGGTCTGGTTTTGCAGCTGTTTGTGCAAGTTTGGGTTCAGTTTGTGCAGGTTTGGGTTCAGTTTGTGTGTGTTGCTGTTCTGGATTCCCAGCTAACAATTCTCCCTGTTTGATGCTTCCCTGTGAGGGTGGGCAGGCCCTGGCCCAGAGCAGCTGTGGCTGCCCCTGGATCCCTGGCAGTGCCCAAGGCCAGGCTGGACAGGGCTTGGAGCAGCCTGGGACAGTGGGAGGTGTCCCTGCCATGGGAGGGGTGGGGCTGGATGGGCTTTGAGGTCCCTTCCAACCCAAACCCTTCTGGGATTCTCTGCTGGCCAAGCTGTAGGATTTCTCTCAGCTGTACCCTGCAGACATCCTAGTATCTTGCAAGCTGAAGCTCTGTACCCAGTGCTGTGGGTGAATGTGGGGGTGGTGGTTTTGCTGTGGTTTCTGGTTCTGTGCTGTTCCCTTTGGCTGTTTCTGGCTTCCCCCCATGTCCTGCCCTGTCCCTTGGAGCTGCTGCAGCTGACAGCAGGCTTGGGATGGAACTGGGAAAGAATTTCAAATCAACTTTTGTAGCTACTGAAAATGTATTTTCTTTTCCCTTAATTAGCTTCTTCCTTCTGCACTAGTGTTCCGATCAAATGTGAATTGTTTGTACCTTGAAAGGCTCCAGAGATGCCTTTCTTACAGTTCTGTTTGACACAGACCTTTGGATGTCTGAATAGTGAAGATATTAGAATAGTGAAGATAGTGAAGGACAGACTGGCAGGTTCAGCCTTGATTTTCTAAATACTTGTGTTTAAAATGGAGTATTACACTGATATTTCATAACTATTTGATTTTTTAAAAAAATGTCTAATTTCTTTATTCTTGGAGTGAAGGATAAATTGTTGGGCTCTGATATAAAGGTGTAAAAGACTTTAGCAAGAACCTGAGGAGCAAATAATTGGAATATAGTTGTAAACCTTTACAATTGTAATTTGGTTTAACTAGCACTGCAGTGTAAACTACTCCTATTTTTTAATAATCAGTTTAAAAAAGTTGTATTTTACTGAGGTCACATTCAGAAAAGAAGTTTTTACAACACTGAAATTGTAGTGAAAATCCACAAGGATGGTTTGGAAAGGTCAAGGCTGGAAATCCCTGAACAGCACCTGAAATGTTCATCCAGAGAAATTTCTGCAGTGTATTTGCTACACACCGTGCTTACCGTGTTGTTTTTCATCCAGCATTCCCATAGAAAAATCCTGAAATAAGGAGTGGAACAGAGTTACTCACATGTATTTTTTAAGGTTTGTCAGAGGGCAAGGGTGGACAGTGATGGGCTGCCTCTGAGGTGGGGTTCATGGGGGTGATGAGTGTACCCCACAAAGCCCTGCTCTGCTCCCACTCAGGGTTTGATGTTTAATCAGGGAGTTGTCATTTATGTAGCAAGAAGATGGACTTTGCTGAAATAAATCAGGCACAGCTCCCTGAACGACCTGATGAGAATGCAGGGTGTCCTTCAAGCCTCCTACCATGAGAAATGATCTGATGGAGATCATTGATGACATGGGGGCTGCTTCTCCTCCCCTGGGCTGGGGCAAGGCTGGGCTGAGCCAGGTGATGACAGTGCCCTGCCAGGCAGGAGCCTGCTCAGCACCACAGGCCCTTCCCTGCCAGAGCACCTACAGCAGGATCAGCCTGATTAATGTGCCCAGTAGAAATAAAACAAATGGAAATTTTTTTAGATTATACAGTACACTCATAAATATTAATGCACTCTTGTATTGAATTGTGTGTAATTACATATTTATACATTTAAGTCACCTTCCTGATACACTTAAGGCACTTTACTGATGAAAGATATCTCTGAAAGAGATGGTTTTAAACTGTGCCTAATATGTTTGTAGGATTTACTGAATAATGTGTGGGCTTGTATGCTGGCAGGAGAGGAGAAAAACCTCCATTAGAGACTGGAAGTGTTCATGGGGTCTGCTGCTCAGGCTGAATCCACTCCATGGGTAGCTGCTGAAAAATACGTCTCGACATGAAATATTACTACATCTTCTTATCTATGTAGATAAGGTCTGTGCAGTCCTGTCACCTTAGAGTAATTACAGCTTATTACTCTAATCATGATGATGCCTGAAGACTGTAATTAAGATTGTGCTGGCTAATGTACTAGCACACGGCATGGTACAGCTATTGTCCTATCTAAACAAGGGGAAGATAAAAATGGGCTGAGGGAGAAAGGGCAGAAGGGGGGAAGTGATTTATGCAGGGCCGTGGTTCCCAGCCAAGAGCTGCCTCCACAGAGCCTGGGGGCTCCATGGGGCAGAATCTGACACAATCCCACATAGTTTGCACCTCAAACACCAGGAGAACACCCTGGGAGAGCTCTATTCAAGCTACTTTTAATGCATCTTGTCCTCCTGTGTCTTAGTTTTATTCTTTTATCATGTCCTCTTGCATGTCCTCATCTAGTCTGCAGATGAAGAATTTAACACACATTTCTATGCACATACTTATTTTCAGGCCAAGTCCTGTCTCTGCTGAAATCCATGAGAGGCTCTACCCCACAGGTCCCTCACAAAGGGTTTGATCCCCAGTACTCTGTAATTTTCCCCACTGTGGTGTCAGCTGGTGAAAAGCAGACAGCTCTTCTGGAGGAACAGGGTTGTCTAAATACCAATCCTTATGGCCAAATTTCATAGCAAGCCCACCCACCAAACAGGATTTAAGGCCCCCTTCACAAGTTAGGCACGTCTGGAGCTCCTTGGTGTCTCTCTGCTTTTGAGCAGAAGAGGAACTGTAGAGGGATGGAATGCAGGAAAATAGAGATAGTAATGAAGGTAATCTCACCCCTAAGAAGTTACAGCTGCACTAATTATCAAGAATTAAGAACAGGCCTGCCCTTAATAAGCCACAGCTATATCCAGTTAAGATGGGTGTTATAAAAGAGTGGGTTGGCTGGTAGAGAAGTTAGTGAGAGCTGGAGCTTGTTGGCTGTGCTGTGAGGAGCTGCCCATGAGAAATCTCTGAGAAGGTATGGAAGCTTTACAATATGATAATAACAAGGAATATTCTTTAACTTTGAACATTCCTACCAATCCTTCTTTCTGCCTTGGAAGGTGCCTTTTCATCCAGGCTGGGGAAGGCTTTGTGAATTTGGTGTCACCCATCTTACCACAGGTGTGTGAGCAGATTCTTTCCTCCCACTTCTCCTGGGCCCCACGTTCTTTAGGTGTACCTGACAGTTTGTGAAGCCTTGTGCACTTGTCTGGAGCATGGGCTCTGAGGAAGGGTCATCCCAGGTACATCCACAGTGATCTGCTGAGTCTGACCCATCTCACTACCCCCCTTAAAGCTGACAGGAACAAGTTATTTCTTGATGGAAGTGCCTGGCCCCTTTAGACATTTTATAAGCTTCTGGAAACCTGCCACTGTTTCATTGAGATCACTCACAGCTGAGGGAAAAATCCCACAAAAGCTACTTAGTCATTAAAGATTTTTTTTTTCCAGAAAGTTTCCCCTTTGTTCACTCCTTCAGCCTTTCACATTTAGAGTGAATCCTCTTGAATAGCATTTGTATCTACAAACATGAGCTCTGTGTTTTAAAAGAAGTCTTTGCTGGTATAATGTTCTACTCATAAAACACTGGATTTTTTTTTATGCTGACCTGAAAAAAAGAATTGTTAGCAGCATGACAGCTATATTAAGTTACAAATCAGTTCTCACATAAAATATCTGCTGTTTTATAACCTGCCCTTGCTGTCCAGGAGGTTCAGGTATGTTTGTAGATGCTGTAGTTTTATGAAGCTGTTGATGGGGAGCACTGGTGAAATGGTTACTGTACCTGAGAATTTGCCTTCCTGCATTTATGGTGTGCAGCTAAACCTAAAACCTTCCTGGGAAGGGAGGCAGAAGGTGTGCTGAGAAAAGGGCTTGTTCCTGCTTTTGATTTTCTTGGGCAGCTCCGTAGGATTCCTCTGCTTGTGCACAAGGAGATCCCAAAGCATTTTAGGAAGATCAGTGCTACTCCTGAGATCCTTTTCAGTAGAGGCAGGGAGGGACCAGTGAATAGACACAGGAGGTTTCTTAAATTACTTATCCTGTATGTAGCTAAGGATGCTCAAATTCTCTTTCATGAAGTTGGATAAGGCTCCTAACTTTTTGGATATGAATAACACTGTGAAGAAAAACCCAGGGAAAAGTCCTGTGGTGTCTTTGGTGAAGAAAAGGTAGAAAAAATGTCTTATAGCTTCTGTTCAGTACTCCCATCTTTACTGCCTGTAAAATCATTTCCTTTGCTAAATATCAAATTTGAACAATGACTGTCTTCAGTTTAATTAATCATCTCATTGGTTTCAGTTATGAATTTTGTGAAGCTCTTGTGTTTTAGAGAGTCATTTAGGGAGCAGTCTTTAATTAAAGCCAAACTGCTTTTTGCCCTTAGGCATGTTTTTTTGCATAAAAAGGTGCCATAATTTGAATTATATTCTCCTGAGCCTTAGTCTTTATGTGACACAGGGACCAATAGCCCTTCCTGCTGTCAGTTATGATATTAAGTGACTGTAAACAACAGCTGAAAGGCTCACAAGATTACCCAGCACCTTATGGTGGGCATGGAAGCTTCTGGCCCAAGCAGCCAGGCATGTTAGCAGAGAGTGCTGAAAGCACAACCCTGCTTCAGTAACCTCCCCTCCCAGGGCAGCTCTAGGATTAGATGTGCCTCAGCACCTTACATTTATTGGATGCAGAATCTGCACTGGAATTAACATCTTCTCATTCTTCTCTCCTAATGGATTCTCCAGCCTCCTCTTCCTCTGCTTGTAATTCTGTGCTGTTGAAACAGATTCATTTCAAGTAACATTTATCTGAAATGAAAATACAGGTTCTGTGTGTTACAGGTTATTTGTAAGAAAACAGCTGTGGGCTAAGTGACACAGCTCACACTTGTGTTACAAGAGTGTTGTATTTTTTAGAAACAGACATTGTCACTGACCCTTCAATCCCCAGAATCAAAGTTTTCAAATAGAAGTTGCTTTTTTCGTGCACTTTTCACCCCTCTCTCTGAGACTTAGAAAGCTGCTGCTTAAATCAGACTTGAGGGAAGCATGCCCTGAAGTCAATGGAGATTCATTGGCCCTAATTGGATTTAGGTCAGCTCATGCCTTGGCTTCTCAAATACAAGAAATAATAAGAATAAATATTGAAAAGTCAAGCATTGTTTAAATCAAAGCAGATTGTTAATTTAAGCATTCTAAGCAAATGCTGTCTCCCAAATGTATGCTCTCTTGATACATGAGATGCTTATGAGAATTGAGGTTGACTGTGTGAAGTCTCCAGGGGGATGTGTCTCCTTCCATGCACTCACTTCATCCTGCCAATTTTATTTAGCATTTGCCTATCTTTTGATTAAGAGGACATCAGTGAAGAGTGGGTTTGTTCCTTTTCTGGTGACTGCAGCATTGCCCTGAGAGTGCTTTGCTGGTCACCTGGAACCAAGCCAGAGCTGTAGTTTGACCACAGTGTTTTTTTTCCTCCCTTTGCAGAAGGACATAGCTCTGAAACCTCAGGAACGTGTGGAGAAACGACAGAACCCTCTAGCCAAGAAGAAAAGGGAAGCACTTGCCAATGGGCTGTCATACCTTCCAAAAAAGAACAGACTCCACCACCACCAGTACAGCTCCGACCGGGAAAATGACCGAAACCTGTGCCAGCACCTTGGGAAAAGGAAGAAGTTACCGAAGGGCCTCAGACAGGTGGGAGACAAGTTTCCTGCTGCGGGGAGGGAGGGCTCTGCCCGTTGGTTCATGGTATGTAGAAGCCAATTTCTCATTTTGTGGGATTGCTTATTTTAATGCTCTTGTAGTTGTTTTGTTCTTGGGCTCTTGAGTGCGATGTGGTGCAGTGTCCTACCACTGAGGGGGAGAGCAAGTGGTGCATTGATGCTGGTCTGATTAATAAATGTGTGAAGGTGGGAAGAGCTTTCCACAGGCTGGCTTTGAGACTGTCAGGGCAAACAATTGCGGTCTCTCTGTGGTTGCGAAGCCAACTTTGTCCTATAAAGACCTTCTTGTCTTCAGGCTTTGTACACAGAAGCAAAAGAGCCCTCTGAACATCCAGGGTGAGGTGAGGCAATTGCAAGAAGGGTAGCTGTTAATCAAGGCAAAGCTTTAAGACTGATTAGAGTGTCAGTGGTGCTGGTGTCTGCTCCCCTGGGTTACTGATCACCCACCCTAAGCAAGAACTTCTGCCTTCCCAACAGTGGTGGGAGTGAGCAGGCAACATCCAGGATTGCAAAGCTTGAGGCTGAAAACATTGGATTTGTCTTCATGACTGTGCAGTGTTGTGTTTGTTGTGCTTTTTAAGGAAGAAAGCGTGACAAGTGTGGTTTCTATGATGCTGATAATAGTAATACTACCACCTAGTAGTAGTGACTAGGTCAGCTTTTGCCTGTATTTGAGTGATATTAATGACACTTGAACCAAAATTTAAATGTTTAATAGGGGTGGTTGGTATTCATGGAATCAGTTTTCATCCTCGTTTAATGCAAACCAAACCTTGCTTTGCAGAGAAACTTGTAGCAAATAGTGAGAATTCACTGCTTCTCATTTTGTGAGTTCAAGGGGATGGAAGGAACATTGAGGATGACAAGTGTGCTGAGTTGTATTCAATTTTGATATGCAGAGTTAGAGAAGCTGGGAAGAAATAGGTTTTCATGATAATTTTGAAGCCTAAATGTTAAGCTGTATATAGGAATATAGTAAGAGATTATATAGTTCTTTAGCTGAGCAAAGAAATTGTAAAATGCCTGTTCCACACTACCAGCTGTTAAAGGTGTTTCTTCTGATTTTATTTTACTTGGTATTTCAAAGGAAGGTGGATAGTTGATAGCCTCTTCAGGATGGTTGATGCAATGATTCCATTACCAGTAGATATTGAAAGTTGCTGTGTTTCCTTGACTATTTGCTGTGTTCACCTCCGTGGTCTCTGTTTTGTTTTGGTCTGTCAGATGTGTCTCCTTTGTGCACTTTGAACTCTCCTAGTGGGGCCTAATGTCAGTTGGAACCTTTCTGCCAAGAATTTCATCTGTGATGGAAACTGGTCTCCCTGCTGATGGAGATTATTTGTGAGGTTGTGTTTTTTGGGAATGAATATGTATTGGCTTGGAAGGTATTGAGTTGACAAATGTCATGGAAGATGCTTTTCCTTTGAGCTGATAAATCTGAGTACTCTGCCTAATTCCTAAAGCATAAGACTGAGAGGAAATAAAGTATCTTGCTCATATAAATGTAATACATGTGGTAGGGTGTAGAGCTCCTCAGATAAGAACATTTAAGTCTTATGAACAGTTTAGGTACTGACAAACACATACAGCTTTGGCACTTAGCATGGAAAAAAGATGTCATGGAAAAGAATGCAATGTTCTTTGGAAAGACATGCCCACCACCTATAGGAAGAGTTTTGGGTAAGCATTTTCTGACCTCTTTCAAGACAAATGGTGAAGAGCACAAAAGAAGGAGATTGATAAGTTCTGAGCATGTTTTTTTTTCTGATCATGTTACATTTTTCCTCATCAAGTGACTCTTGGCTGCACACCTTGGGTCGCTTTGCCCACCCAGGTCCATCCCACTGAATCCCTGGGCTCCTGAGGGGGAAGTAGATTTGCTTTGTCAGCCTTCTCAGACAGCAGTGAGCCAAGAGCTGGGGCCACTGTAGTTTGTGTGTGACACAGCAGGAGTGTCCTCACCTAAAGTTCAGGCTTCTGCATGTATACAGTGTCCTTGCTATATTAGGGCTTTATATTTGATACGCAAACAATTTATCCTGCCTCTCCTGTCCCTGGGGGAATCCTGGATTGTCACCTGTGATTACTGTAACTGGATGGCAGGATGCAATCTCAGAGCTGTCACTTGCATCCCTGTGCTTGCATAAGACCTTGGCTGCAGCCTGTCCTTGCTGGGAAATGTTTTATACCTGGAGATCTCGTTCATAGTTTTTCCAGTGGTTAACAGTCCTGTTGGAAATGCTTTTCTGTGAAATCTGTTATCTGCTGGAAGTAACTCTCACTGCAGGATTTAGGGTATGAAGCTCCCTTGTCAAACAGATTTAGTTGAAGTCAGCTATTGAAAGCATTGCTAATTAGTTTTCAGAGAAAATCCTTGCAGTATTCATGCAGGTATTTATCCAGCTCTGCTGAAATGCCTACAGGTTTATTGAAATCCAGAAAATGTGAAACTGTAGGTTAATTAAGGCTCATATTTTACTAGTGAGAAGACTTTTGAACTCTGCTTTGTGAGCTTTTATAAATGTACTTATTAAATGCCTCAAGGAAATTTTAGTTGGCGTTAAGCAAACATAAGACTCATCAGAATATTTCTCCAGTGTTTTAAATTTAATTTCCTTTACGTTAATTGGTGATGGCATGTTTTTATGTGATTTCTGTAAAAATCATTTGGAAATCTTAAAGTGAACATTTTTAAACTAGTAAAAGGGTGGCAAACATTTTTAAATGGGTTTTAATGAGATTTTATTCCTCGAGGTCTGAGCACAGTGGGGCATGCCAGGAAACAATGAGCTTTCAGGGCAGACGGAGGGTTGAGAGTATTTTGATAATGAGGGGGAAGCATCATTTCTCTTTGTTTAGTGGGTGTGTGATTTGAAAAGAGCAGAAGATATTGATTTTTTGCTACCTCCACCATTTCCTTTACTGTTTTTCTTCATCTGGTGGGAGGTTCTTGCATATTCTTGCAGAAGAGGATCATCTCTGGTTATGCTTCTAAACCAGCAGTGTGTGTGTTGGACAAGGGGTGCCTTGGCTGGCCCACGTGTCTATTAGAGCCAGCGGCTGCTGGGCTCTGCCTTCACCACCTGATTCCAGAGATGCTTCCAGAATATCAAATCCCAATCCCAAATACTGCGGGAGTGCAGAGAAGGAGACAAATGGAAATGATAAATAGAGGGAAGAAAACTCATGATGGAGAAATGAATTAGGAAGTAAATTATAATGAGATAAAGGAGAAATGGGAAGAACAGCAGCAGAAGATACACTGCTGACTCTGGCAGTCCCCAGCTACAAGTGTTATAAACCACTGGCTTTCACCTCGTGGTCCATTACGTGAATCAATTAAAGGGGAGGGAGGGGAGTGCGGAAGCTGTTTCGTCTCAGAATTAAGTCCACGATCCCCTTGGCAGTCTCGCCCTGAATCTATGCATCTTAAGTTTGAGACTGCCGAGCCTTTGGGCGGCTGATCTGGACAGCCACCGTTGTCCCCTGCCGTTGTTCTCCTCTGCCATCCTCACTTGAGAGCATCGCGCTGTTCCCAGTGCTGATTAGTGCCACCACGCTGGTCCCCTGGTGCGGAGGTGCTCGTGTGCCTCAGTGCAGCAAAGCCGCGGTGCGGAGGGTGAAATGCCCGTGTGGCTGAGCCTGTCGTGCGGTCAGGGTGGCCGGTGCAGCTCTCAGCCCTGCCCGCACACGGTCCGGGAGCGGCGGGGGCGGCTCCGCGGGCACCGCGCGGGGAGGGAGCGCAGCAGATGGGCTGGATTGTCACCGGCGCTGTGATCCAGGGAGAGCTGACTGTGCTGACAAGCGATTTACAATGTGCTATTTACAGTTTGGGTTTGCAGGCTCTCAATGACATCTGAGTGCTCTTTAGCAACTGCTTTCATTACTACTTTTCTAAGAGCTGCTAATTGAAAATGAAATTGTGGGTGGGCTCTGGGAGAGCCGTAGCAGCTACAAGGACCATACGCAGCCACGGAGAACTGTTCCATTTCTTGGAGTCCCTTCTGGAGCTCTGTGCAAGGGAAGAAATGGAGGCGTATTTGTGCAGTGTGAGGTCAGACACCTTGGAAATCCTGCCTACAGCATGCATCACCCGGAGTTGAGTGATAAAGGCTTGAACCTCCTTGAACATAGCTGCTGGGATTTGGGATTCCTTTACTGGCAGCCAGTGGATTCCAGTGACTATAAAACTTCTGAAGATCAGGAAGGAACCTGGGCTGTGAAACTACCTCGTGCAGGGCAACACAGGGGATCCGAGGCTGTACGTGGGATTTTTGGGCTGATTTTGCACTGCTGGAGGTCTGGCTTTGTATGAAGTGACAGGAAACATCAGTAGTGAGGGGTAGAATGTGGGACAAAGTTACATGCCTTGGGAGTAGTACCGGCCAGGATCAGGTCAGCAGGGATATGGCCACACATTGATGGAAAGGGAGATAATGTTCCCATTCTGTATGTAAAGGGAGAAGTTGCTTGGTTTAGGGATTTTTTCAGATTCAAAATGCTAGTGCAGCCACCTTGAAATGAGTGGATTTGCTGTTTGTGCTGCAGCCTACACAGCGTGGTTTGATTCTTTGCCAGTATTGCAAAAGTCTGGAGGCACCTACAATAAGTGTCACCAGCAACAGGACCTGCAGGGGCCACTGGTTTAACAAAACTGTGTTGGTATCATGTCACTCAAAGCACTGGTAGTTAATCTAGCACATCAAACATTTAATTTGAAAAATAACCCATTAAATGATGAAAAAAATCAGATTACAGCTCTGAAAGAATAGAAAGGGCCGTTTTGTCTGGGTAACAGTGCTTCGAGGTTACATCACAGCAGGAGTGGGTGTAGTAATACAGTGGAAGAAGATGCTCCTGTGATAAAGGGGATGGGTAGATCTGGGCTTTGAGAACCCTCTGTAGGATAGAAAAGGGGAAAAAGGTCTGTGGGGATGGAATGGAGAGGTGAGGCTTTGCAGAGGTGTAGACTGGGCTGTGTGGGGTTTTTGAGGGGTAAATGTTACACGTAGTGTGCAAATAGAGGGGGATGCCTAGAGGGGGAGCAGGTTTTGTGAGCCAATAGCCTCTGTCCCTGCTCATGTCCAGCTCAGTTTATCCCATCCACCATGTGCTGTGAAAATGCTGAGTGCTTCACGCTGGCCAGTTGGTAATTTCACCCTTGGCAGGGACCCACACTTTATTTTCACACATGCACAGTGTGTGGATTCCTGTCTGTGTGGGAGCATGTGCTGAAAGCTGGGCTGCCATTCAGTCCCCTTCTCGTTTCCCATTTGGAAGCGCCGTGGGTGACAAACGGTGCTTGAATTACAAGCATTTTGTGATTCTCAACTGCTGTTTGCCTCTGATCAGAGGCCACAGAAATCTCCAGCTGCACTTAACCCGCAGCCACCGTATCCAGTGCGTCATCTGTGAAGGCACCCAGCTGCTCGAAAGCATCCAAACAACTTCTGGGCCCTGGTAATATATAATTGAGCTCAATGGGCACAGAAAAGACTGTTGTTCTCTGCAGAAAGGACTGAAAAATGATGTGTGTGGCTTCGTGTGCCTGTTGTTCCTTGCTGCACATCCCCCCGGCTTCCCCGAGCTTCTGAACGGGCACGTTGGATTCCAGGAGAGCACACACAAAGCCAGGCTTGGGGAGCCAGGAGAGCACACACAAAGCCAGGCTTGGGGAGCCAGGAGAGCACACACAAAGCCAGGCTTGGGGAGCCAGAAGAGCACACACAAAGCCAGGCTTGGGGGAACCAGGATAGCACACACAAAGCCAGGCTTGGGGGAACCAGGAGAGCACACACAAAGCCAGGCTTGAGGAGTGCAGAGCTGGTCCTGGGATGCTGCTCTGGGCCAGGCAGGGCTGTGCTCAGCCAGAACAAACCCCTGCAGTCACTGATCAGTGCTCAGGGAGCTGCCACTCTACCCAATGCTCGCCCACAATGACGTGTCACAGGCGTCCCCCCCTCATAATCACCAGTTTCACCTGCAATTTTTCAATAAGCTATTGAATTATACCTCTCTAAATGATACACTGCAAATCCAGCAGGTCCTAATTGCTAATGATGGTTCTGAAAGACTTTCATTTGACTGTAATTAGGTTTGCAAGCAATCAGCTGCCCTTATCAGGATGGAAACACATATAATATATAAAATACAGGCTGGTAGAAAGGGAGTGCTTTCTTAAAAGGAGGAGTGGAGAGGAAGATGTTTTATTAGGAGAAGCTGTGACATATTTTAACACCTTGAAAACATCATGTGTGAAATTAATTCTGCTCAGTATTATACCATCTGGCAATGTTATTGTTCTGTATATATTGCCATGTAAGTGTGCCTTTTTTGTCTGGGTATGAGCCTGTGTTTGAAATAGTAATCATGAGTCAAATTGATTACTCAGGATGTTATCGCTGCTAGAAGGCTTAAAAGTACATTTTGGGAAGTCCCAGGGACTCAAAATGGCTCCTTCATGGAGAGCTTCTCTTGCAGGGCTCATGGTGGAAGAAAAGGGCCTTGTTTTTGTCATGTCCCTGTGCTATGAATGAGTGTATGTGCCCAAAGGTAAGAGGAACTCTACCCAGATATTGTTTATTGATGCTGAAGTCCAAATGCCTGTATCTCAGCCTCAGAAGCACTGTGTTTGGTATGATGGTTTGATTCTGTCTCTGTGCTGCTGTGTGCACTGACCAGCTCAGAGCCTGCTGTGAGTGAGCAGCTTCAGCACCAGTGCAGGCACAGAGTCCCCAGGTGCAGAGTCAGAACAATATAAAACTTGGTTAGAGGCTGGTGTTTGCTCACTCTGGATGAAATATCAGCTGTTGGGCAGTCCTGTTGTCCCTCAACCAGGACTCAGGCCATTAGCACCTGACATGGTGACTGTGATTGTTGAGATACTTCTGGCTGGTGGAGGCTGTGCAGCCAAGGAGGACCTTGGAGGAACTCAGGTCACATCTGGACACAGGAATAGGCAGTGGGATATTAAGATCTCCCCCATTTCTCTCAAGCTGATGGTGTGAGCTGATCACCCCTGGGCTGTGGCAGAAGGGTTTCTTTGCCTTGTGCTTGCGCTTGCTTTTGTGTTGAGTGTGATCAGGCTTGCAAGAAAATGAGCAATGTTGGCATGTTTTTATTTCTAATGCAAATATTGACACTCTCTCTGCTCTGCCCTGCTGCATTTCACTTTGTCTTTTGGCTCCAGTTTGCTCTGAGATAGAGTTGCAGAGATGTCACCACACTGTTACCTGGCCAGGTGATGCTGTGGCAGAGGAAGTGCCCCTGTGTGCACCACCCACCCAGTGTGACACAAACTCCCAGCAAATTCCAACTGAAAAGAGGAGATTAGAAACAGTCACTTTTGGGCTAACCTAATTATGTTAATCAATTACACATCTTGAGAATTTTAGTTTTAAAAAGCAGTTTCTTGTGGACAGAGCAGCTATTGTCTCTCAGGATTATCTTTTTTCTTTTAATGTTGGCACCCTACTTTAATTGAAAACTTAAATGATTGTTAAATGTGCCAGGAAGTGAACCATATTTTAAATGTTCAATGCAATCAATTGCTGTCTTAAAAGTTTCCATGCGTGTTACCAGTAAGGAATTAAACAAAAAATTAATTTTGACTGAGTCTGCCTGGAGATAAATTAAATGCTAGTTTAAGTATTATAAGACAGTATAATAAAGTGACCATTTTTAATTTAAAGAGGAAGTCATCCAGAACTTTTTAAAATATTTTTTTGTATTCTAGAAATAAATTTAGACCAAGACTTCTAGCCTATGGGTTTGCCTGCAGATTAATTGTAAGCACAAAAGTATATCCTCACATTTGAGTCATGTTACTTGATTCTTGTTTTTTCCTCTACAAACTCAGTTTTCAGCAGGGCAGGAGGCGTGGGAGCGATGGGTGTGGCTGTGGCTCCCAGCAGCACAGGGTGGGTTTGCAGCATTGCTGTGCTGCAGGGCTGGTGGCAGGGCAGGGGCTGCTGCAGGGGGCACAGGGAGACTGGGGTGTCCCACTGGGAGCAGCCTCAGGAGCCTGTCAGCCTCTCATGGATGCTTAAACTCGTGCTTAGGCTTTTGTACCCTTGGTCCAGCTCCTGAGTGCTGTAACTCCATGGATGCAGGGGCACAGCCTGGGCCATGGCTTTGGAAAATGTGCAGGGACACTTTCAAAGTATCAGTGAACAGCACTGAGAGGAGCTGTTCCCGAGGGCTGTGGAAGGCTCTCTGTCTGGCCTTCCCAAGGAAGCAGCAGTGCCTTGGCTTGGCTAAGTGGGTTGGTTTTCTGTGCCTTGGCAGCCTAAAGGCAGCACTCCTGCTTTTACAGCTGGCTCATTCCAGTGCCTTGGATGTGGAGGGAGGCTGTGACTGCCCTGGGTCTGAACAGCTGCCCCTGGGGCTGGGATTTATCACAAGTGGGGAGCCGAGGGCAGGGGAATGGCAGTGTGCAGTAAATCCCTGTGAAATTCCAGGATGGCGCTCACACAATTGCTTTCATGCACTTTGCAGTGCTTTGGGGGCCATTGTGGAGGTTTTGAGCTTTCCCTGGGTTTAGCCTGGCTGGCTCTGGCCAGTCCCAGAGGCTGCCTGTGTTCCCATAGGAGGCATGGCATTGCTGGAAGAAACAGGGTGCACTTCTAAAATTTCTGCTATTTATTTCATTTTGGCAAAAAATGACCTGGGTGTACAGCTTAGGCGAATAATTGATAATCTTCCTCAGCCTGGAGGAAGTTGTTCTCTGCTTTGTGGAGTTTCAAAAGTCGCAATGCTGCAATTTCATAAAATGAAGACATCTTAATTTGTGCCCAAACCCACTGAAATGGAACAAACTTTTAAATCTAAGTCCCCCATTTTCTGTTTAATGTTTTATCAACAGTATATGAGCTCTGTGCACTAGGAAGACCTCCTCTGTTACTAGCAAAATGTGCCATAGGTGATTGTTTTCTCTAAGCTTGCTATACTCTTGGATAATTCCAATGGATATTTGGATTGGTTGTGGAGCCAGTTGAAGAACACAGTGCAGCCATTACTGTGTAAGGCCACGACTCCCAAAACAGACAAAACAAACTTCTCCTTTCCTCCTGACCTTTCCCTGCAACAATTTTCGCTGTTCAATATTAAAATACCATGAGGTTCTATGAGCAAAAATGAAAGAGTTACCCTCAGGAATTTTTAATTAAATTTGCTACAAGAATACAAATATTTTTATAGAAGATTGACTGCAAAATTTACTGTGGTTTTGTGTTTCCAGTGCTGTTGGAAGTTTGTCTCTAATATCAACAACACCATTCAGGCTGTGACAAAATACCTACTCCTGATGTGTCTAATTCCCATTTTTTAATAGTAAGTGTAAGATCAGTTTCAAAATTATCCTTCTGTATTGGATCAGCTATTGAAGACTGTTCAAATAAGTCACTCTGTTGTGAGTGGACTTCCTTGAAAAAGCTAAACTTAGCAAAGTCCCCCATTACTCAGGAGGGTGCAGGAGCCTGTTACTGGCCATAGCTGCTCCCCTGGTGTCTGCCTTCATCCTCTGCTGGGCTCTGTGAGCTGTAGGGACCTGCTTTAAGAAAATGCAAATCTCCACTTTCTCCAATTAAAGAAGAATTGCTGCTGCAGTTTAATCACAATTCCTCCTATCATGGAAGACACCAGAAGGCTGTGCTCTCTGTAGTCTAGCAAAGACACAGGAAGAGAGCATTAGTTTTTCTAGATCTGTCCATGTGTGCACATCTTGAGACATCTCACATCTATAGAAGGTAAAATTTGACAAAATATGACAGAGGTGTAAACTAGTGCAGAAAGTTAAGCCTTCAACCCAAAGCCTGCTGAGATCCTGCAAGAAATTGTTGGAGATGGAAGCACGAACATAATTGGTTTGCAGGCAGAGGTTGATTTAGGTCATATAAAAAGCCATGGGCCATTGCAGTCTCTGACAGCAAAGACTGAGTCACTGACCTCAAAGTTCCCGTGTCCTGTGTGTCCTTTCCCACGTGGTGGAGTTACAAATGGTTGTAATGGACCTGTGAGCTTAAGAAAGAAGAATTGAGTTTGTCTCATGCAACCCATTTCTGCATGAACAGAGAAACAAGAGAGAAACCCCCAAGTTTGCTCATAAAATGCTGTCAAGTCTAAGCCCAGCTTGCCCTGCTAACCTTGTCCCCAGGCTCAAGTCTGTAAATCAATAAAAATAATACAGCTAAGAATGGGTGTAAAACTGGAAACTGAGGTTTGATACCTTTCCTTGTGATTCAGGTTGGCTTTTTCTAAATATGTTAATAAAAAATATTTCAGTCATAAAGCAGGTGGATTTTCTCCAGCCATTGGAAGCAGCAGATATTTCACACATGAAATTTCTCCATGGTACTTTTATTTTTGTCAACCATGTTCATCATTTCCTTCTGAACAGGTTTTTCTCTGATCTAGTTGAACAAAAAAAAATCTACTTTTATAAATGAAATAAAAATTGAGTGCCCAAAGCATGCAGAGAGTTAATAAAAATGGAAATTCTGTTAAAATCACTAATCAATCTGTTTAATGTTTTATTGTCTCCCCTCCCCCCAACACATGTTCTTTTCTTGTAAAGCGCCTTATTGCTTCCTGCTTGTTTATCAGCTTTTAGCAAGTCAAGCAGCATTCAAATTGCTTTGATGTTAATTATATAACCTGCTCAATAGGGCTTGCTAGGTGAAGGAAAATAGCTCCTATGTTTAAGAAAATAAATTGATATCCAGACAAGTGCTCTGTGCTTTGGTTCTGAAGAAGGAAACGACAGGATCCTGATTACTTTAGTGTTGTGTTGTCAAATAAAAGCTATATTTGGGTGGCATGATGCTCTCAGTTTGCAAGGTTTGATATTGGTTGTCTTCATTTCTCTTGGTGGTACAGAATGATGTGCTGAGGACTGATCCTGCTAACTGGAAAAGGAGTGAGTTTGCATATCTCCTGTGCCAAAGTAAAAGATTCAGGAAGCAGGGGTTCTGCCTTAGCCCACAGAAGCTGTTACTAATGAGTCCTTGGGATGCTGGGTTATCCCAGCTGCTCCACTGCTCCTGCTCTGGACTCTGGCCCAGCCCGAGCTGCCCTTACTCAATTCAGTTCAGGTGCTATTGGCATTAACATTTGAGCTGTAGCTCAGGCTGAGGATTTCCCAAACATACTCTTAGAGTGTAGAAAAGCTTGGAGCAGCCTCTGCATGGAACTGCCATGTGCTCAGTCAGTGTCCAGATGTGACCCCTGTGAGGGCATGGCCCTGGTGCCAGGCTGGAGCTGCACTGGGACCTGCCCTGGGCTCTGCATACCCCAGCCCCACAGCCCTGAGCTCATCCTGCATGGAAATGGTGTTTCATCAGGAAGAACTTGTCTACCAATCCCTAATCAAGGCAGATAGGTTTAATTGGAGAATTTGTGCAGAGTTTGGAGATCTGCAGATGAAAGGTTGTACCTGGTGATGAATGAATATTAATAATTCCTTATGCACAGTGCGAGAGCCATGGCAGCTGACGGGATTTGTGTGGAATGACTGGATGGCAGCTCCAGGAAGCAGTGCAAGCCTTCAGCTTATTAATGGCATTGTCTTTATAAATCAGTAACAGTGCAGGGAGGGAGGCTGGATTGTGTATCATTACAAAATGCTTTGGAAAGATCTGAAGTCAGATTTGTGGTCTGATGCTTCCTGTAAGAAGTGCAGTGTTTTTCATGATGGAAGGAGTTTATTTGCAGTACTAAGGCTTGTGCTTCCAATGTTTTAAATGAACCTGTGCTTTCATATGCAATAAATACTGAAAACGATCCCTTCAAACTTCATTCATTATCATAATGATATATTTTGATATAATCGTTACTGGTGGGCTATTACTGGTCTAAATCATGTACCAGAGGGTGTGTTGTTTCCAGGAGTGAGTGTCAGGAGATTTTTGTACTATTTTAGAGTGGTCATAAAGCATTTCCAGGAGTGGAGCTGTATGAGACTGTAACATCGCCTAGGGGGAAAGAGATCTTACCTATCAATAGCAATGCAAGGCTTGTAATTTTAAGTCTTTCTAATTTAAATCATGAAAATCTGTTTTTCATGAATAATTCAGGACTCTGATTTAGTAGAATTATTTCCAGCCCATGTATATTAAGCAGCCAACCTGCTATGCCAGCTCTGTTTTCAGACACTGTTGATGGGGGGTTTCTCTTTCCTGCAGAAATGATCATCTTTGTCTGTTAGAAAATAAAGCTGCTGTGGTATTTTGTTCTTTTGATTGCACGAGGATTTTGCTTTAAACCTTGTAGGCTAAAATTCAAGCTGAAGAAAAATAAAGCTCTTACTACAGGAGCTCCTAGAATTAAATTTGGAGAGAATAAACCTTGTACTATATCCATTAGGAAAATGGCAGTATTCTTCCATTTCCTGATGTTATTCAATTACTTACCCCGCTTCCTGCTTTTAGCGTAAACTGTATATTTTAGCTTGTGACCTTTGACAGCAAATTGAATCAGAAGTGGAGATGCAATGAAAGTGGGTTTTTTAAAAAGACTCTTTAAAAACATGGGTGTGTAGGAAATTTGGGATTTTGTTTTGTTGTTTGTTTGGGGTTTTTTTTTAAATAAGCCTCGCAGTGGATTTTGTAATATAATGCATTTTGCTTGGAAAAAAGGAAATTGAAGTTAATGTCCTTCCTTCTTTGCCCTGGAGAAAGCACAGCCTACATAGCTGCTCTTGTTAGTGCTTGCCCGCTGAAATTAGCATTGCATATTTTTGTTAATACCAATAAAAGTGGAGTTTGTTTAATTTAGAATCAAATCCTTGTTTGGATTGGATTAGCACTTTAAGAAAAATATTTAACTTGTAAAGTGATGCAACAGCAGGTCGATCTAATCTTTAGCTCCTCCAAGATTGAAGCTCATTTACAAGCTTTAGATCCTACTATTTCCCTTACACTTGTGAATAGTGTTAACACATTAAAAAACCCCAAACCAGTGTGTTTATCTGAACCTTTCCAACACAGGTATCCCAAACCATACAGGAGCCATCAGTAATGAGGTCAGTGCTGTCCAGCCATTCCCTGATCCTGATGGAACTTCTCACACATGGTGTTCCCTGAGCTTTTCTATTAACTGTTGAATGAAAGTTCAGTGGGTTTTAGCTTTTTTTTGACCAGAATGCGTTCATGTCACTGTTCCCCCCAAATTAGTAATTTTTACTAATCCTGTGTCTCTATACAGTAATGACATTTTGAGGGGACTACGAGCCCTTTTGTCGTGTTTAGAACTTGCCTTGGATTGAACTTGAATTTAAGACAAAACTCAGGAGATACCTTAATTTAATGTAAAGCAGTGGAGACTTTCCTTTCCTGCAAGAGCAGCCTGCCCCTTGCCCCCACTGTAGTGCTGTTTACTTGCATTGGAAGTAAAATCTCTTTTTCTACGAGTTGCAAAATTTTCAGGTGTGCACACAGGGCTGAGTTGTATCCTGGTGCCTCTTGGCCTGTGCTAGGAGAGAGCCTGGCTTTTCTGTGTATCCATGTGTCTAAGCTGGTACCAGAGCTTTGCTGCTTTGCTTGTGTTGTTCTGCAGCCTGTTCCAAGATAGCACTGAATTCTTTCTTGTTCTGGCTGCGGCAATGCCAAGTGTTTGTTGAACATCTGTCAGTGTGTTCAGATTATTAACCTAACTTCTGCTCGTTTATGTTAATGAAAACATTTGAGCTTCATAACAAGCCTGTATAACAGTTCCTCACGCTACCAGTCCCACCGATACCCAGCTGAGTGGCTGCCACAGTCCAAGCCCACCTGGCAGAGCGCTGGCAGCTTCTCCTTCGGAAGTGTTGCTGCACTCTGTGCTGCCCAGACTGCAGTGTGCCACCACTTACTGCTTGTATTTAATCTTCAGCCTCTAAAGCACCATCATATTTTGGGGCAGAACAGAAAATAAGGGAAATGGCCAGCAGAAATTCCAGATTTGGCATCTGTACTCAGCTGGGTGCGGTCTGTGCCCCACTGTGGTTCCATGCTGGCTCTCACGTGCAGTGCCAGCAGAGGAGCATTGAGGAGCACAGGCAACACAAAGCTGAGGAGATCAGAATCCAGCAGTGCTCTGCTCAGATCTGCCAGGAAGGCAGGCAGGTCCCTTCGGTCACAAGGCTGTGGGATCTGCATCCTTGGATCATTCACCTCTCCCCTGAGCAGCCAGATCTCTCAGGAATAAGCCTTGCTTGCAGTGGGGCTTGGATGAGGTCACCCCCGAGGGCCCCTCCAGCCCAAACTGTTGTGTCACACGGAATGAGTCATTTCTGGGAACAGAAACTGTTGTCCATTGCAGTTCCTTGGGGTCTGCTCTGGGGCCGTTACTGTAACCTGGAGAACAAGCACTGCTGAGGCCAGCTGAGGGAATGGTCCTGCAGTTGGGTCTCCAAAGGCCTTTGGCTTTTTGTTAGCACACAGCTTTGGAAGTTGAATTAGACGACTGATCTCCTTTCTGGACTGCATTGTAGTCTGCTGGGCAGCATATTGCGCTCAGAGTCATTCTTCCAAGTCCTATAATCTTTTACTACAGATACTATTAATGAAAGTATTAATTACTCTGTTCTGGAATTAGGAGTTCATAATGAAACCTCAAACAGAAAACTCAAGCCAGGTTGGCCAAATGTCATGGAACACTCAAACCTGAGCTGCGAGTAAAATAAAAGTCTGAGTTGCTTTAAGGTTTACGGTTTAAAGAATGTAAAACTTTCCAGCTTGTCCAAGTTTTGACAGAAAACCTTGTAGTATTTGGCAGGCCTGGCTGGGTTTCCTTAAGTGTGAAATGCAAGATAAAACCAGTGTCTTGGAGCCAAGCACAATGAAACAAAAAGGTTCTCCTGAAACAAAGAGAACTGGAGATCCACAGATTTTTCTCACAGCTCTCCTTCAGCTCCTTGCCCAGTCCCATGACTGGAGCATCCCGAGCAGGGTTTGGGGGTGCTGTGGGAGAAGGGGCACTGGAAAGAGCTCTGGGGGCTTGGGCCAGTGCAAGGTTCAGCCCGTGGAGCTCCGGTTGAGCTGTGCAGGGAGCAGAGAGGGACAGGCACTCCTGCAATGCACCCCGTGCAGGGCACAGGGCAGTGCCCCAGCATAAGAGCTGCAGCAAAAAGCTCTTCTGTATACATTTCAGATGTTTGACTTGGATTGGAGGGGAAAGGCAATTTTCTCCCCGTCCTTCCTTTCACCCTTGAACTGGGACTTCTACAGCTTGTTAGGTGAAATGAAGAACCTTTTTTCGTTTTCTATCCAGAAAGGCTTTTTAGGAAGAAGGAGTGGTTGTTAAAGTACTTGAGAAGACTTTGCTGATAGCAGATGAGAGTTGTGTTTGCACATGTGGGGAGTGGGGGCAGTCAGCCCTTTGACATTTCTGTCCATCCAATACACTACACAGTTCTGATCATTTACAATATTTTTAATGTTGTATTTACTTCAGTGATTTAGATATTCAAGTACTACTTTGACTTCCCTCTTATTTTTTATAATGTCCTGATTTAAGTTTTATGCTAAAAGGGGTAGGTTTAGGTCAGAAAGAGGTAAAAAGCAAATAAATAGGATGTAAATAATATATATATTTACATATGAAAAAAATAGATAAAAGAGCCCTTCTATCTATGATTGAAAGAATTTAATTTTTTATTTTTAGGCAAGACTTTGTATCTCTTGTGAAAATTGTTGCTTTGTCTTTTACATCGACACAAAGCATGCTCGTGCTTATGAAGGAATTTTCCCAGGGTGTCCGTGGGCTTGTGGAGCAGGGAGAAGGATGTGTTTCCACCAGTAACTGTGCTGGGGCACTTGGGGCCCTTGGCATTAACTCTGAATACAAGGAGTTGCAGCCAGTTTTCTCCACCACCAGGTGATCTCCACTGAAACATTCTGTAGTGACTTCTGTAGTTGAGAGCAGTCCCTAAGGTAGGAAAAACACTGCTCCCCCATCCTTTGGTTTTCCTGGTCACAGAATATCCTCAGCTGGAAGGGACCTGTGGGAATCACTGAGTCCCACTCCTGGCCCTGCACAGACACCCCAACAATCCCAGCCTGGGCATCCCTGGAGCTCCTGGAGCTCTGGCAGCCTCGGGGCTGTGCCCATTCCCTGGGGAGCCTGGGCAGTGCCAGCACCCTCTGGGGGAAGAACCTTTCCTGATCTCCAGCCTGAGATCTGGGCTGAACCCAGCTCCAGCCATGCCCTGGGTCCTGTTCTTGTCACACAGAGCAGAGATCGGAGCTGTCCCTCAGGAGAAGCTGCAGCCCCCAGCGAGGTCTCATTTCCCTCTGTCTCCTCAGGCTGAACAGACCAAGTGCCCTCAGTTGCTCCTTGTGTGGCCCCTCCAGACCTTTCATCATTTTCATGGCCCCTCTGTGTAACCTGCTCCTCTTTCCCACTCCCTTCTCCTTATTTAACAAAAATGTATTATGCATAGAATGGTAGAATCTCTGAAGGGACTGGGTAGGAAGGGAGTT
This sequence comes from Peucedramus taeniatus, assembly GCA_013400575.1. Lineage (NCBI taxonomy): Eukaryota > Metazoa > Chordata > Aves > Passeriformes > Fringillidae > Peucedramus > Peucedramus taeniatus. The sequence goes on along the minus strand of WBNO01015350.1, from coordinate 260 downwards.
TAAAGCCCATCCAGTGCCACCTCTGCCGCGGGCAGGGACACCTTCCACTGTCCCAGGCTGCTCCAAGCCCCAGTGTTCAACCTGGCCTTGGGCACTGCCAGGGATCCAGGGGCAGCCACAGCTGCTCTGGGCACCCTGCCAGGGTCACCTCCCCAGGGAATATTTCTCCCCCCATTCCCCTGTCCCTGCCGTGTCTCCGCGGGCCGTTCCCAGCGCCGCCCTTTCCCCCTCAGGGCCCGGGGGCGCTCGGAGCCCGCCCG
>WBNO01015348.1:19778-42371 GCA_013400575.1 Peucedramus taeniatus | reverse complement strand
TCATGAAGAAAATTCCATGGCTCTTTCACCTTCCACCGTTACTTAGCCATTTGGTTTTCCTAATAGCCTTTAGGTCCCGGTTTTTTTCTGAGACATAAATCATTATGTAGGGTCACAACAGCCCAGCTGGCTTGGTTTGAGCAAGTTAGAAGAATGAAGACATGTACATGCAGATGTACATGAATGTAGGTATGTATATATATGCATTAATTGAAACCTTACTTTGTCTTACAAAGTAATTCTGACTATTTTAATTTGGCAAGACTTTTATCAAACCTAAACATTTCAGTTTAATGCTCAGACGTCCATCCATCTAATATAGTCTATATAAAATTAGTTTTTTTATATTGGTAAAAAAAGGGGGGGTTTTGTTCATTTTTTTTAGTTTTACCTAAAGAATAAAGATAGCAAAACTTATTTGTTTTTTGTTTTTGTTAGTTGGTTTTGTTTTGTTTTTTCCAACATTATAAGGCTTTTATGGATAATAAAGTTGCTGATTTTTTTTTTTCTTTTTTTGGTATGGCATATCAAGAATAGTTTTGAGACTTAAATCTCATTTTAAAGTTAAAAAAAGGATATTTAATTTTTCAAAATTCTATGACAAAAAGATTTTCTGGAAATTACTGGAGTAAAAAGAATTGCTGATATTTAAGGCAACACATTCTACCTACAATCCAGAACAGCAAAAATTTCTTGTTTATTAAAGAACAGATGTGCAAATAAAAACATTTCTTTTCCCCTGTGTTCAGTTACTCAAACATTTTAGTTTTTTACACAAACAAACAAAGACAAACTTATCACATGGATATGTAAACTTAAAGTATTGGAAAGATAAGGACAAGCTTGGAAGTAAATGATATATTTGAGCATTTAGCTTTAAGTCAGTGCTTTGGCATATGGAATTACAAAGTAAACAGCAGAAAGTATGGAAACACAATCATAAGAAGCAAGAAAACAAGAAATATGTGGATATAAAAGAAAGCCCTTAAAATGTAACTACTGATTTTGACTGTCATGTTTTTGATAGAGGTTCAACTGGGCAGTCACGACCTTCTGCTAAGTAAATTCTGTCTACTTGTTTGGCCTTTTTGAAAATTAATGAAGCAGAATGAGTTAAAGAGATTATATCATTCATCTTTCTTTTTCAGGAACAATTTTGATTACAAAAGACAGTCTATACAAAGTCCCTCGACATATTTGTCATTCTGTGGGTATATCCTATGACAGCTGTAAACATGTTATCACTAACATTCAAACAATATTTGTATTTTCCACCTTCATTGCAATGTAGAGATGTTTCTATGAAATCCATAGTTTACTGGACTTATTTTTCCACTTCAAGAAAAGAGACAGCTGTTCAAACACAGATTTTCTCTAAGCCCATATATTTCTGTTGGAGTTCCTGGGAGCATGGATGGGCTATAAAAATATGTGTTTAATAATAAATTAAGTGACCTGCAAATAGAGAAATTAAACTTGCACAAAACCTCCTCAAAAAGTCTTAGGATCATTCTTCAGCTAGTACAAACTTGTGTGTGCAAATATAAATTTCTTCCTTTTAAAATAAAATATTGTCTAAGCTTGGTCACTTGCTGAGAAATTAATCCAACATAATTCAAGTAAAGCTGTCAATCTAAAAACCTCCTCAAAGCAATATAAAGTAATTTAAACTGACTTGTTAAAAAATCAAGTTAATTTACTCAATAAAATATATAATGCAGCTCTAATAATTAGTGAAATCAAGGACATATACAGTCTAAATTTAATTGGTGGGCATTTGTCCACATCATGGTCAGGTTTCTCGATCAGTGTGATGACCATCAGAATTCTGAATGTTCCTATTCAAACTCATACTATTAACATGAAAAATTTCAAGGAGTTTAGCCTTTCCAGAAGCTGAACTGTGTTTGCTCTTCCTATAATAAAACACATAGAGACTGTAACTGCTTAGTGTACTTCTAATTATTTATTTCTTTGTTTGGTTTAAGGCCTTATTGATTTCTCCTAGTGACCAAAAAATTACTGGAGATGTTATAAACAAGGGTTAAAATAAGCTGTTCTAAATAAAATGAATTATGACCTAAGTAACTTCACTAATCAATCCAAATTCCTGTAAAAATCACACAAAGATTCTTGTATAGAAAAAGGGAAAAAAAAAGCAATCAAAAAACCAGATGACAGCATAGATGAAATATCTAATTGGGTGCCAGCTCCAAAACTGCTCTTTCTTTCTTACACGTCAGATGATTTATTTAGCTATGAATTGACTGTTATAATAATCTTGAAGAACATATTGCACGGATTATCTTCACTAACACCCAGTGATGTTAAAACATATTTTAACTGCCATTAAAACATATTTAAAAGTATGTGCGAGTGAGATACAGGAACTAATTTTTTAAACAGCCTTAGCCACCCACTCACATGGCCATGTTTGAAGATCTTTTCTATTAAGAATATCAGGGATGTTCTTTTCATGGGGTCAAAAAACCCTCTTGCTTAAAAACGGCCCAGACTTAAAAAAAAATTGTTATTTTTTTTTTCTAGGATATATTTTTCATCAGGCAGATTACGAACTTTGCCACTTCCTTCCTACAAATTCAAAGACTGTCCCCATTTTATCAAATATTCAAGCTTTATTTTTGCTTTCAGTAGGGATTGTTATAGAGAAGCAAAAAGCCTTACTGTTTTTCTGGCTATTCTGGCCAGATCTTCTCGTGCTTAACCAGAAACAGGTCCAATTTGGGCACCTCCCCTTTTTATCTATAATAAACACTTTCTTGACTCTTTGGAAATTGATACTTATATACAAACTCTTACTTTGAAAAGCATTTCATAAGCCATGCGCATCAACATGATCAGCTAAAGAGAAACAAATAAGATGAATCATCAAAATGAAATCATAATGTTCCATCCTCTGTACTTATTAGCACATTTTTTTTTTCATAATTGAGAGCAGTCACGGAGTTTTCAAGACAGATTTTTTTAATCCATGCCACTGCTGTCTTGGATTTCTTCCCTCTGCTAATCTGTTAGCAATAAATTATGACAATGTAAATCACATTAGATGAATGATAAAAACATGAAAATCTGAAAAGAAACTGAAAACATTGTATTAAGAGAAAATAACGCACCTTTAAATGCTATTTTGGACTGCAGTTTTATACCGGCTTTTTTTTACTAAAAATCATAAGGAGACCAGCTGCAAACAGAGTCTCTGGGAGGAAACAAACCCTAACATGATGAATCTTGAGCTATTTTGGCTGCCACCATTTAGTCACAGACAGCAAGGGTTGAAATAACTGCTGCACACACAGCACCATCTGTGAATAGATACTTCCACCCACCTTCCACTGCACGGCCTCAAGCACCCACAGCAACTGCCAGCAGGAGCTGTACACATACTCTGGGGAACCTTCTGATCTGCCACATTAACTACTTTTTACCAGAACTGCAGATAATTTTGTCTTTGGTTCACACAACCCCAGGGGAGGGCTGATGGTTAACTTGAGAAAATCCTCTGTGTGCGGGGCTTTACCTCAAAGGACATATTATATATTAGAGGGACAAGAAAAGCAATTTTTTTACTGCACGACAGCATCCATATTCGGGATTTTACAAACCATTTCCCGGAATGAACACCGAGCAAACACCTCTCTAAATGGACCCGACTAGCACAATTGGCATTCCAAAAGTGCACTCAGGAACATCTTACAGGGTTATACTTTAACTGGACATCTCTAACACATCTTCACTCATTAGTAACATTCTTTTCTCTTTGAAGAATCAAAAATAGCTGTATGGATTTTCATTGAGCTATATATATATTTCTGTGATAGTAAGATTGACAAGCTGCAGTTCAACATCAGTTTAAGGGGAAATTAAAATCTACTGAAAAACAGGAAACAAAAAAATATTGCTCAGCAGCCTTAGAGAGGGAACAATAGAAAATCTAGAGAAAATTGTGTCTTTGTTATAGTAGGAGATACAAAGCACAGATCCAGAGCCTAAACATACTAATCCTTAATTAATGTATCCATCCATAGAAATTGAATTTTGCTCTGACTGCAGATTACCAGATAAGGGTAATTTCCAAATGACAAAATGTCTGCTGCAAATAAAAATGCCAGTTGTAACCAGGACTAGATATTTACTGTAATCATAACTTGATACAGATAACATATTGGAAAGCATCACTTGGAAAACTGTCTTAAATGGAAAACTTTATAAACTAAAAAAGCTAAATAGNTCTTTTTTTTTTTTTTTTTTTTTTTTTTTTTTTGCAAAGATGACTGTGTTAATGCATGTGACACTAACATTTGTTGGGATTTTTTTTAAATACAAGATCAAATAGATAAATACAGATCCTATAGTATTATTTAATTGAATATCTATTCAAAAGGTCTCTTAAATAAATAAGATATATGACAAATCATTGCCTTTAATTTGTAACAGGCCCCTGCAGTTAGTTTCTATTTGATCTATGAATGAACAACACAGAAGGTGGGAAGTCAGACCAGTCAACAGCTCAGTCTGAGAAAAATAAGCTATTATTAGGGCATTCTGGAGGAATTTAACTGCCTTCATCCTGATTATGAGGAGAGGGAACTGAACAGCCATCTTTATACATTACAGAAATTAGTTGCTCTTCAAAAAAGTAGGAACAAATGGATTAACTTTTCATGTACCAGCATTTTTCTGCAGAGATGCTAGAAGAATCAAACAATTTTTTTCTCCCTCTCTAGGTATTAAAAACATATCAGCACTTTATAGGAGAGAGTATTTTCCTTTTCATAATCAATGTGAATACTTGTACACAGACTGAGGTAAAGGCATGAAAGTACAATTTGGGGGGTAAAAAAAGATGTAAAAAGTTCATAGTGCATTTTCATGAACTTTTTCTATCAATCAAGGAAGCTTTTGTCACTTGACATTGTCATCATTGTAAACAGATTTGTACGGCAGAATTCACGTACATTAATCTTTTGCTGTCTTAAAATTAAGATACTTCAGTTTTTCAAAATAAAGTGTTCTAAAAGGGTTAAAATTATTTTTAAACAAAGAAATGCAAATATTAAAGCTGTAGGAAAAATGAATGTACAGGACAAAACTGCATACAGGACTATCCATGCACCACTAAAACAAAAGAGGGTGAAGATACAATATATTCTAATCAACACTTTTCCAAAGGAGTGAATTATATCATCAGAGAACAAGATAAATTGCTTTTCAGGACTCAGAAAGAAAAGTCAAAACATGCAATAGCTACTTTTCATAAAGAATATATATTTTAATTTTAAAATATCAATAGATTCTTTGGATATGATGATTATAAAAAAATAGAATATGTGAATTTTAGAATATGAGAATTATAGACTTTCTAAACCAAAATTTTACATTGTCTTGGAGGGCACTATTTTCATTACTAAGAGATAAAGAGTTTAAATGAATGACAGTGCAAATAGAATTTTTCTCGTAGTTGTTTTTGAGTCACTAAGCAATACACCAATGAAACTTCTATCACCCTTATGAAACCCCCACATTGTGATGCTGGAAGAAGAACTGATACAATACTCAGAGCACTGGAGTTCTGTCCAATCTCAGAAAACGTGCTGCCAGCCCTGCCTTTCTGCAAAGAGTATGAGATATGTATAAAGACATTATGAAGTAACTTTCTTTATGAATACAGCTGACATGGATATGTTACTGACAACTGGCAAAACAGCAAAATGGTACGAAAGGTTTTTAGATCTAACTGAAAAACTCCAACTAAAAAACCCAAAAAAGATCTGCAAGCTGAAAAGTTTTTATGAGATCTTTTACAGTACAAACAACAAAAACCCAGTGGAGATAAAAATAAGGTATATAAAATAGCCTACTACAGTTAAGAGTCACCAAGAGAAGGAATTATTTTTTATTTTCATTTACAATTATTTTTATTTACATTTACCTTTAGATCAATGATGTTTTCATATTACGTTTCCTTAAAGAAAATTAGTTCTAAGTTACTGACAGTCTGAAATAAAATCAAAACTTTAGACAATTAAAACCCTTCAGAATGTCATTGTTGAAGTTTATTGCAGTAAGGATATTGTAATTAAAAAAGTTTGGGGGTTTACATATCTTCTCCCAATTAATCATAAATAGGAGCATAGCTTGGGTTGGGAAAGGACTGTTAAGATCATCTCATTCATTCCAACCCTCCTGCCATGGACACAAACATCTTCCAGTATGCCAGGTTGTCAGAGCCCCATCCAACCTGGCCTTGAACACTTCCAGGGATTGGGCATCCTGTCTGGGCAACCTGTCTGTCCCAGTGTTTCACCATTCTCACAGGAATGAATTTCTTTCTGACATCTAGCCTAAAAACAGCCCCTTTCAGTTTAAAGCCCTTACCTCATGTTCCATCACTACATGCCCTTGTAAAAAGTTCCTCTCCAGTTTGAGCCCTCTAGGTACTGGAAGTTGTTTTGAGGTCTCCATGGAGCCTTCTCTAGGATCAGCAAGCCCAGCTCTCTCAGCCTGTCTTCACGGAAGAGGTGCTGCAGCCTCTTTATCTGTGATCTAGACCATTTTTGTAATCCTCTTGTGGACTCACTCCAACAGGTCTATGTGCTTTTCAGTATTATTTGAAATGTCGAAACCCCCAGAGGGAGTGCTAAGTAGCTATTTTGTTGTTGCTGAGAGTAAAATGTTATGGAAAAGAAATACTTCTTGCATATTACTAATATAAATATTTCTTGCCAACAATTATCAGCAGCAAATGTTCAGACTGTGAGTTGCTAAAAGGGAGTTTGACAGTGGGGAACTTAGTTTTGGAATGAATGTCAGCTAAAAAGATCAGTTGAAGAGAAAATTAAAACTAGTATTTTAAATTTATTTGCAAACTATTAATAATAATTAAAACAAACAAAAAAAACACCTGTTTTGAATATAATTAAATATTTTTCTACTGCATTCTAAACCAATTTTGGTTATTATTTTTAATGGTTACTACATTATTTTAACTTTTTAAAATTTAAAATAATTTTACAAAGACATTTAATTTATGTTCCTTCACACTGCTTTTATGTGGCAAAAAAGTCATATTGTTCCCTGAGAAAGGAGTGAATTTAAAATTTCAGGTAGACTGACACTGAAGGCATTTCAAGCAATAAAGTGAATTGTCTGAATCATAAGTTTTATGTCATTCGAGATTATTTCAGCTACACGCAATTATGATGTTTCACCGACGAGGGAAGATCAAATCTAAGTACTGAAGCCGTGAAGGACTTGGAACCACAGGAAGCTGTAGAGTGCAACTGACAAGCATTTTATGTTACAGCAATGAGCAGGGTGCCTGGTGTCCAGCAGAAGACTGACCAGTGGCTGAGTAAGGCCTGTGTTATTTTCCATGGGGTGTAGAAATTTTTCAGACATGGCCTATCAAAGTGCATAATGTGCACTAAGTGGATTGCAGTCCATGACTAGGGCTTTCCATTGTGCTTAGCAAAGAAATAATATGATTATCTAATTTTTAATGCATGGCAAGACATGCCACACTCTAAGGAACACAGGATGTATAAGTATTAAGGGATACAAAGAGCACAAACACAAATCATAAATTTGTGGCCATGGACTCCAACTGCTACAAGGTGAGATCCCACTGTGTGTTACCTATCACCTGAGTAGATAATTTAATTTGCTGCTGTGTTGTATCACTTTGAATAACAGGAACGATGGAGTCAACCTCTGAATCTAGGTGAAGTCAGCCTTTGAAAGAAGTGGAATTGGAAAGGCTCTGGATGAATTAGAGGCAGCCACGTGCTGAGAAGCTGTTTTTCTAAATTCCAGTGCTGGGAATTCAAGGTTGTAGTCCCAGCTGTGGTTTAACTACATGCTTGTCCTTTCATGGAATTATCATCAGAATGGTCAGGGTTTTGGTTTCTTTTCCTAAACACGTATTTGGGGAAGCTGTGTGACATTGGCTGATATTTTACCTGTGCTATGCTCCATGAAGACCTTAAAAGTCCTCTGAATCATTTTGTATGCATTAGGAGAAGCCTGAAATAAAATTAATGTCTTCCCCCTTTCATTTTTTCTTTTCTTGCCAAGAATGATGTATCAGGTTTTCAAGTGGAAGGTGTATTCTGATACATACATATTTGTATTTTTCAGAAGGTATCTACAGAGTGACTTTGAATAGCAGTAAAAACAGCTCTGCAAAGAAAATAAAAAGTACTACTGCTTTTCAACACTTTTATTTTGTACTGTCCCTTGGGCAGGCATTCAGATTAAGCTATAATGTGTTTTGACTCTAAGAGGAATAAAGGCGGAAAATATAAGATTCCACTGAAAGTATTGCAAGGCTGTTAGAATACTGAATTAATTTGATGAGTCACCTTGATACCTAATTCTTATGACTAACCAGACAGGTTGCAAATGAATGGCCTTTTTTTTTCTTATTTTTTCTTATACATGGTTTCAGAGTTCCAGTATAATCTCATGTGTTCTCAGTCAAATATATAGCTAACAATATTATGTAAAAACATCCCTAGCTGGTTCTTCTTTAATCCTCAATCTATTTTCTAAAACTCAAAATGGATGAACTTGAAAATGAAGTAAGTCTTGTCTTTCCGTGTACTGCCATCAGGTCCTCTCCTCTGTTAATCTAGTTGGAAAAAAGAAAAATGTGTATTCATTTTAAAGAGAGTATGGTATGTGCTCATTTCTAAAACTACGTGGTCTACTTTAAGGGAGTGAGCACCATGAACTAACACATTACTAGGTGTATATTTTGTATTTCAGGTTTCAAAAAAGAGAAGATTCCAAATTATAAAGAATCCAGGAAAAGCAGGTGTTCTTGATATTTCCTAAACATGCTGAAAGTTCAGGCAATGGTATGATGAAACAATAAAGAAGCTGACAAGTTGAAAGTCAGAATATAAATGACCTAAATATTAGAGCCTGATTTGCAGGTCTTTTGTCGAATGAAATTGTAAAAGCCTAAAACAATTGTGCTTTCATATTAAAACCTAATCTTTCTATAAAGAAAGATTTCTATGGTGGTTTTTTTTTTTTTTTAAGGATGTAAGAAAATATAAAGAGAAATTAAAGAAGAAACTGATTATTTTCAAAAAATTACAGAAATTACTTCTTTTGTCTTGATATTTTAAGCTTTCAATTGCTTCTCTTATGGATGGTTGTATAGCCTCCCCATAATTTTTTATTTCCAAGGTGATCTAGTGATAAAGACTAGCAAAACCTGATAGCTGCATAATATTACAGCAAGAACTTCATAACTAGGTTTGATCTTGAACAAATGCCCCTAGATCAAAGCAGCCATCCAGTCTGAACTCTGTGGTGGTGCTGGTAACTCTTTTTTGTCTTCCTACTATTTCAGGGTTTGTCTGAGTGTCTAGCTGTAAACATACCTTTAAGTTTCTACAATAATTTCTAACACTTCAAACAATAACCTTTTTTGAGGGTTACACTAGTCTTTTTTTTTGCTGTAGGGTTTCCTTTTTCTGCCTTTCCATTTTTCTCCAAGTACCAGAGAAGTATGAAGACCTTTGTGTTGTGTTAAAAATACTCCCATTCTGTCTAGACTGTAAAAGTTTCAGAGATACAATTGATCCAGTTCTTAAATGAGACCCAGTATTGTACTAACTTTCCTCAAACTGTATGAAATTGTATTCTTTACTTGCAATTTGCTGTCCAAAGTGAGACCTCCCTATGAAATTGCTTAAACAAGACAGCAGTCAAAAAAAAAAATGGATGTGAGATATTTCTTCTAGTTTCTAGTAGTTTTCAGATTTCTATACAATTTAGGGTTATCAATTCTTAATTGCCTTTCTGCAGTAGCTCAGGGAAGGCTGAAGTGAGCTGGGGCAAAAGATTGGAGGTGAAGCTAATATGAGGTTGTGCAGAAACACCCTTCTCTTGTAAAGGAACTCTAGTGGCAGTGACACTGAAAACAGTTCCAGCAAAATGGTGTGGCAATAGCTAATTCAAGAAAAGCCCAGTGACTAGAAAGTGACATTCACTCATGCTTCTTTTCTTCAGGCTCTTAACACAGCAAAATCCAACCTGCAACACAGGGAGTGATACGGTTTCAAACATTGCTTTTTCCTGAATCTGTGCATTGGAACAGAGGTGAAATTTCTTTATCTTAATCTTGCGATAAAGCAAGACTTGCAGTCTTTATTATGCGCCCATCAGACTGCAGTGGGAAGCAAATTACTTTGAGTCCTCCATCACTTTTGGGGAGGTTTATAAATATTAGTATTGTAGGTCTGTTTTAAAAACAAACCGTACTTAGTAAAGGGCTTTGGAGGGGCGATGGCCATGAACAATGCTTTCACTCTCATCACTGAGACATGGAAAGTAATTTGGAAAGTTCTGCAAGTGACTTACATGGCTTGTTGCCTACAGCATCTGCAAAAGCATTGATAAGAACTATGCCTAAATAAAACTGGCACTGCTGTATTCAAGAGGTTTTTCGAAGTTGCACATGGTTAGCAAGTGGCCTTACAACGTGGGAGCACAAATGCCTTTCTTCTACATGGGAGGGCATGGAAAACAGTATTCCTTCTCACTTATCACTTCCAGAAAATAACTTCATGCTTGTGATAAGTTCAATATGTTGAACCTATCCCTTCTTGCAGTTTATGAATTTGGGAGAGAGAGGGGTACTGGGATAAAAATTAGCAAAAGAGATACAGAAACTCATTTGATCATGTTTCTAGAGTTGGGAATCTCTTTTTAGGCATGTACACAATATTTATTGATATCTAGTCCACAAATCTTTTCACTTTATCTTGCACATAAAAAAAAGAAATCTTATATAATTAAACTACGCTGCCAATTTTAACACTGCCCTTTCTTGTGTCTTAAGATGAATTGAGAGCAAAATCACTTATGATGCTTGCTGTTCCTAAGCCAATATTGAACAATCTATCAAACATGAAGTGAAACTTGCTGTCACAGGAAATCACTTAACCCAACATTGTACAGTAAAAATGAAGAATGTCATTTTACAGATACACGTAGAGAAACATATGCATTAAACTGAGCTAGTTGATGCCTTTAAACTAGAGATCATAAATCCCTCAAACTTTTCACTTTTTAATATGATGTTTATATAGTTAATAAAGTCATTTTACTGAGCCATTTTACATTGTTCTTTGCTTGACTTCTCTACTTTTTTTATCCATGTTAGGTGGGAATTTTTTCAACGGCCTTAAGGAGTCATGTACATGTACAGCATCAGCATTTCATAGGGATGAGTGGCTAACATTTGAGATTGCTCTGTCAATCATGTATTTGGGTGACTGCCTCTTAAACGCAAAATTGTGGGTAGAAGAAGGAGATTATCCTTTTAAAAAGCTACTGTACAATGATAACAGTAAAATTGCCTGAGGAGTCATTTTAAATATTAGACTTCCACATCAGAAGCTAATGAAAGTCTAAATTCTCAACATTTTAGTCTTGACTACCTAAATTTTATATCACTTGCAGTTCTCCAAATCCTTGAATTTAGCATGGAGAAGCCTTTTTTCAAGATTATTTTAGTCATCATCAAGCAAAAGCAGCAGTATTTTTCAGCAAAACAGCTCATTGCAACTTCTGTACATCCAAAAACTTCTGTTTCAAGTACTAAACTACCAGTCTCTTCTCAACCTAATGCTTCTTTAAGTGATTTTGCAGTATTAGAACCTAGTATTTAGGTGTTTATTTATATTGAAGCAATTTCTTCCTTTAATTAAGCAAAAGGGTAAACAATTCAGAGTATATTCCATCGCAATTAGAAGATTGATGCAAATTGATATGATTAGGAGATACAAATACTTGCTCTTCAGTTGCACTTTACAGTCTGGACAACAGAAATGCAAAAAGTGATGAAAATTGCCCCACTTGCTTAGTTAACCTATAAGTTTACTGGCTCTTTTGTTAAATCAGTTGTAGGTACTGATCTATTGAGATTACCAGCCTTGGAAAATGAGTTAATACGATATATATCAAGTCCATGTAATATTAAAGCTAAAGAGAAAATCACTTAAACATTTTCAAGAGCAAAAATAATTAACCAAACCTCAGAAAAGTTAGTACTGCACTGCTACTTCTTTCATCTCTAAAGATGAAAGAACTGCTACTCTTACACATCTGTCTCCTGCAGACTTCGGTTTTATTTTTACAAGCTGAAATGAAAGTTGACAGTGCTAAATTTACAAGTACACTAATATATGCATATTGCTGCTCTTCTAAGTGTGACTGTGGTCCTTAAATATCTTTAGGTTTTCTAAGAAGTTGACAGTGTTTTGAAAATTTTCCTACTAGTCAAAACTTATTTTTGAAAGGAGCTTAATGTGTTTCCTCATGATGAACGAACACAATTCAACAGGGAAATGAAAAAAACTTTCTGGTTTTGTGCTTTATTTTTTTCCCAAAGCATCTTCCTGAAAATTGAACTGATTTCCTTTCAAAAAATAGAGGCTGATAGACAACCTCATCAAAACATCTGATTACTAATATAGAACAATCACTCACAGCAATTTTTATAATAAGCACCTAATAGAAAATCAATATTAACATTTTCAGTTACCTGAAAAAAGTATTGCATTGTATTTATTTCATAAATGAAAGAAATAAAGTATAATACAAAATTCATGTTATATGCAGTGTTTTAGAATCTGCACACTTGCTTTGTGCGAAAGGAAAATTACTGTTAGGACTACAAAGATGACATCAATCTTGACAGCTTTTGGAATCAAGTACCTGCCAAAATGATCTGCCCACCTACTTGACAGCTTGTTATTTAAATACTTAAAATTAATTTCCTTTCCTTACTCTTGCAGAACAGTGCTTTGGAGAATAAATCTTTTCTTAAATATAAATGACAACTCTAGAAAATAAGGCATACATTCTCTATAAAGAAGGTTCAAGATTTCTTTGAGCCACAAACCTAGATAAGTGCTATAAGAGGAACATGAGGAAATGTGTATGTTCTTTTACAACCACACTAACATAACCTTTACAATTACATACCTGAAAACTAATGTTAAAACAAAGGACCACTAAACTGTTAACTAAGTATTTTGGTTCTATTCTTATAGAATTTTCAGTGTTGGAGAACATACTAAGATAAAGTTTGGTTCATGCAACACAGAAATTTTACACTCTGCCTATGAATAAAACCTTCAAATATCTAGCAGACATTCTCCTAACAAGAATAAAACAAGGCATTGTGATGAATTACAAAAGAAGCAATGTTTAAGGTAATTTCTGTCTGTTAGACCATGAATACGTCAAAAAATATATATCACAGGATAAAACATGAGAACTATTGTGGTAACCCCAAATAGAAGCAAAGTATCATGTGGCTGCTTGCTCACTTCCCCATTCACCAAGATGGGATGGAGAAGGGAATAGGAAAAAAGGTAAACTCCACAGGTTGAGATAAGAACAGTTAACAATGGAAATAAAATATTAATATTATTAATAGCAATACAATAAAATAGGAGATAACAAAAAGAGAGATGGGAAAAAAACCAAAACCCACAAGTGATGCACAATGCAATTGCTCACCGTCTGCTGACCGATGCTCAGCTGGTCCCCCAGCAGTGATGTGCTCCTACCTGCCAACTTGACCCAGTTTCTATAATGGGCATGACCTTCTGAGGTATGGAATATCCCTTTGGCCACTTTGGGTCAGCTGTCCATGCTATACTCTTTCACATCTTCTTGTGCCTCTCCTCACTGGCAGAACATGAGACACTGAAAACTACTTGACTCAGGATAAGCACTGCTCAGCAATAACTAAAACATCAGTGTTATAACATTATTCACACACTAAATGAAATAAAACAGAGTATTGATCTAGCTACTAGGAAGAAAAATTAATTCTGTTCCAGCCAAAACCAGGACAGAATCTTGTAATAAATGTTTTAAAATGCAGTTATAACTAAAAGTTCAAGATGTGTCTTCCTTTTATTGCAGGACAAAAAGCACTTGGCAACTAATGTTTGGTAAATTGCAGTCTTTGAATAGGATAAGTTTTTCTTTAAAACCTAATTCTAAGGTATCTCTCAGATTTTGAATCACTAAAAGAAAGGGGAAAAACATCACCTTCCTTTTAAATAAATACAAATACAAATACAATTATTAAAATAAAAGAAAAAAAAATTGCACTTGTTAATAAAGACATCCTTTGTAGTAAAATCAGTTTTTTCTCAATGTGGTTAAAAATGTGATGATGATTATTATTATTAAGCCTAAGACATTATTACTGTGCTAAACTAAAAGTGTCCATTGCTCAGTAATTTCCTTGAGATATGTGGTAGAAGAATAAGCTAAAGAAATGTGTTTGGGTAGAGATCTGTCTGGAAACACAGCGTCACTTCTTCTACATGAAATATGACTACACACACAGGTGACGATAGACAAGAATTTAATCTATACCAAGCAGAAAAGCAGCATGAAATTATGCTTCTCGGCTAAAGTCAATTCATGAGTTTGTGTTTATCTAAATGTACTCACAGATATATTACAGATGTGATTACAGGTGGCAACTACAGGTTGATATCTGAGTAGATATTTCTATTTTGCTAGTAGCATAGCTAGCCATGCAAAAGTAGTGTGGACAGCTCTGTGGAGCTTAAATTACTATGCTGGAAACCTATGAATGAGCTCAAGGCTCTGCAGATGATTCTATTGGTATTATATTTATTTTATTGTATTGGTCTAGTTTTAAAGTTTTAATTTCTAAAGTTGTTTTCTCACTACAGATGCTGGAGAGATGGTTTAAACTGTGCAATATCTTTATGAGAAACATCATAACTAGGAAAAATAGTTATGGAAATTGTAATCTTAGTTCTCTGAGTCATTAAATACCAAAATATAAACATGAAAACTATAATCTAATGTATCTGAAAAACATACTATATGACATGAACTGGTCCTAAAATCCCTCCTAAGACAGGAAGTGTCATGTAAGTGTCTCCATATCCAGATGTTAAAGCTTGCAACTTGCCTTATAAACCTGTGTTTTATACTGCACACCATATTATGCTATCAATATAAACATGTCACAAAGAAGTTTATTTGCAGAGACAGAGCTTTGGAAGAGAAAGAAACCTAAGACAAAATCAATACCAAAACTGAATCACTAAAACAAATTAGATCTGCAGTATTGTTCTTCCTATTCCTGTTTATATTTTACTTACCGAGGCCTTAGCTTTTTTTTTCCCTAACTGTAAATTAGGTTTTTTCAATTCCTCAAGTGTACTACATGAAGTGTTCCAGAGCTCAGATCTAACTGTGCATGGATATGCAAGCCTTGCTTCTCCATTTATGGAAAAAAAAAGTAAATAAAGGAAATTAAATAAATATTAAATAGTTACAGCACATAATCTGAAAGTAATTAATAATCTATAACTTTTGGAGACATGTTTATCCTACCAAGGATTTACCAAAGGGTGTGACAAAAGGAGGATATTCTGCTCTCTTTCCAACATGTTCATGTTGGAACCTGTGGCTCATCTGCTTCCATGGGTGTGGTGAGTTTGCATTAGGGAAACTAGAGAAAGTCTTCTGCTATGGATTGGGACTAAAAGCTTTTGAATTTAGCTCATATGAACTTGGTGCACTGAAGTTCTTGAAACAGTAGCTACCTGGGCTGGGCAGCAATATGCAGTGATGGGTACCGACATTTCAGAATGCCAGATGTTATGGGAGTTTACATGGCAAGGGTTTTTTTTTCAAGCAGGAGAGGAGCTGCAAGTGTGGCTTCTGAGAGAAGATGCCTGATACTGTGTTCACATTGAACAGAGAAAGTTCCAGACAACTCCAAGAAGGACCCACCACTGCCCAAAACTGGTGCCCCTGCAATAACATATTTGAAAATGGGGACACAAAGTTTTGCAACAGCATCTGGAAGATTGGAGTGAGAAAATGTGAGAGCAAGAGTCTTGCAGTGCAGGAGGGGCAGGAGGTGCTACAGGCAATGGAGCAGAGATTCCCCTGCAGCCTGTGTTGCAGGCCATGGTGAGGCTACAAATTAAGTAAGTAAAAAATAAATCCAAACATGGATGTAGAACAAAGACAAAAGCTGGGCAGAAATTAATGGCATAAAAAAACTTAAAATTAGGTACTATTTTGTCACCCAAAAGTTTCCTTATTTCTTTTCTCAAAGAATAATCAGTGGAAACTTAAGGAGGGCAAGGCATGGAACAACTGGTCTTTAACCTGGAATGAACAATTAAGGTAATGTTGATTTTCTGCAAGCAACAAACAGTGTTAATGTTTCCAAGCACTAGACTAGTTGACTAAGGAGAATGTCTAAAATGCATTTAATTTGAACATGGCACAGGTGAAAGCCAGAACTGATAAAATGGATCAGAAGTAGGAGGATACTCAAATGTAAAACAAATAATTAATCTCCACTGGTCTCCGAAGTGCTCTTACAAGCTTATACATGTACCATTAATTGATCCTTTCTAGATGTACCTTTCTAGGTACTTATTCTGTGGTGTGGACATCCCTAGTATCAATGGCAACTCCCATATTTTGTTTTTAAAACATATATAAGGTTTCACTACCAAAAAATCCACTTGTTTTAATGTGCATGAAGTGTAACTGTCTAGAACAATATAAATGTTTTTCTCCTGATGTACCAAATAACATGAGAGAAAATAAAGGAATCACCAGAATTTCTGGCATAGCATTGCAGGATAAAATTAATTCTATAAAAAAAAACCCAAACCAGCATCACTGAAATCCCCCACATATCAGGTCTATGTTAAAAATAAGCATCTAGAGACAGCTCAGCTCAACTCATATTTTCTAATCCCTCCCAAAAATGATACAGAGTTTTAGCTTACTTTTCACTGTCAGATTTAGCTTGCAAACACTTGGTTAATATACTTGAAACTGACTTTACATGTAGGAGGCATGTAATTTAAAGTAGCAATGCGTGTATGAAGTTTGAAAAGTGTTACAGTGTACTGGCTACACGGACGAGAAAATAAACTTGTTAGATGTCACACTACAGTGACCCGTTCTCCACTTCAAATGATGTGCTTTGAGGTCACAAGTTTACCCCTGTGAGAATGATGAGTATTGTACTTCACTACAATAAATCAGTCCCAAAAGCCAAAGAAATATATGGGTATGAACTTCTCCTACTATCATCTTGGTCTGCTTACTATCTGCAAAGTTTTTAGCCTGTCCAGCACTAACTTACCTGGACTTGATTTTCAGGCAGAAGTAAGATCTGATTTCTCTTGAGTGTTTTTACATTTACTTAATGTGTAGCTATTACATCAGTATACTGTGTGCAGTCCTAAATGGATTGTACAGTCAATTTGGAAATCATATTTAAAGTGATTTTTAATTTAGATTTTATCCTGATTTGGTATAAAAAATGTCAAGATGCATTCACATTGAGCAGTTTGTTTTACCATGGTTGTTACTCTTTCTTCAGAGCTCTCACTCATATCTCAGAGGCTCAAAATCTACACAACTTCATCAGATGTTACAAGAGTTTTCTCCGGGATTAACAGCGTGGTCAGCTTCTGTCCCATGTTCATTTTCAATCTTAATTTCCAAACTGAAAGCACTGGAACTGCATAACTATCAGCAGAATAATGACATCTCTCCATCTGCCCTTAAACAGAAGGAAACTTACCCTTGAAATGAACCTGTTGCAAGCTTTATACATCTCATCTTTTAAAAGTATCTTCCAATTAATTTACACTACATCTGTCAATGAATGTAATTTCATTCACCCACTGCTAGTGCCTATATCAATATCTAAATGTACCACTAGAAATTGCTTCTTTTTTCTTCAGAAAGTGTGGCTCTGTTTCCATGGGAAAAATAAGTTATTTTAACGGAGGCATGATAAATTTATCTTCCTTCAGGGAAAAAAAATGTGGTATATATTTGTTCTTTCTCCTCTTACCACTTGGCTTCCTCACCCACATTTATTTTCTTCCAAAACATGAATTCTGAACACAGATACTTTTTATTCCTATGTTTACCTTTTTTTTGGACAGTTAGCCTACTGTCACTTCCATAATATTGCCAAACTCAGTCTCTACCCATGAGTTTGTTGGTATTCCTATTGTTTCCTACTGTAGTGCTGTAGTCACTGTATCATTTAGGATTTCCGTGCAGCCTAACTTCAGAGAACAACAAAGTGATACAGCCTAATTACCATTCTCCTCCAAGGCAGTATCAACCTCTAGAAAGAAATGAGGCAAAAAGAAAGGAAATAAACAACAACAGAATAGGTAAATGACAACTAAAGAAGAATATAGTAACTAATAAATAATTTTAAAGTTCTAAATAAAAGCCTTGAGCTAAGGAACTGTTTATTATTGTTGCTGACAGAGTCTAATATGCAAGATATCATGAAAATAGGATTTCAGAATGTCATCTGACTCCACTGCTTTTTAAAAGACATTTGGAAATTACAACTTTCTGCATTTAGGTATAAAGCAGTCACTCCATTTATCTTATGTTTATATTCATTACTATCTTAGGCAAATCAATTTAGGAAAGATATGAGTAAAAATGAGTTTCATCATATACTTTAGGAGCTCTGAATCAAGTCATTCTTTTAGGAAGGTACGAAGGAAACCTGAGAGGTTGGTCTTAAACATGTTTAAAGAGCAATCAACCAGCAAAGAAATATTTCAGTTCAATTTGAAGAAGGCACATCATTTTTTAATGACTATCAATATATAAATTTATATTTAAGGAACAGAATTATTCTGTTGACTCTCTGAATTAGCTATCATTCAGCAAATAGAAGCTGCTATTCAAAATGCCTTCTTCAGGTATCCTCTTGAGATAGGGCACTCCTGTGTGTCAGGGTTTCATAGAAAGTTAGTGTCCTGCAGGAGACAGTCTCAGGATTGTTCAAAGTCACCCACAGCTGAACAAAAGAGTATATCAAGCAGAGAGATATCTTTAAATTCTCATTTTGTTGAACATTTATTCGTAACACTCTAGATTATGCCTGCCTGTGCAAATTTAGGATACTGACTACTCTCCCAATGAAAGAATCCAAAGTGGCACTCTGTAAAGCCTCTCTCTGTTTAGGAACATTGAGGTGTGAAAGTGTCTGGAGTTTATATTTATTGTTAAAATATCAGCAGAAGAAATTTTTTATTCTTTTCTATCTCAATTCATTACAAAAACTCAGGGCCATGTTTCCCAGTTTCCAGTTCCTGAAGAGTAGACATGCAAAATAGCATACATGATTCCGTACTTCATGCTGAAGTCAGTTTTCAAACACAAAATTGTCAGACTAGACAGAAAGAAAATTGATAGGAGGATTGGCAAACCTGCATTCCAGTCTATTCCTTTTCTATGATTGCTTCAGGGTTGGACTCAATGGATTTTTAGTACAAAAACATTGTAGTAATCTGCAGTGAAGCAATGGGGAATTAAGTCTTCTCACTGCCAAAAGATATAAACAAAATCTATCCTGTTCAGCTCTGCATTTAATGTCAGAATGGGAGTATACCAAGATGCTAACAGAGTGATAATCAATCCTGAGTTGCCATGAATGACAGTTGTCTGAGGAGAAAGGAGGAAAACTGCAGCATAAAAACAAACAAAAACATCCATAAATTTAAAAGATGGCACTATGGTCTTGAAAGCTGTTTTGAAAAGGATTGTGGCCTTGAGCTTTGGAACATTTGGTGCATACATAGCACCCAGGTCTTTGATGATTTTTTAGGACACAGAAATCCTTTCTTAAATTTTTTTTTCTGTAGAAATAGAAAGATAAATGCTACAGGAACATCAATGTCCAGTATGTGATGCCTCTTCATTTCTTATAAGCTTTCTGACCTGCTCTTGAATATAAGCACATAAATGGTTCAAATCCTACAAGCCCCACATAGGAACTACAGCAGGCAGTCTGTTCTTACAATACAGATCATTCTGCTTATTCTCTCCTCTCTCAGATTATATAGCTAAAATAAAGATGACTAAGGATGAACTTGTTTTCATGAATTTCCAATACCAATCCAGATATTTCTTTAATTTCTTTCTAACATATTTACATTTTCCCAAAAAGTAATGGTGCAAATTGAGTTATTTTTTCTAACATTCCTTAAAAGAAACCAGTTGTATTATAAGCATTCTATCAATCATTTGATGTGGCAGAACATGCATTTCACATTGTACTACCAAAAAATGAAAACTGTTTCAGTGCTGCACTTTTAAGCATTTCTCTTTTGTAAACTTATAGACTACTACTCTTTGTGAAAATTCAGTGAATTTTGTTCTATTACCTTTAATAAAATCTAAATCACGTCCCTTTGTATAGAAATTTAGTCAAACTGACAAAGTATTTTTACACTGAATAATTGGGTATTTGAATATCTTTGGATAGAGAGAATTGGGTGGAGTTTTTTGTTTTGTTTTGTGAGGTTCCTCCCCCCCCCCGCCTTTGTTTTTGTGAAGAAATGCAATTGCTCTTACTCTGCACTATAAATTACAATAAAAGGCTTGGAGATAGAAAAGGTTTCACATTATCTTTATGGAACCTGTTTTAAAGACAACATTTTTAGCTCAATAATTTTTTGTATAAAAACAGATTTTTTTTTTAAATTTTTTTACAGAATTAGCACTGGTTTGCTACTCAGTCTCATTTACTGATTTGATTTCTGGCTTTAAATCTTGTTTTTCCTATCTGTTTCAGACTCATGCATGGCTCAGTCATTCTCAAAGGTTCTATCCTGTGACCCATTGATCTTAGTTTTTCCTTTTGCTCTGACTTCCATGAATTGGATCATTATATTCTCTTTTTGTAGAGACAGGAGGTTGCATGACCCACACTTAGAGATCAGCAGAAGAGAAAGTGAGCCTAGTGTGTAAAAGGGATTATTACTCCTGCTGTGGGATTCTGTAGTTGGTAACATCCTTCTTTCTGTCCTCAGAGCTTTACTGTACTTTTGCTAGCTCACAAGGTGATAAACCACTTTTGCCTGAAAATCTGTCCCTCAGCCTTCAGTGCTCAAAAACTGTGTGCCTTCCCTGTCTGCCATTCTGGAATGCTGCTTTACAAAGCATACATTTTCATGGTAAAGCTAATCCCTGTAGACAAGAATAAATTCGTACAGTGGAGGATGCAGCAACAGCCAAGGAGTACTCTGCACAGGGGGCCAAATCCAGTCAAGAGCTGCATCACACTATCTCCAACTGGAAGTGTGTGAAAAATCCTGGTGAAATAATTGACTAAGCTGAGTTTTAGGAGAGCAGATGCTGGACAACTACATGGTGTCATAACCCATAATGATATGAGAAAATCTGTCACTGTGGTTCACAGAAATCTCTCCCATGCCCGAACATTTTGCTTTTTCCAGTCTCTGCCTAATTTTCCTTTATGTTTTCTTATTACTTCCAGTTCTCCTTCAGTTCTACATTTCTGCCTCTACCCTTCAGTCTTTCCCACTTTTCTTTCTCTAATCCTTGTCTCGGGGTATCTTCTATAATCCTAAAAGACCATCTATTATCCTATATGTAAGGAGGCTTCTTCAGCTTTACTGTGCTTATAGTCAGCTAATATCCAGACTATCTAGGCTATAAATACTTCTCTTAATATTTTTCAAGTGCTAATTAATATATCATATTCCTTATTGTATATAAAAAAAAAATGTTTGCTTTCTAAGGTGCATTGCAGCTATACTTAATGGAACACATACCTTCTTCCACTTACACAGGCATTCATTGGCACCTGTTTACTCATCAACAAATTGCCAAAACTGTTTCTGGATGCCTTGTGAGATGGTTTATAGTCTGCTTTTGCATATCCAAAGTCAGTATTGTAACTGACAGTATTTCATTAGCAAGTTCTTCCAAGAGGATAATTTGATTTGATTAATTATGAAGGCTGAGAATTTTAGGAACCCCCTGGTGAGCAGTAGCAGTCCATGGGAATAACAGTGACTGGCAATGAGGGGAGGAGACTGCCCAGGAGACAATGCTTGTTATCAAGTCTGTTGGTAATAAACACTGCTAGTAATTCTGAAACAAACACTTCCTGAATAATTTCCATGCCTTGCATCTCTTCTCAGTATTAGTAATGAGTTTCCACTTTTTATCTTGTTAGAATAAAGAGGGGTTTACTTTCCCATTAAATTTCACTCAGACTGGTCTGACACATACCAGGAATGCTAATCCTGAAGCACTGAAGAAAATGACTGCTAGGTTGCTCTTGGTGTTTCATGTATTTGACTCAGCTTGTCAGGACAGACAAACAGGGAGACCCTCTATCAAAGTGAAGCCACAAAGATGAGGCTGCAGAGTAGCCTTCACAGCAGAGTAGCTTTCTTCTGCTGTGGGAAATATTAGTGAGATAGACACCTATCAAATCCGGATAAAAGGAAAGACAAGGAAAGGAAAGACAAGGAAAGGAAAGACAAGGCAAGGAAAGACAAGGCAAGGCAAGGCAAGGAAAGGCAAGGCAAGGCAAGGCAAGGCAAGGCAAGGCAAGGCAAGGCAAGGCAAGGCAAGGAAAGGAAAGGAAAGGCAAGGAAAGGCAAGGAAAGGCAAGGAAAGGCAAGGAAAGGCAAGGAAAGGCAAGGAAAGGCAAGG
>WBNO01015348.1:0-18924 GCA_013400575.1 Peucedramus taeniatus | reverse complement strand
AAAGGAAAGGAAAGGAAAGGAAAGGAAAGGAAAGGAAAGGAAAGGAAAGGAAAGGAAAGGAAAGGAAAGGAAAGGAAAGGAAAGGAAAGGAAAGGAAAGGAAATCTTGCTGAGAGATGTGAAGGCTAGTAAAAGATATTAAAATGTCATCCACATACATCCTTGAAAAAAAATATCTCATTAACCTTCTTTAAAAATCAGACATCTTGTCTTTGATACAATTTTAAAATAACTACAAGTATTAATAAAATGGGAAATTTTCCACTAAAGTGAAGATGTGCCCTGTGGTCAGTCTAAGGACACTACACAGCAGGGGCTAGTCCTTTCATTTCAAAGAATTATGGAGTCTTCAGCTTATATGAAAGGAAGAGTCTTGCTACTAAAATAGCATAACTGTACTATCCAGTGATATTTTTTCCCTAATCCATACATTTTTATGAATATATTAACTAACATAAAACTTGCAGTATGCACTGAATGCAAAATTACCTATTTTCAGTTAAACCCAAGTTGTCAACAAGAGAATATCTATTCAAATTGGAAGGAATTATTTATTTAAAAAAAAATCAGAAATTGCACCAAATGTCATGATTTTTCTCAAGCTCACCTTTCAAATCTGAATTGGATTTTTACAACCTAAATTAAAGCTTTATAGTCTCCAGTACGAAAATGAGAAACACTTGGTGTAATGTACTGAGAAGCCCACACCAAATAGCAATGTGCTTTGCAATATTAATCCTAAAGTTCTGCAGAAAGATCACAAGTTCTCCATTTGTTTTTCACTGTTCAGTGATACCAATAGACTAGAAGGCTTAATGATAAGCAGAATATCTATGTCTATCTATATCTATATCTTTATCATCTATATCTATATCTATATCATCTATCTATGTCACTGGCTGTTTGTGCATTGATTTAAAACTAAATTTCAGACAAAACCTGTTTTCATAATTTAATTTTCAGCTGACAAAAGCAAACGAGATATACTGATTACAACTGCAAGATAATGCCTATTTTAGAAGTACAACTTCACTTACTCCTATGGAATGCCAGTTCCTAAATAAACAATTAAAGAAACAGACCTGAAGGTAATTTGTCAAAATCAAGCAAAACTTCTCTGTGTATAGCAAGTGTCTCAAAAGACATCTGACGTTTATTTTCTGAAAATGACTAAGTATTGCTCTCCCTATACTACCTGTTCATTTGATTTTGTTTTTTTGTTGGTTTTTATTAAGGATTAGGTAATATTACTGCATTTTTTTCCTTTCCAAGCTTGAAATTGCAATTTTATTGATTTCTGTGTTACTCTAATACAGGAATCAAGCGACTGTTATTCCATACATTATGTCTCAATAATGAAAACATCCATTCCTGATCCACAGTACAATCACAGAATAATTGAGTATTTTAGGTTGGAAAAGCTCTCTAAGATCATAAGGATGAACTCTGAGTTAAGGACCACCCTATTCACTGTTAAACTGTATCCCCAAGTGCCACATCCACACATTTTTGGAACAGTTTCAGGGATGCTGACTTCACTACCTCCCTGGGAAATCTGTTCCAGTGCCTGATCACCCTTAGAGTGAAGAATTTTTTCATAACATCCAATCTAAACCTTCCCTGGAAACAGCTTGAGGCTGTTTCCTCCTATCCTGTCACTTGTTACATGGGAGAAGGGACAAACCCCACCAGGCTGCACCCTCCTTTCAGGCAGTTGTAGAGAGTGATGAGCTTCTCCCTGGGCTGCCTTTTCTCCTGGCTAAACAGCCCCAGCTCCCTCAGCTGCTCCTCAGAGGACTTTGCTCCAGACCCTTCCCCAGCTCCGTCACTCTTCTCTGGACATGCTCCAGCCCCTCAATGTCTTAGTTGTAGAGATGGGCCCAAAACTAAACAGGAGTACAAGAGCAAATCTGTGGTTCACAATTTTATCAATCAGATACTAATACTTGTATCCTTATCTCATGATTTTTCTCATTTTTCAGAGAAAGGAATGGCAAATGGACAACTACCCCGTACCTTTTTTTTCCAAAGTGCTCCTCAAACTTCTTAAATAATCAGTTACTGAAAACATGGTAACAGGTTTTTGTGGGGCTGAAAGGACTCATCCCTTTCATCCATTCCACCAATGTGTCTTGTCTTATTCTCAAATTTCTATCTCAGAATAAAATTATCTGACTATTATTATAAAATTATCTATTATTATAAAATTATCTATTATTCTGACTTATGCTTATTCTCTTTAATACTGTTAAATGCAAGCAGTACGAATATAAACACTTATTCCCCTCCAGAAAAAAAAAATCTGATAAATTCAAGTTTTCCAATAGCTATCTTAGTACCAAATTAGCCTTCTGGAGTAGGAACTCTTACAAGAAGGTTGGACAGAAATTAATTTCATCAAACTCTGATTTTCCTCTCTCCTCCAAATATTAAGTCTAGTTGTCTAGAGCATCAGACATTTTGGCTATTAAAACGTCTTGCTTACTGACTCCTGTCTTTCCTAATGAACTGTCAAGTCATCTGTTTTGCCCATGGTTATGATTTACTAACCATAACTGATAGTGATATTTTATGACATGCATTTGTCTGATTTGGATGCCATTTCCATGTAGAAATTTTACAAGGGGGAACCTTCTGCTATTAGTAGACCAACAAAAATTTTAATAGTATAAACCAACTTTTGAAACCTGTTTGAAAAATCAGCATTTCATTTAAAAACAAACAAATAAACAAACAAACAAAAACTTTAACCTTCTCCTGTTACCATATACAAGAATATTCAAGGTTGATTCTTTCTGTTTAAAAAATCTGAGCTGTCACATTGTATAAGTTTCCAGAGAAGAAAGCCAATATCAAAGAATCAGATGTCTGTTTGAACTAAGAACGCAGCTGAAATCTCTTGACTCTTGTACAGAAATCTTAGTTGTAAACAGCAAGTGAGCTCTCACATTAAAGCACACATTTTTACTATTATTATATTTTTCTGTACCAAAGCAGCTCATATATAATTAAAAGCATGATTTGATAATAAAATCTGTTCTTAAATTCTTTCAAAACAATTAAAAAGGCTTTTTTCACTCTTGACATGTAAGATTTGATATTGAGATAAGACTTGAATACCTTATAGTCTTGTTATAATTAGAAGCCTACATGAATATATTTTATTTGTATTCTAAAAGCTTTTAGCCAATCCCACAGCTAAGTGCATGAAGGATAGACACAACAGTCCTTTGTTAAACACAGTGTGTGAACCAGAGACTATAAATATATACATTTTTGTGTGTGTGTGTCTGTGTGTGTGTGAAAGAGAAAGAGAGAGAGAAAGAGGATATCCTTCTTTATTATGATAAAATGCAGAAGTATCAACTAAGAGTCATGGGAAGCAGGCAGCAGCATGCATTTAGCTCTTCTAGGCTTAACACCTCTTACACAAAACAGATCAATGTACTGGGAGTATAATATTTCACAGATGGCTTTATTTAAAACTTTAAATTAGGTTGACTGATTAAGCAAACGCCAACAAAAGGTAAACGTCTTATTTGGATATGACCTATTTATCTTTCTAGCATATTGAGTTGCCCAACAATGAGATGACTCCCAAATATTATGCTAATAGTATTTTTTTTTCATTTAGTTTTGAATATATTTTACATGGAATCAACCCAGACTATGGAAGAAAAATTGAATTACTATCTACCCTCACATTGATGATATAGCAAAAAGCTATTGCATCTGCAAACAGAAGCCTTCCTCTTATAGTTAAATATATGATGATACAGCACTTAAAAATGTTAGCACTTCCTAGTCTCAGCACTTTGATCAACATGAAGATAGTATCACCATGCTTCCACAGTGTTATAAAAACCTGCAAATGACCAGCACCTGCAGCAAAATAATTTCTACACAATAAATATAAACGACATCTGCTGCTCTGAATACTTTAGCCTTATAGCTGGAATTAAAAAGGTATATTCTAAGCAAAACTGCTGCTGAGATAGCATATTTTAGAGGCTTGTGTGAAATTAGATGTCTATCAATGACATGCATCATGACTTCAAATAAACTGTGGAATCCAATAAAATAAGTGTTCAGATTCCACATACTTGGAAGTGATGATACTTGGAAGTGGGCACAAAAAGGTTTAATTTCTCCTGATATCATGCAATGTTTTTTTTTCATTATGATACCAATTTTGGCACTTCTGAAATTGGAAAACTAAGTAAATAGGCTAAACCTTAAAATAGCTTGGTGGGGGGGGGAACATGGCTTAGAAGGACTGAGGATTATGCCTGACATATTGCTTGAGTAATGAAGTTCTATTTCCATGGTAAAAGTACCGTCACACTTTGTCAAGCTTAGCCAAGATGCAGAACCTATGCAAATGCATAAGAGAGGATGCAGGGCAAAATCAAATAGCTCTGATCGATGTCCTCTTGTAGGAGTGTTTTAGCGAATTACTGCACCAAAGGGAATGTCCTGCCTAATGCCAGAAGCTTTGAGTTTTTCAAGAGAGAACTGCATATTCTGGTCTAGCCAAACCACACAAACCCCATCTTTTCATTAGGAGTTTAAATTATTGCTTCAGAATGCAAACTAAAAATGCTAGAACATATTTCCTTTTCAACACCTCCTCCACAGGGGCAGTAAACTTTGCTTCAAAAAACCCAGGGAGAGCTGGAGATAGATGTGTCACATCAGCCTAGCAAGATTCACTAGAGGACAAGCATCAAAACCCAAAAGCGTTTGGTTTTACAAGGGTGGCCAGCACTGATAAGGAGAAAGAAAGGGAATAATTTTTTTAATCTATTTAGCAAAGATGGCAAAAAATGTATACTGTTTTCTGGATGATGAAGATACAGACCAATGTGCTAGTACATCTGAAAAAAAGCCGAAACCAAAAATCTCTTTGGAGTCTGAGAAATTATCACATTTCACTTTCATGAGAGACATTTCCAATAGAAAATATTTTGTTCTTATAGGTAGTGTGTACTCTGGCACCACTCCTGAAATGTACATCACATCCCTGCATATACATTTATGTACTATGTTTTCAATAATTGAATGTTGAAAAAAAAAAATTATTTTTTAATTTAGACATTCATTATGTAATTTTTCCTAATATTAATGTAATTCTGAGGCTACTGAACTATAAAAAAATCTGTGTATTTCATAAACACTTGTTTCTTTTCTATTAAGTTAGTCCTGCTGCAAGTCAGTTATAATTTCTAGATTACTTCTTTTCCTCATAAAAAAGAACATAATTAATTTCTTCTTTTATCATCCTTGCAGACAAATATGTAGACTGAACAGTTTTGCCAAAGAAATCTTACAAAAGAAGCTTCAGAATCAATCCTGGCCGTATTTAAATGGCTAATTTAACTAATTATGGTCCTTTATTTTTAATTATGGACCAACTAATTGTGGTCCTTTACTTTTAGCATATATATTTGTCATCTGAACCTAGCAGATAATCAAATACCTTATAAATCTCTCTCTTCAAACTGTAATCTTTTTCTGAATGTTTTGCATTTTGACAAGAAAAAGGACCAGCACATTTTGTCAAAACAATTGCAACCAGAAGAATATTTATTGATAATACTAGAACATCATAATTTTATTATATTATCTTGAAACTACCTTTTTAAAGAAGATTGAGAGGATATTATTGTTATTAATGTGAAAGATTCTAGTATAAACAATGTATAGAAATACACTAGAATGATTAAAGTACGTGGTTCAATACATACAGAGATTCGAAACAGAAGTAATTAATTCAGAGCACTAAGAAAAATGCATAATTTCAGACATCAGAATTTCAACTCTTGGAAAAAAAAGTAACAGTTTTTTAGTACAATTAACTAATGAAAAAAAAAACTGGTTTTGCATTGAATGGCCTTTATGTTGGTTGTTTTCCAAAACCCCTGGAGATAAACATACCTTTTGGTCTAATACAGACTTTAATTCTTTAGCTTTGGGGTACCATGTGATTTTTAAATGCATTTCATAAGTTTTATGTAAGCCACACATATGTTCCAAAAAATATTTATAAGTGGTTGCTTTTTTAAGGTCAAGTGACTGAAATTAAACAACTTTTAGAATAATTTTAACACAAATAAGTTTGATTAAATATAAATGGAGAAAAGATGTTCTCTGGGGAATAATTAAATTGGAAAAAATTTCTTTTGTGTCAAGAAATGTATTTAGCACTAGAACTGAAATCCTGCCTGATGCTTCATCTCTCAGGCTTTCAGAGGTCTGGGTCAGCATAAGCATTCTCATGTGAGTATTCTTTTTTCTCCCCCAATGGCTAGACTAAACCTTTTTCAAAACAGAACACAGAAGCTTTAGGAAAGTAATCTACAAAAAAAGTGAAATTTAGGAAAATTTAGGAAAAATTACAGTTAACTATCAAGAATAGCAAATAATATCACTATTAGAGTACTCAGGGGAATAAAAAACAGAAACTAAAGACTTTGCATTGTCACACTTTTGACCATGAAAGTTGATTCAGGGTACACCATGTACAGCCATCCTGATGGATTGCTCCAGTAACCTCAACTGTCTCTCTGTTCTGACCAAAACTAGTCATCCTTATCAAACTCTGACTGCAGACAAGAGCTAATATCAAAATATCTATGAAACCACAAACTTCTTACATCAGAATATTTAAATTATACTTCTTGATCCTCCAATTTTCTCTGTATTTCTCCATGGAAATTTATAAAAGGGCAAAGTAAAATTGGTCAGTTTTAAGGATAGCAACTGGCTGTATTTCTGAGAGAGGATCTTTGTCATAATGTTAAATGAAATATGTCATTCTAAGTCTTTTGAAACCCATGCTTAGAATGATTAGAGAAAAGGTTTCAGATAGTATAAATTGCAACAATTCTGTGAATAAGTAATCTGTTGATATAATAATCTTCTTTTCTCTTTTAACCCCTAAAAAACAATATTAACATATAAAATGGATTTTTAGTATTGACAGATAAGATTCAATATAAACATTTAATATTTTAAACATATATCTGCTGCACCAAATGCAGCATTTCAAAAGTCATAAACCCATATGTTTAGGGGTATTCATGCTTTCCAAATTCATTTTGTCTGCATCAGATTATTTAAAGACTTTAGCGGGTACCTTTTTTTAGAAGATTTTTCTTTTTATTAGAACTGCTTTATTACCCATCTGTTCTTTAAATAGTTCTTAAGAAAGCAATTTCAATTTAATTTCCATTTTTAGTGAATTAATTATATCTTCTGTGTAGAAAGCATGATGTGTGAGAGTGAAAAGGAATTCTATTTAAATACCCCAATATTATGGGGAAGTGTATGTAGTTATCATTTTCCTGAAATTTACAGGCCGAATTCTCTTCTCTCTCTGAATTCTTTTGTTCACACTTTTCTTATTGGAAAGAGTTGCCATTCCTTAATGCTTAAGGACAATTGCATTTCATTTGTTGCTTTACTATATATATGTACATTTTTTAATTTGAGATCTTGTTAAATATTTCCTTCTCTGTAAGTGCGCTAAGCTCTTCCTTTCCTGAACAAAAAATATGCAGTCATACACGGAATAACACAAAAGTTTTTAACAATATCTGACAATATGGCATTAAACTTTCATAATTTCATCATTGCTACTGAAAATATTTGCTTAATATGTAAAATCATGCAAGTCACAGCCAGTCAGTGTGCACAGATAATTTCTTCTTTAGCTCCCAAGAGCTGAGATCCAATTTTAGAAGAGCACAGGAAGGACAGCTGTTGGAGTGAGTCCAGAGAGGAACCACCAAGATTATTAGAGGCATGGAGCACCTCTCCTATTAGGAAAGGCTGAGAGAGTTGGCTTTTTTCAACCTGGAAAAGAGGTGGTTTAGGGATGACCTATTTGCTGTCTTCCAGTACCTGAAGGGAGCACCAAGAGCACTGTTTACGAGAGCATGTAGTGACAAGAAAAGGGTAAATGGTTTTAAACTGAGAGGAGGTTTATAATTCATATTATAAAGTAATTCTTTACTGTGAGGGTGGTGAGACACTGGCACAGTTGCCCAGAAAATTTGCGGCTGTCCCATTCCCAGAAATGTTCAAGGCCAGGCTGGAGAGGGCTTGGCGCAACATAATCCACTGGAAGGTGTCTTGCCTATGGCAGGGTTGGAACCAGATGAACTTTGAGGTTCCTTCCAATATGAGCTTTTCTATGATTCTCTTATTTTTAGTATTTTCCTTGAGCATTTTCTCTTTTCTGAAATAAGATAATATAAGGAACTTGAAAGTCAGTGTGATTTACCAAAACAAAATTTTCCCTTAAGTTCAAAGCACAACTGGACTTTTGACCACCATTCAAAAATGCTAGAGCATAAACAGTTTATAATAATTATCACTGTCTTAAAGTACATATCAGATCCTTCTGATTTTACTAGCCCATACTATAGACTCTTTTTCAGTTCAATTTAAAGCAGTTCGTAGGTTTTAAACCAGCAGAGATCCTATTTCAAACATTAGAGCATTGAAACAAGTGCAACTTTTGCACTTCATGAACAAATCAAGAAAAGCAAACAATAAAAAACAATCCAAAACCTCCACAAATAAAACAAACGAGTCATCTCTGAGTCATCTCAGTCTGTGAATATCCAATATTCAGATTTTGAATTATGTAACCCAAATTGCCAACTACTTGCCTCAGAGGACTAGAGCTTTGAAACAGATATTAACAAAAAATAGAGGATATGGCTACGAAAGACTTAAAAAAAACCAAAACATGACAAAAGCGAGCAATTCCATTATCACCTCATCAGCAAGACATTACAGAAATGAATCTTATTATTGAAATGCGTTCTTTACAGAATCTTTGGGATCTGAAAATAGGAGATAAGACAAGCTCTCATTAAGTAACAGATTTACTATATTGTGTTCTCTTTAGATTTTCTGTGCTCAAGGAATTGGCTAGTTCAGAAGATTTTCAGTAATTTTTTCGATTTGCAATGAACAGATAAGTACAGAATGCTCACTTCTAACTTTAAAATAAGACTGACATATGGTTGCCAATTGGCACACCTCTTCATCTGCTGCAAGTCAAACTTTTCCAAAAATGGGATTAGACAGCAGAAAGCAAGACCAGTATAGTTTCTTAAAAAGTTGTGCAAGTATTCCTTAGTTTAAATCATAGCAATATTATTATGCACTAGTTATTTGACTCAAAGTGCTGCAATTACTAAAACAAAGATAAAAACAAAAATGAGCAAAAAACTGTTTCACATCAAAACCCTGATAACACATTTCATAGTTAGCAGCTACAAACACAAGAGTTCTGAGTGGTAATTGAACAATGTATTATAAACCAGATTAAATACTTAATTTTTGAACTTTTCCACCCTGTTTGTTTACTTTATGTAGCTTTAAAGTAAAAATAGTCATCAAACAAAATTCTTCTAAAACATTAACATTTAAACATTCAGGAATGCTTGTAGGAGCCTGTCAGTTTTATATCCATCTGTCTTTTTTAAAAAAAAATACAGACTGAAAATTATAAAAGTCCCCTAAAAGCAAAAATTCTCCAAATATTTAGAATAATTGCTTTATACATAAAAATTCCATTTTAAATAAAAAGAATGCAAATAAAATTATTTCAGGAGGCCTGTTGAAATCCATATAAAGTACACTGATAGTCATAAATTTAGATTAAAGATTAAAAATTATGAACAGGCACAAAAATCTCCAAGGTCAGTAGTGTATGAATGATTGAATGCAATATTTACCTTAGTGAAATAGGGGATTAAGCCCTAAAAGCAAAACACATCAACTTCAATTATTTAAATGCAGAAATCCATGTTTTTATATAAAACAACACTCTACAAACTCTTACATCTGCAGAAAGCATACTTCCTTGAAAGCTATGGTGTTTTATGATTAAAACTAAACAGAGACTGTGACCAAAGATAAGCAGGTTATTAAATAATACTAAATTTTTAGAAAATATGTATTTTTCTGCTGCACCCATAGTTTGTTATCACCCTGAAGAAGAAAATATTGTATCGTCTAGCCAAAGGTCTCCAGATCATCAGAAAACTCATCAAGGGTACTTGAAAAGGAGACTGCATATTAATTCAACTGAGGCACTCTTTAGATAATTCAGTTCCAAATTGCAAAAAGTCTCTGCAAAGAGCAAACATCTTAGACCTGGCATGACCCCTAAGGCACTCTGGGGTTTTTTTTGTGCTGTTCCACAACCGTTCCCATTGCAGCCATTTGGTATCGATTGTCATAGATCATTTCTCATCCTTAAGTAGGTTCATTTTCATTCCTGGTACATTAAGTACTGTTTCAACCTCAATCTGAATTGCTGTTTAATAAGATAAATAATCATAAGAAGTAATTACCCCACATTTAAGCTGATTTGTAGCTGTTGTAGTGAGGCAGCAAGATATCAGGAATATTACATACATATTTCTATTCCTTTGCATTCTGTCTTAGAGAACAAATGGTTTTAAGCTGTCTAACCTTGGACTAAGGGACAGAAAATTGAGTAATTTTTCATAAATTTAAATATCTCATTTTTCCTTAGGAAACCTATCTAGTATTTCCTTTTCAATTCTCTAATCTGTTTATTATTATCTACTTACCAATAGCTATTTAATTTGTGTTAAGAGCTAAAGATTCTGATCAAAATATCAAAACATTTGAATTATTCTCTGGAGCAGGTTACCCTGCCCCTATAAAGCATCAATTTCACCTATATCATTTGTGACAAGAATTTGTCCAATCTTTTGTTGTCACTGTCATTGGTAATAGAAACTTTGCAATTGCAGTATGCATTTTACTCAATTTGCAATTAAATATTGTTCCATATCAACATCAGACTATCTGCATCTTTATCTCTGGAACCTGAGCTGCAAATTCTCGCCTCATTCACTTTTCATACTGAAAAAATGGTGGTAGGTTGTCTGCTTCTTATATGTTAGAAGGTTTCTATATTGAAAAATGGTGGTTACTTGTCTGCTATAGCTTTTTATCGTTTAGGAGATTTCTATATTCCATATGAATTCTATATTCTTCAAGGTAGACAGTCTTAAGTAGGCAAATCTGTTTTCACAAATAAATTCACTAACCTCTGACTGTTCTCATTGTTTTCTCTGGACTTGCCAGTAGATGCACATATTTCTAACTCAGTCCCACATAAAGGGTTGGTATTTTTTTCAACTGAGAGCTACTATTGTACAGCTTACTTTAAAAATGTTTTGTTTTCTGTATGTTTTCCCTGTCCAAAACCTTCTGGTTGTATAGCTAAGGATATTCCTGTTCGGGCAGCAACATGGCTTTTACATTTCATTTTTACCTTGTGATCTCCAGAGCTCTTTCTTGACATCTCTTATCAGAGCAGTTTGTTCTTATATAAAATAGTATTTTCAGGTTATACATTTTGGTTTACAATTTTTTTTCTCCCCTACATGATTGCTCCAGTTTGTCATGAAAATTTCAGAATCTGAACCTTCCTATATGCTTCATTCTCAGTGAGGAAGCTGTGATCTGCAATTTAATATGAAGCTCTCTATTTCATCATGCATTAAGGTTTGCATGGCCAAGCTTTGGTAGTAGGGGGCTACAGTGAATAGTTTCTGTGAGAAGCTGCCAGAAGCTTCCTCCATGTCCAGCAGAGCCAATCCTTGGATGTACAGCTGGTTGAGGCTGGCCCAATTAGAAATGGTAGTAAATCCTCTGTGATAACAGATTAAAGAAGGAAAAGAAAAGTTATTGCACAGATGTAATTGTAGTCAGAGAAGATCGGTGTGAGAATATGTGAGAGGAACAACTCTGCAGACACCAAGGTCAGTGGAGGAGAGGGAGGAGGAGATCCAGGCACCACAACTGAGATGGAGAGAGAAGCCCATGCTGGGGCAGCTTTTCCTTGAAGGACTGCACCCTGTAGAAGAGTGACCCACACTGCAACAGTTTGGGGATGGACTCACATTGGAGTTCATGGGGAACTATCTTCCATGGGAGGGGCCCCATGCTGAAGCAGGAGAAAGAGTCCTTTCCAGGAGCAGCAGGAGAAAACCTTGGATGATGAACTGACCATAACCCCTATTCCCTGTCTCCTTGCACCACTAGGAGAGAAGGTAGAGCTGGGAAGGAGGGAGGGGGTTATTTAGGCACTTTTTAAGGTCTTTTTTTACTTCTTATTATCCTGCTCTGATATTGTAGTAATAAATTCAGTCAATATCTCTAATTTTAGCCTATTTTGCCCACAATGGTATTTGATGAGTTGTTTCTCCCAGTCTCAAATTCATGAACCCTTTGTTATGTTTTCTCTCTGCTGTCCAGCTGCTGAGGAGAGTGAGAGAGCAGCTTTGGTGGGTGCCTGACATCCAGCCAAGGTCAACCCACTACATATCATTAGAGTCTTACTGAAATTAGCAACTAGAAATAGGCCTAGAATAAACATTTTAGAGTTTAACAATGTAGGATCTGTGCACTCTTCCTTCCTAATCAATAACTGACAGCAGGTATTCTTAGAATATAGTTTTCTAGCTATTTTTACATTTGCCACCTAGTCCTACCAAGATGTTTTTTAGATTCCTTTAGAAAGTCCAGACCAAAGCTGAAAATCAAAAGCAGTATTATATACTCCTTCTCTATTCATTTAACCATGCTGCATAATGAGTATAAAATCCACAGTTAGGTTTGTATGACAAAACTTATTCTTACTGATCCCACTGGCAGCCATCCATTGCCTTCTTACCTGTCAGGGGCTTAAAATAATGTGAGTATTTATTCCAGAGTATTTTCTTGTCATGAAGATTTGCTTTTTCTAATTTCATTCTTCATACAATGTTGCCTTTATGCCAAAGATTTTACAGCCTGGTTAAAATAAATCTAGGGGGTTCTTTAAATATATTGACAAATAAAGTATTACTTAATCCTCAGTCTATTGGGCCATTTGGAAATTGAGGCTATTCAAGAATCTAAGCTGTGACTGAATTAGGCAGAAGGTTCTTTTTTTTCATACTGAAATCTCATTACAAGGTATGAAAGTAAAGATTAATTTATACCTTTCCAATTCAATTCTCCAATTCTCAGCAGGGAAAAGAGTCAGCAGGGGCATTCCTCAGAGCTGAAAATGCCTAGCAGGTTCAAGTAGCAATAAAAAAAAATGGACAGTATCTCCAGCAATAGATACTAAAAACGTATGTTTAGACATGTATATTTCAATACCTCCAAAGCAGTGACTATAGATGCTGAAGCAGAAAAAAAAAAGGATTACAGAAATTACCTACTACATAGGACTATAAAGTACACCACAAAATGGACAGGCATGTGTGCTTTTCCCAGACACTACCACTTAATCAGCAAATAATTTCCATATTTTTAGCATAAAATTTTTCCATACATAATTTAAAAAAAAATCTCAGCAACAAAATAAATCCCAGTAACATAGGATGATGGTCTCATTATGTCTCAGGAGCAAGATCCTGGGGCCAAGATTGATCACTGAAGATATTTGCTCCATACTCAGAAGTCAAAAGGGAAAAAAAAAAACATTAAGTAATAGAAACTGTGTGAAGAACAGAACCAAGAATATCACAAAGCTATCACAGAAGCCCATGGTTTTCCCACACCTAAGATTCATTTTGTGAATGGTTTCCTTAGTCAAAAAGAATATGCTATATTTGGATAATGGTCCAAAGGAAATCAGCAGATGTTATGAAAAATCTTTTGTGCAAGCAATGACTGAGATGAGACTATTTAGTCTGAGAAAGGGAAGGCTGAGAGAAGGTTATGTAAAATTACTAAGGCCACAAAAAGGCATATAAAATACTAGCCAGAAGTTATGAAACATAACTAAAAGAAGCAAGGTAAAAAAGAAAATAAAGGACAGTGTTTTATCCAGGAAGTGTGCATATGGTCTCCACAGGATTTTGTGGATCTGAGTTTATATGGGGCACTAGTGCAGAGAATTGAGAACAGAGAGTTGCTAAATTAAAAAAAACAATCCACAGATAAATGTGGTTTCTTTGTCAAAAGTGATTGCTGGCTGAAGGAGCTTTGGGAAAAATGTCTCAGTCTTTCTCTAGGCATGGCCTTTGGTCAGTGTTAGGGGCAATGTATAGGGGAATATTTCATGACCCAGAGTGCTTGGTCTTTTCTCATCCAGTAAAATTATGAACCGCTTCTAGAGGTGAAGATAAGGACATGCATTCTTTTGAAGAAATGTAAAGTCATTTAATGGGTCATTAGATTTTGTCAAATACTCGATTTAGGATTTTTTTTAAACTTACTAAAGAAGAACTCTTTGCAGCTATTGACTCAAAGGAGAAAAAGACTTCTATTACAAGCAAATGAAAATCTGTGAAAAACCAAAATCAACCAACTAACTTGAAGCTCTAGCAATGAGCTTTTTTTCCTCAATAGCCTTTGGTACTATTCATATTAACATAATGTCCCATAATACTGTCACAACAATTGAAAAACTCTCCATGATTAAAGATCAGTGTTAGTAAGAAATGTTAGAATGGAAATTCTAAATTTCAGTATACCCTGTGTTCTGGAGATACTGCTGGAAGAAAGAGTCTTCTGAAGTAACAAACAAACAAACAAGAAGTTTGTTTTTCTTACTGTACATATGCTTTTCAGCACAGCTATGCAATGGTTTTTTCCCTGGTTTCTAAATGTCTAGC
Source organism: Peucedramus taeniatus (assembly GCA_013400575.1). NCBI lineage: Eukaryota > Metazoa > Chordata > Aves > Passeriformes > Fringillidae > Peucedramus > Peucedramus taeniatus. The sequence continues at coordinate 4,253 of WBNO01015348.1, read as the reverse complement.
AAGGCTTCAGACATACCTGAAAGGCAGTTGGCATGTGTGCAAGCTAGACAAAGTGGGAGATAATAGAGATTAGCAGAGGGAATTGTCTGAGGTTTTGGATAAATCTGTAAGAACTGTCTCAATTAAGGGAGTTTTTTAGCTTCTTAGCAAAACGGTTCACTACTCGAGGTCCTCAGTAGATCAAATGCTTTTACTGGCCTTTCAGACTGTACCAGGGAAAGGAGCATTTTTCAACTGGTGCAGACCACTGGATTAAAGTCTACCATCCTGGACGAAAATCCCCACACAAGAATACTCTAGTTTAGTGAGGAGTATCCAGAAATTACATTTCTGCAGGAGGCATTAAAATGAAACAGGCTCTTGATCATTTTCTAATCCTTAAAATCTTCATCTGGATGTTGAACTTCATCTCAATACCTAGTTTCATACAAATTCAGATGACACTTCCTCCAAGTAGTCTGGCCAGCTGTGTGTCAGCTATGTGTGAGGTTAACAGACATCACACACTTGGAGATCTGTATCTCAACAGGAAGCTGATTTAGTCCTGAAGAGTGTACAGTTTCTAAAAATACTTCCCAAATCAAGCTAGATTAAATAGATTCTTTTACAGAACTAAAATTGGACACCTCTGGAGTTCAAAGCTTAGATATCCAACTGTGATTCATGAGAGCTAGTTCAAGTGTGTTTTCCCAAATATCATTCTAGGAAGCATAGTAGGTTTCTTTTTTTTTACACTTTTAGCACTCCAGTGGTACCCTCTCTGGTTCTATTGTTATATGTCTGGTAAGAGACAGAAAAGTACTCTAACAAAGAATGGAAGTTCAACTTGGTTTTTTTTTTCCTTCTCACAACTGTTTCTGGCGGAAAAAAAAAATCCCAAACGGTGGAATTTAATGCTGATATGTATTAAACTTCCAAAAACCATTATGTATAAAAAATAGTAGAGTCCACATTTTGGCCTATATTGCAGAATTTAGCTGAATGAGCTGCACTATACTCTACCTAAGGATGTAGTTAATCAGTGGCTCAGCTCAAGAACATAAAAAGTGCCCAGAAGAATGTCTCTGGCCATCCTAGACTCTGAGGTAGAAGTAGAACCCCTCTTTCAGAGTAGCATTTGCTTCAAGTACTCTTCCCATCCTACCTCCATCCTCCCAGTCTCAGAGGGAAATCACACAAAATCTGGGCTTCTCTGAGTATCCTATCCTTGGGATAAGAAAAGTTATGGATGAGAAATCAGCAAGTTCTTTTCTAATATAGTTCTTAGCAGAAAACATCAATGATATAATTAATTCTGTTTAATAGAACTAGAATGGCCTTTAAAAATATAATTCCATGACTGTTTTTATGTTCAATTAAGAAAAAAAAAAAAAAGTTTTTCCATTAGGCACTCTGTTATATAACCCGTTTGATGCAAACATATAAGGAATCTTTTCATATTTCTCATTAACAGAGTTATTTTCAGCATGCCTATGTTCTCTGCTGTTCATATCCAATTTTACAACATATTCCAAATAGGAAAAAAAAAAAAAGAAAGCATTTCAGGCTTTTACTGAAGCTAAATATTTGCACAAAAGAAGTTGGAAAGTATTTAAAAGTTCAATGATTCTATTGAGATAACCGAAAGTGTCACAAATATGCAGTGTTTCCAACAAAACTAGGAAATACAGATCAACAAAAAAGTACTTTGAATAGTATCCTGCATGCAAAATTTTCAGCCTTAAACCCATGGTAATTTGCATCTACCATTCTTTGTATTTTTTTTTTAGCTGACTGACCCTCTAAACTCTTTTAAAAATGGATTTTAAAAACAGTTTTTGACTTATGTTTATTAAATATTAAATATATATTAATGTATATTAATAGGTATGAAATATCTATAAGCTATATATTAAGTTTATAAGATCAGAAATCTCAGCACCTTAAAAATAAGAATTATCTTTCATTTACATTTCTTTTTACATTTCTGAGATTTCATTCCTGTCAGTTAAGACTAACCATCTTGTTAGAAAGCAGTCAGGATGAAGAGTAAAATGCCCAGTGTTAACCTTTTTACCTAATCACATTCTATTTGAACTCAAGAAAAAGGATAACAATGTTTTTGCCACTCTGACTTTTGAGTAATTCACCTTGGCCTGTGAGAGACTACGAGGCAAGGAGTTTCATGTCTTAAATTTTCAATCTCTTTCTGTGATTAAGAGCTGACAACACAGTTTTGACAACACAGTTTTCACACACCTATTTTCATCTCATGATCAAAGCTGCATTTCTATAAGTTAAGATAAATGCCTCTCTACACACATAATTTCAACTCTAATGCTTTAATAATCAAAAAGAAAAGAATAAGTACAGTTTACAGTAATTTGGGCAATATTCTAAGGCCTTTGTGTCCAAGTTTTCTCAAAAACTGTACAGACTGTGAATAATATTCCAGCAGAATTTACAGAGAAACCTCACACCGGTTGTATTAGGCACTGTGCAGACACACACATTCCTGTTCCAAAGAGTTTAATTGCAAGCAAGGAAATTGAACAGCAAAAAGATTGATGGAGACCAATAAATTAAGCTCAAACAACTTTTGAAGACAAGGCAAAAAGTAGGTGTGAGACATGGAGTAATAACTTCCTTGGGAAGTTAATAAAGAAAATTTACTTTTGTCCTGTGGAAGCATCTATCAATACACATTTTTCCTTTCTAAAACCTTTATTTTTCCCACTTGTAAATGACAGAGCCATGTGCACACTGTGATGGTCTTAAAATAGCTGCTCATCCACTTGAATGAGAACAGACTAACACTGGCTGCCTAGAAGGAGCAGCAACAAACCTCTTAAAAAAGCCAACTGTGCATCCTGTGCACTCAGCCACAGTTAGTGTTTACCAGCAACAATTTCCTTTCAGTTACATGCAGAGCTTTGGTGAACCTACCTTATTTCCACACCATTAACTTCCAAACATTCTTTTTCTTCCCACTGTCACTCACCATGATCTCTTCTGCGTTTTTCTGTCAAATCCAATAGCTTCTCCAGCAGTCTCGCTCTATCTCAGAGCAAATCCAGACCTTGTTTCTTCTAAACAGCTTTTCTCTCTTTTACATCTGTTTTTCTGAGTAGCTGGGGCAATACCTTGAAAATTGCTCATCATCATTATTCTATGTTTATCTAAAAAGTATGAAGTGTCCCATAATCCCAAGTGTGGCAGGCAGAGGAAATTTAACTGGGTTGCTTAAAGGAGCAAGACACAATGCTTCACTTGCCCAGGCAGCAGTGTTATTGTGCTAAACACCGAGCAGTTCATGGTTGGCAGTGCTCTGAGGCATGGGACTTTATCTTCTGTAAATAGGATTAGCAAATGAAAATATATATTCTAGTTTCACAGAGCAGGATTATCAGCAAACCAGTACATTTCTGTGATGTTTCTTTTAGGTCTATTTTCTGATGAGCACTAACACAGCTTTTGCTAATCTCTTCTGTGAAAAAAAATGCACATATTTGAACGTTCTACATGTTAGATTGCAGGTTTAGACTCTCAATTTTAGATCATCTCTTTAGTAAGACTAATAGAAGTCTCTGAGTCATAAATTTTCCAATTAGAGAAGGAAAAGGTTGTGTTATAGTCACTACAAATAACAGAGCAACTTGATGGGAAAAATATATAGCCACTCACTACATTATTTCCAGTACTGTGTCCTTTCAGTTTTAAGGTATCCATTTTATATAAACATGTTAAAAAAAATGAAAAGAAAATGCTTCTGCACAAGTTTTTCTTTATGACACTCCGAAAAACAGTTAACAGTTTTTGATAAGTCCCTGAAAATGGTAAATAATCTGCTCACAATTAATTCAGTTCTGTTTCAGAGACACTGAATTTGTCTTCAGAAGCTTCATGGTATGTCTCTGGTTTTGGCTGGGGTAGAGTTATTTTTTTTCACTGTGGCTAGTATGGGGCTGTGTTTTGGAATTGTCATGAACACAAAGTTGATAATATAGACATGTTTTTTTGTTGCTGAGCTTACACAGAGCCAAGGCTTCTTCTGCTTTCATGCTGCTGTGCTGGTGAGGAAGTTGGGGTTCCATGTGAGCTTGAGAGGACACACAGATGAGACAGTTGACCCAAACCAACCAAAGGGATATTCCAGACCAAATGGCATCACGGTCAGTACATAAAGTGGGAGGAAAGAGGAGGAATGGGGAACTGTTGAAGTTCTGGTGTTTTTCTTCCCAAGATATTTTTACAAGTGGTGGGGCCCTGCTGTC
>WBNO01015347.1:45472-88233 GCA_013400575.1 Peucedramus taeniatus | reverse complement strand
TATATATATATTTAATGAAGAAATACTATTACGCAGAACATGCCAGTAATTGCATTTACTTGATACCATATGAGAACCTGTAATTGTGTATATATATAAGATTCTGGTCCAATATTGTAAAAGCTTTGATTTAATGAGATCTTTTACAAGGGTGTGGAAGGTAATTGTTCATAAATGTACAGTTTTCTGACATGCAGGTTATTAATGGTCTGCTTAAAAGCCAAGATCAAGATTTTCAGAAATGACAATTACTTCAGGGGACCTCTCTTTCCCAAGCATCCAGTTTGTGATGTCATTAAGGGACCTGATTTTTGGAGGAGGAGGGCTTAATGACATCAGCAAATTAAGTTTCTTCACAGGTCTCTCTTGCTGGCTGTCCCCCACTACAGAGAAGCATCCTAATTCACTTCACATTTTAAAATAGTGTCCAGGCAGTCTGAAGGTTTGAGTGAATTTTTTCTCCAGCTGATTCGTTTTCATGGTTGCTTTTTCTTCTGTCAGTGTGAGGCAGGCCAGCGCGGTGATAATTAAGCATACACAGATGGAGAACACTGTTAGCTGTTTGTTTTTACTGCTGGTGCACAGGGAGAGTAGAAATAAACCTCACTCTGTTTTTGTTTTTTTTTTTTTCTCTCTCCCACCATCCCAGGTTTCAAGTGGCTATCTGGTTGTGGCTTTTGTTTATGTGACTGAATTTGTTGGCATTAAAGCACGAACCTGGGCTTCTATGCATGTCCATGCTTTTTTTGCTATGGGAATTATGATTGTGGCACTCGTGGGATTTTTGGTTCGGACCTGGTGGGTCTATCAGATCTTTCTCTCCATAGCAACTCTTCCCTTTGTCATGTGCTGCTGGATGCTCCCAGAAACACCATTTTGGCTCCTGTCACAGGAAAGATACGAAGATGCACAAAAAGTGATTGATACAATGGCAAGATGGAATAAAGTTGGCACTCCCTGCAAAGTTTCTGAACTGTGCTCAGTCCAACAAAATGATCCAGCCAGTGACAGGACTGGTGATGGTGATACATCCTCAGCAAAGAAGCACAACATCTTAGACCTGTTTTGTAACTGGCAAATTGCAAGAAGGACCATCACAGTCTGGCTAATCTGGTTCACTGGGAGCTTGGGGTACTACGTCTTCTCCCTCAGTTCTGTCAGTCTAGGAGGCAATGAATATTTAAATCTCTTTCTCATAGGTAAATATTTTTGTACCTTATTCTGTTAATGACAGAACTGGAACATAACATTTAAGAACGTTTATAGATTTGACAGCCAATTTGTTACTTTGTTCATTCAATTGTGAACCTTGTTTGAAAAGTTTTTTGCTAACTCTTCATAAAGTTGACTAACACAGTATCATTCGCTCCAAATTTCACTGTATCTGAGAAAAAAAATTAGAATTTGTTGGTGCACGGAATTCTTCTCTGTCTTTCTAATTGTAAAACCATATTCTGGCTTGTCTTCTCTTTGCCTTGGAAGCTTAGAGCAGATCCACACAAACACCAGGGGAAGCAGACAAGCAACACAAAATTCACACAGCTCTGTTAAAGGCATAAACTAGGAAAATGGGAGAAAAAAAATTCCTTTTATCACTTACACTCATGATATATTGAGTTTGTCTGTGTAGAAAACATAGTCATAATTGTCAGAAGGAAGAGTCATTTTCATTTTCTCAGAAGTGTATTTTTAATTAAGTTGTAATACTCTTTTAATTTTATCATTCTGGCTGTAATCTTTCTCTGGCATGTAAGTTGTTTATAAAGGCAGCTCAGTGCATTTAAGGCCTGATCCAAAGTTTGTTAACATCAGTGGAAATATTCCACTGACTTCAGAAGACTCTAGATCAGACTTGCAGCTCTGAGCCAGTGAAGAATTAAATCATGTGCTTTGCTTTGTGCAGCTGAGTACTCTCGGTGAAGTGAATGTGACTGATCGTGTACACAGGCTCACAGAAGGACTGGGGCTCTCATTATTCCAGTTTGTTTTGTCATGCATTACAGTGTATTGTTAGACTGATGTGTTGAAGAATGGGTGCTGGTATTGCACAGATAACCAAACTGCTATTGTGGAGTACACTGTACCTACCGCTACTAAAAATATTTTAGCAGACTGACAGACACCGAATAATTACAACCTGCTTTTTCCAACACAACCCCAAAAGACTGTTTCCTGATATTACAGGTGTATTGACATACTATATGTACTTAACAAAGGAATCCAGGCTGTTCAGGGCTGTATCTTATGTTCTTCCTTGATTTTACATGGGACATAGTAGCATTCTTCCTGAGCAAATTGGCTTAAAACATGTCCAAACTGGCTTTGGCTCAGTATAATTTGTCTAGGAGCAAATCATGTTTACACAGTGCAAACAGGTCTAGCCAAATGCCAGGTCCTTTAGAGCAGCAGAATTTTTTCTCTGGAAAGGAACATTAGGACAGGATGATCTGTATTATGAGTGGGATATTGTAAGCCCTCTTTTTTATGGAGAAGGGAGGAAGCTGGAACTGCACACTGTATTAGTGGGGCTTACTCAGAAAACTGGATGTGGACAGACCTTTCTTGCCTTTTACTTTGAGATGATTTTGAGCTGATGCTGGGGGAGGCACCTGGAGCTATCATTCCCTGGTCATGTGGAAGCTGGCAAATCCTGAGAGGTGTGTTGGTGTGACACTAGCAATATTTCCTGTGGGCACACTTGAGCTGTTAATGTGAAAATACCCGAAGGAGATGAGCAGCAAAGCTTTCAGACAGAAGTGTCAGTGTCATAGAAACAGAACTGTGGCTTTGCTCTTTTCTGTAATTTTCCACCCCAAAGAGAACTGGAGATGCTCTGTGCTGTGAAACCTGTTTCCCTTGTCCTTCTCCACTCCCACTTCTGTATTTTAGGCTGTTCTCTGCCTTCTGTCACACTTTCTGTAACCAAATGAACTAGCCCAACACACTGGTTATCTTTAGATTTTACTTGTTTACTACCCCCTAGATCAGATAAATTCCTCATAAAGAGGAAGTTACAGTTATAAGATGAATATGTGCAATCATGACTTAAACTGAGATAATTTCATACTGACAGGTGCTGTGGAGTTGCCTTGCTATATCATTGCTTGCATTGCGATGGACAAACTGGGAAGGAGAAACACACTCATTCCGTTCCTTATTTTAAGTGCACTGATCTGTGTTTTAATTATGTTCATACCTCAGGTTAGTCACGTATGGTTGGAAGTGTTCCTACAGCAGAAATTGATTTTAAAGGCTCTTAAGTCAGTAGATGCAGCTGCTCTTCCTAAATCATAGAATAATAGTTAATTAAAGGCTCGTTTTAAGTTGCAGCTGCCCAGTCTAAGATAGATCTCTGTATTTTCAGTACAAGTTTCAATGTCATTGCTGGAGTCACACGTAAAATGCTCCCAGGGCTTCAGTGAACCAGGACTGGTAAAAAGTGATATGGAAACTAGTAACTTACTGAGCAGTTTTTAAAAAGCAAGCAGTAAGTGTTGCTTATTGTTTAAAGAAGGGTCACAACTTTTGAAGAATGTAAATTATGTTTGGAAGGGTGTAATTTTCTGGTGATATATTTATTTGTGCTCTCTTTCAATAGGATTTCAATATATTAATTGTCTTAGCAAATATGGCTGGAAAATTTTCCATAGGTGTGGCATTTGGCCTTATATATCTCTACACAGCAGAACTGTACCCAACGATAGTAAGGTAAGAACTTTTGCCAGTTATGTATTTTTCATTAATTTGATGTTATTTCATTCCCTTTGTTATTCTACACCAGATCCAGCAGCTCTTGGCATCGGTGGTGGTGATCTGAAAGACTTGGGATGGAATGAGTTTCTCAGCTGCCTCAGAGCTGTCTGGAGTTTGGCTGTACCATAGTTTTTAATTTATTTTGCATTCCATGTGCATTGATAGGTTCCATTGGGGAACTAGAAGCATACTCAATACTTTCTTAAACATTTTTATGCCTTTCTTATAAGTCCTGGTTATTCATCCCATGATCTGTGCTGAATGATAATTATATTTTTAATCTTCATTACGGAAGCAGCTGAATTGCACTACAGTATAAATTTACATTGGCATAGCAACAGCTTCCTAGTATAATTGCTTAAAGACACAAATCTTACTGGTGTTTTAAGTGTCTGTGCATTTCTAATTGTTTCCTTTAACTGCCAGAATTCTTACTCAAATTCTTTTCTGTCTAGATCACTTGCTGTTGGAAGTGGAAGCATGATGTGCCGTGTAGGAAGTGTGGTTGCTCCTTTCTGTGTATATCTGAGAAGTGTCTGGATTTTCATGCCACTTGTAGGTATTTATTTCAATGGTGAAAGTTTTTTGAAAAGGTGTATGTGGCACTTTTTTTCTCTTTAGTAACTTACCAAGTATGTTTTTCACATGACAAAGGAACCAAAAGCTGAACTTTTATTTCAAAAAGAAAATTGATTAAACCATTCCATTTTGAAATTTTCAAGTCCCAAAGACTAGTAGCCTCATATTGTTAAAAATATGCTGCTAAAGCAAAAGGGAATCTTTGAATCACTGAAATACTCAGAAAACTTTTTATTATGGAAGACAGAAAAATATTTATGCTCTGAATCCTAGCACAAAATTGATAAAAACATTCTGCATCTACCCAGTAATATTTAGGAAGTGTCGTAGTCCAGACTTTTTTGCAGGCCCAGCAGTTTTTTGACCATGCTTCTGATTTAGTTTCACATTTTTTCAAAGGCTTTTTTTTTTTCACCACAGGTGGGTGGATTTTCTTACATTATGCCTTAACATTTTCCATGTCTTCTTTGGGATAGCCTCACAAAAGATCAAGAAAGTTTTGTGCTTACTATATTTGGTCTTCACACCCTGTCCCAAAGCCCCTGTTCTGTGTTTTTCAGCAGAACTAAACAAAACAAAACAATGAGCTAGAAAAAGAGAAAGAAATGTTATATTGATCAGCTTCATGGTGACTTTGACAAGCAACAGAAGCAGGTCAGGTTACCATTAGGTTTTGTCTTTTACCACCAGTTGCCCCAGAAAAGAGAGATGGGACCATTCCTTTGTGTACTTTGGGTATTATGTAGTAGATCCACTTTAAGCAAAATATTTTATGAAACCCCTGCTCACACATGAATCACATTTCTTCATGGCATTTCTGTTATGAAGCATTTGCTGCTTAGAAATCCTGCAGCAATTCAATCCATATTTTCTCCTGAAGGATAAATTATGCCTATATTTGTAAAACCAGATGGAATTACAGAATTTGTATTAAAGCTTTAAGTAAAGAAATGTTTATTAATGATTTTTAAAACTTTAAATTCTTTCAAAAACCCCTTATAATTTGCTGTGACTCGGGCACTGCTGTTATATGTAGATTATTCATGTCAGAAAGTGAAAGTGTAATGGGATGTGTCTTTAACCTGGATTCTTAGTCAAATTTATCCACCATATTGGAGTTTCCTAAACAAGGGCATTGTGTCCCTTTGATCTGGCAACTAAAAAATCTTTAATTATAGAGTGTTTCAGAGAATTCTTGTGAGCTCATTTCATTATTTAAATTAATTACTTTTGGTTATTTTCGATGAAAACTAAGAGGATGAAGGAGACCACAAATGAATTTATTTCTTCAAGTTCCTAAAAATGTTTTCTTTCTTAACAATGTCTCCACACAAACCAAGATACAATCCCAGAAAAGACAAATAAACATTTGCACAGCAGAGTGGTCTTGGGATAACATTTCTTTTTTCCTCTTGTCAGCATTTTGCCTTTACTGTCTGAAATAAGATTTATCTGTGCAGAAGTGCTGCAGTTAAACCACAGATGGGGGAGTGCTCAAACATTTTGGAGAGTGGTGCAAATGGCAGTATAAACACAGGAATTATTTCAGCTATGAACAACTCTCAGGGTACAGAAGTTATCCAGAGTTTTTGCAGAGTTGAGTAGTAGTTCATAGTGAACATGTTTCCATTATTAGCTCCTGTTATAGAGCATTTGTCAATTTATTAAATAGGCTTGTCTTGAGTTGGAGCATAGCGTGCCAAGTCTCAGGTCAAGTAAGTGTTTTGGAATGGAAGTGAAATCAAATGGAATTACATTTGTAAGTAAACTGATACACATCACCCTGATCTATTGCAAACACCACACACTGTTGAACAGTCACTACTGCTATTTATTTGGCACTCTGCCTCGTGCACAGTTATGCCACCTGTGAGTACTGCAAGCATCTTGAGTGGCTATAAATCTTCAATAAGTCTATAAATTGAATAACTTCCAAGTATGTTTTTCATGTGACAACTTTATAGAAAATGTGCAATAAAACAACTGCTCCTTATATAACCTATTTCTGTTTCTCAGCTGTTAAGAATTATGTTGCAATAGCCCTTTAACAGGCTTGACTTTTCTCTCAGAAAAAACATAAATTAGAGATTTAAAAAGCCCACACTGATGTTAATAAAGAAATACAAACCCTCTGTCAAATACTATCGGTTTTTCATGTCAAAATATAACCTTTTTTGTTGAAGTAGGAATTTTGTCAATAAGATCACATTTTAGATTGGTTCAGAGCCATCAGATGCAAATATAAATATAAATATCAGACTATAATAATAATAATTTGTTCTCAGAAGTAAAAGTATTATTTTGTAGGGATATTTAATTCAAATAATCTTTTGTTCTGGAGTATATATATCAAGTCCTAGTCTTAGACTACTGCAGAATTATAAATGCTTCTCCAGAAAGGGAACAGGACATAAGAAAAATGATGGTAAATTTTTTTTCTGAAGGTTTCTGAGATATCTGTTAGAAGCTGCTGGTTGTACTGAAGTGTTGGGAATACTCTAAAGAGTTTGACTGAGCAGAAAGTCAGATTTCAAATTAGCACCCTGAAAACACAATGCATTTAAGCATGTATGCCTGTCAAATTAACTTCAACACACTTAAACATACTTAAATACCTTGTACAATAACACAAATACACTTTATTTGTACACGTAAGCATTTGACCATATCAGGAGAACATTTTCTGATACTGAATTATGTATTTAAAATAACAAATACATACATACAAAATGCACACATTTGTAGTGATCAAGCAGAGGGTTAAATTATGTCAGATGCCTTATGAAGAAGTGTGCCATGACTACAAAAGAGTTTCTTTTACTAAATGTGAGTCCCTTTATGGACAACTGTGGCTACTGCCCTTGAAAAGGTAGATGACATTTGAGAAGTCCTTGAATTAATACACTGTGACTTAATTTTTTCATACTCTGTCTGTTGTAGGAAATACTGGAAAAGGGTTTGGGGGTCAGGGAGAAGGGAAATGTACTGAATTACTCAGCATGCAGCAGCTTTCACATAGAGGAAAAAAAAGGAAACTAACATGGGATGAAATAGAGTTGTGAGAGCTGAGATGAAAAGGCAGGGAAGATGGTGGTGTGTACACCTACAGAATAGTGAGAGCTCTCAGGAGAATGAGAGGTAGGTTCATGAGGAGGGGAAACATGACAAGAATGCCAAGTGTCTAAAAAGAATAATGAAAAGAGAAAAAACACATATTCAAAGCACACAGTGTTACTTTAAGCTTGTTCTTTTGAGTATCACTAGTGACCCAGTTCTCATACACTCCAAATTTATGGGTGTCCATAAGATTCAATATCCTTTACAGACCCCAATATCCTCAGTTATAAACTTCTGACAGACTAAAGTGTGTACCTAAAAGAGGATATTGTGGAATAGCTGCCATATGTCAATTTATCCTGTCATTCCATGGCAGAAAATCATGTCTGAATAGTAGAGAAGAAATGTGACACTCAGAGATGAGATTTTAATATTTTGGAATATATTTTTAAATATCACTCCTGACATATATATGTCTAAAAGGATCTCACTCAGTTTGTGCCATTTCCTCTAGTCCTATTAGTCCTATTACTGCTAGGATTTTTTTTTAACTTTCATGGTAAAACTGTGACTTGTAGTTTGTAGTATTTAACAGTATTTTGATTTTTTTTTGTCTGCCTCTATTTATTGCAAATGCAAAAGGGAGGGTATGCAACAGTGCATTCTCCTTTCAAAAGAATACATGAAAAAAACTGTCTGCTTTTTGTTGGAAGGGAAGAGAAGCAAAACCAGCATGGTGCATGGGCAGGCAAATAACTGTTCAAGGTTACAGTAGGGAATTCTGATTTTAAAGCACCTTTCTGACTTAAAGTCTTGCTTAGCTGCAGATGGTGGCTGGGAAGTTCCTGTCTCAAGCTCTGTGTGAGAGACGTAGACACAGTGATGCCAAATGTTCTCTCTCACCCTTGGAAAGAATGCATTAAACAAAGGACAGACTTCAGAATCAGCACAGGGCTTGATAAGGATAATACAGCATCAAAGTTCACAGTAACAGAATGGAAAAACACTCAGACCAGGCATAATGTTCTGTGTGAAAGCTTTTCTATCTGGAGAGAATTAGGTCATTTATAACCTGGTGTTGGAGGACTGTCAGGGGTTTAATGCTGTTCTGTACTCAGAGGAGCAAAGTGGGAACTGGTGTCATTGAACAAGATATAGGAATGTCTATGTGAAGGGAATGTGAAGGGAAAGAGTAGATATTCCTGGAACAAGTGAGTGTTTCTCTAATGACCCCACATTATCATGATCCTTGCACCACTTATGCTGTTGTTGTGGAATTGTGTACACCATGGACAAATCCAAAATGTGATCCCAGTGCAAATGTCAGTAGATGCCTGCACTCCTAACAGTTCTTTGAAACTGAGTTTAGCAAAGTATTTCTGTTGAGAGCTAGCTCATCATCTGCTGAAGAGCTCTCCTGAGCACAGATGTGCACTTCTGTGGTTCTGGGCCAATGAGCCATATTGAGAAATTCCAATCTGGCTGTGTAGAGAAGGAACAAGCACACAGGTACAGGTACACAGGAGCTGGAGTGTGAATTGAGATTACAGGTGGCAGGGAAATTGTAGCTCTGTGAACATGCCTGTAAAAATAAATGTCTGCAATCCTAGAATCAGTCCTTAAATACATGCCCGATACTGAAATACTGAATGAAGGTAATATGTGTTGTTTACTCAAACAGAGTTATTCCTGCTTGCACTGTATTGATCCCTTGTGAACAAAATGCTTCACTTGCTCATTCATTAATTCTGCTGCATAATCTTTTCATTTATGCAACAAAAAAAGTAGATCTTTTATACAGGCAACATTTAAGACTTATGATCTTTGCTTTACAGTTCTTTGGGCTTTATTTTAGATTTACTCTCAAGCAAGATCAAAACTATGGTTAGCTTGAAATACTTATCTACCTTTACAGCTACTGTTTATTTCTTCCAGTTGCTTGTTGGAATCATGGCTCTCCTGAGTGGAATATTAACCATAATGCTTCCAGAAACACTTGGAAAACCACTGACTAATACCTTGGTGGAAGCTACAGAAATGGGAAGAAACAAGAAAAGCTGTTCAGAAAAGACCCCTCCAGCACATAGTGGTGCAGCATTAGAAAAGATAGAGATGTCTGGTCAAGAAAGAGTCAGCACTGACAAATAAAGCAGGAGCAAAATGGCTGTTCACAATTGTAATCACTATCTAATTTATAAGATCTCTGTATTCAAGAAATGTGACTGTTCTATAACATCTGTGCCTTTTACTTTGTATTCTGTTTTCCCTTTTCAATAGAGCAATTGTATGAAACCTTTTCAAAGTGACTGAGTTACTGCAGAAAATTTGATAGGATTTCTAGATCCCTTGTCAAACTTACCCAGACTTTAAAACACCTGTCTGACTTGCTGTGACCAGTTGGAATGATTACTCTAAATGTTGGGACCTAGCTGATTTCATGTATGTAAAAAAATATGCCAATTCTTTGCTTCACATTTTCTGCAGTTAGATTTGTAAACCTATAACAAAGTGCCCTGCCTGATCTCATCCTGTTGCAGCTGCCAGTTACAGGCTTGAGACTTCAGAACACAGTAAACTCTGTTACAATTCAAGAGAGAAGCCTTAACATTGCATCAGGTCATATCAATAATTTTAAACTAATTTATTGTTTTTCTTTTTAAGTTTTCTACTAGAAATGGTGCCATTGCTAACAAAGGAAAGTATTCTATGGCACAGCTTCTGACTGAAAAAATAATACTAAGTTTGCAAAATGTGCAAATAGTTTGTATATTCATTCTGTTGAATGGCAAATGTATTTTTATTAGGGGTTTAGGAAAAAAAAGTTCACTGGATCTACTGCTGTTTTAGTTTAGGTAAAACTAAACCATCTGATCCCATTTAAAGTCATCTTCATTCCAGACCATTATTTCAGTGCACCCTTTCTCACTTATTTCAGCTTAAATCTAGCATCAGATTTTTCATAACTTCTAAGAGCTAGACCAGCAACTTTGCCAAATGTCTCCAGCAAGGTCTTCATAGTCCTCAGTGGAAAAGAATAAATGGCATATGGCTCTTATTCAGGCTCTCTGCACAGAAGTGGATTTAGTTATTAATTTTTGGTAGAAACGGTTTCCACTCACCATTTTTCTCATAGATCAGCTGTCTGTAACTCATTTTTTCCTTATTGCATCACACAAAACCAGTTAGAAAAATAGAATTTAAAAGATGGTAGCTGGAGGACACTGATCAACAGAAGAGTTACTGGTAGTAGTTTTAGTCAAAGTGTCAAAACATCCCATTGCTGCTACACCTTATGTGTGCATCAACACTTATTGTTGGTGCAGTGATTCTGCCTTATGACTCTGGACCATAGAAAACTGATCGATAGGAATGCATCATTCTGGCTGCTTCTTTCATGGCTTTCTCCTACCTCCCCTTTTTCAGTCTGTCACTAGACCTGGGGGTTTCTTCCTTGTCTGAAGATCTGCATCTCCTTTGCTTGACCACCCTTGGTTTGAGAGGAGCAGCACAGGAACTTCAGCATGTTGAGGTTCAGACAGCATGGGTTCAGTCCTCCCTGGTTTGAAATCAGTGTTTCCTCCTCTTAGACCCCTATTCTCATGGCATGGTCTCATCAAAACAAAACTTCCTTGATCTTTGCCAGGTACCCACCCAAAAAGATATCTGTATTACTGTAGATATTCTATATGCTGTTAATGAAATGAATGGCTACATTTTTCAATCTGCACAGTTTTATTAGTTTCAGTGACTTCTGAAACCAGAATAATGGTTTATATCCCCTTATAAAATATTTTATTCTTCACTGCACTGTCCTAGAATTTGGTCCTAATACCAATTTGGTATTGGTATTAGGAAAAATAATACCCTATATGAGGATTAACATGCTTTGAAGCAAGCAAAAATCAGTAAATTTAAGTTTAGGGAGTTTCTCTGAGATAATTACATAGAAAGCAGAAAGGAGTCTTTATGCTTCTTACAATTCTGTGGGTGTTCCAGTGTTTGCAGGGAAAACCTCCAAAAAGACCTGCATAGAATACTGTGGCTTCTGTCCAGATATATGAGTTCAGCAAAAGCACTTAACCTTCCCCCTGTGAGTAATCCCATCATTATTCTGAGAATGACTTGAATACATACTTTGATGACTGAAGATCAGATTACTCACATGCTGTGGTTTTTTATTTTGCTGAAGAGCAAACCCAGTATTCTTCCACTCCTTTCAGGTTCCCGCCCCCCACCACTTCCCAGAGCAGCTCTCTTTATCTGCAAGATCTACTGCCAAACTCTGCCTGCCCTGCCTTAAATAAGGGTTTAATCATGCTAAAAACCACTATCATGCAATACACCTAACAAGGAATTAGACTGGTACTGTCTTGCCTCACAACCACCCCCTCCCCACACACAGAGCTCCAAATTCCTTATTTTGGGGTTCTTTCACACTGATACTCCCTTTTTTAATATCTTAAAACTCTACCTAACTCCATCTATCTTAAAACTCACTACTCATAACTTTTAGGAACAGTACAGCCTGTTTCTAATAAGGTATTAAAAATATTTACAATAAATTTTTCTACTTCCTTACCTGCTGAGTAACTGATTTTGGTCTTACCCTGCCAAGAACAGCCAATGCATACTCTGTGTTCCTTTGGCCTGAGCGATTCAGGACCTGGTCATGTGTAATCAGTACACATAAGGTGAAGAAAAGAACAAGAAAAAAAGTTAAATACACAATGATACTGATACTGCTTACAACTAAAATTTAATTATGATTCTAGACCACAATGTAGCTTGATGCCTTAACCCCAAAAGCCATTTTCTCCTGTCACTGAAGTCAGTTGGTATTTGGTCTTTGATTCAAATGACCGCTGAATTTGCCCGAACTAATGCGGCCACTGTTTTTCCTTGGAAATAAAATGTTTGTTGATTTACAGATACATCTCTTGACATTTTATGCATCAATAGCTTAGAGATTGCCTTGGGGTATCCTATTCTTTAACCTGAGGAAGAATATTACTTTAAAATAAAAGGAAATACCATGTATCTCTATGTCTCTAGCATTTCTATTTGCTTGTTTTTTCCGTATGGACAGAAGTATGTTTAACACTAGTCATGCATTATAAATGTAGGAAAATCAGAGTGAGTTGATTTCTTTCTCTTTAATATTCATAGATTTTTAAATCCTCTTGCAAGAGAGCACTGAGTTTGAGAACAAATGCTTCTGTTCCTATGGGGCATATTTTCATTTCAGCGCTCATAAGAAGAATTAATTTTCATAGTTTCTCACTTCAGTTCACAAGTCCTTTTATGTTTGTATTTGTCAGCCTTATCTTAGTGCAAATTTTTTGTGCTTATCAATGTCTCTGGAGTTACTCAGTGGTTCTATGAGATAATGAATTAAGAGTCCTTATCTGTCTTAATTGCTAGTCACTATTACATGATGGCAAATGTTTTTGTCCAAAATTTGATATCCAGTTTTATTAGACAGTCTTTCAATTTGTTAAGGACATACCTTTCTGGGTTAAATATAATAATAAGAGCAACTGTTATTAGTTTAATGATAACTAAGGAAAAATAATAAATACATGTGTTTGGTACGAAAAGATGTATTTTCTACTTTAACAGCTTCATTCAATTTCTCTGTGCAAAATTCTGTAATTTAACCAACTATGTGGAAAAAAAAGCTATGCAAAACATGTGCTGTTATCATATGCTTTGGGTGGTACCCTGAATGTCTGAACAAGGGGTGAAGCCTCCTTGAAGGCTGAGGGGTTTTGTGTAGTAGATCTGTGGAAAAACAAAATGACCTGACATCCCAGCTCTGGGATGGAGTGAAGGACTTACTGGCATTCTCCTGTGTCTTCCACTGGTTTATTTTACCAAACCCTTAGGTGCAGTCCTTAGGAAGCCTCTGTGGCATTGGGCTCAGAAGTGTGCATGGCCTGTTAATGCCTTTTGGAAAAAGCTTAGGAAAAGGTGAGCTCACTTGTGCCATGGACTCTTGGTCCGGAAGGGCATTTGTGACTGCAAAAAAGGAGGCTCTGGATTCATCCTGCGCCCTTTACAAACATCTGAAATGTGTTTGTCTGAATCCTAGAACAGATTCCTAGGGGAGAAATTAGACACAAGGACTAAAAGAAAATAGAGCATTGACAAAAACTGAGTTTATTCTATCAGGGAAAATTCTAGTCAATGCTGATAATTAGTTACCTCTCACAGGAAGAAAGACTAAAACACATCTATGTTCTGGTAGCCTAATAATTTTGTACAAGATTTGGTACTACATGGAGCATGTCTTCTGGTTACATGGGGGAAGTATGTACTCATAGGAAAGAAGTTTGTTTGCCCAGAATTTGTGGATTTAATACAATATATTTTAATGGGTTTTTTTAAATGTGTATTTGTTATCTGCAATTATGTGCAAGAATAAAGTCAGATACACAATTTTTAATCTTTACACTTTTACCTAATTTAATGAACTTTTATCACTAACTCTTCATTTGGTTCACACTCCCTTAAAGAGGCCTGGCTGGTGTTTTGGCATTCCATGGAGATCCTGTGGTTTAGGATGGCAAATATCATGTGTGTGTCTTTGCCCTATTTGACTCTGCAGGTGTAAACCAAGATTTGGGTAATGTGTTAAGTGGTGACTATGACAAAAGGTGCATTAAAAATGTGACATATTTTGCATTTCAGTTGCAGAAAAAACATGATTCTTTCTTGCCTTTGTGTAAGCTGACTGGAGCAGTAGTCCCTCAGACACATTCAGCAGTGACAAAAATAGCTGCAGATACTGAGGAATGGGTATGAGTTACCAGAACAGAGAGTAGGTGACCACAGGAATGACAGAACAATGCACTTTTAAGCACATGGTGTTCAGTGCATGTGAAGACTAACTATAGCTTCCTCATGCGGGAACTGGAGTGGGCTGACAGCACAAGGAAAATAAGAATTGCAGCAATTCATAGCTCTATTGTTATCTGTCCCCTCAGAGCATCTCAGGAACCTATTTATTCTTCACTTCCCTTAAATCTCTAATAAGTGCAAATGACTCAACTCTCCATGCATATTTTATTAATCTTGTGTTTTCTGATCAAGTTACACCCATCACTTCACTTCATCATTTGCATTTTGAAGGTTTAATGTGTCCTTGCCAGGTGATTTACGTTCCTCTCTGAAAGTAACTGGAGTGAATGGTCCAAATAGTTGCTGCTAAAGCTGAGAAATTTGAATCAAGCCTGACAGACTGATTTCAAGAGCAGTGAGTTCAATCAAGCTAAGTTCAATCAAGCCTAAGAAGTATATAGTTCATATGGGAAAATATCCTTTTTAGTATGACTGGTATATAAACAGTGATTACAGATTCCAGTTTCTGGACAAAACAACTCTTTCAAAAAAATTACTAACCTAGATTTATGAATAATCAGAACTAATGGGGAATATCTCAATTTAGTGACAAAGCCACTCTTCTGTCTCTGCATTCCTGGATAACATGCAAGCCATGGATACTGCTTGGGTACTTGTTGCAGATAAGCAGGATCCAGCTATGGAATGCCCATAGGCATTTAGTTATTAACATTGCCTCATAATCTTCCATGTGGAGATGAACAGACTTGCATAGGAATAAGAACAAAACAGCATCAAGGGGTGATTCCTGTAAAGATTGTCTCCATAGTCTCACTGCCAGTGATGAGATTAAAAAGTGGTTTTGACTGAGGTAACCAGGAATATGGCAAAACAACCATAATGGGCTATCTCTCAGTAAATATTTTCACAAAGCTTTTCAATAGGAATATCATCACTGCTGGTTTCTTCCTCATGGAGAGAGAATTCCCCCAGAAGTAAGTAAATAACAACAGCAAAATGAGGCACAGCTGAAACTCCTTGCTGAAATAGTAACTTGACATGGACACTGATGCTTGACTTGAACTGGTTAAAGAAGTGGCAGATAAATGGTGCATGCCATTCACAAGATCTGAAATAGGCCAGCACTTCTGTGTTCAGAGAGGTCATTTCTGCCCGTTGTTATGGCTCTGTTCAGGACAGCACACAAAGCAAAGGGAATGCTAAGGTAAAAGGAAACATTTCTTAAGCACTGCTCAAGCTGTGTTGGTGGTGTGCTGGGATGCCACTGCCAGTCATGGTTCAGGAAGAGCTCCAAGTACAATCAGGCTGTGTTTGTTCTGTGCCAGAAGGCTGGCAAGTCTCTTCCCAAACACACAAATCATGATTTGCAGTTTACCAAACACAATGCATTTGTTCATCTTTCCAAAGTACTTTAGCCCATGGAAGATTTTTTTCAATGGCATTATTATTAGATTTGGTATCCCAAACCAGCCTGAATTCCCTGCATCTTATTCTCAGGAAAAAAACAAACTGGGAATTCCCTGAAACCTTCAGACTTGCACAAACATCTGTCACAGAACGTTTTGATCCAAATCATTCAAATTTGGCAAAGTTCTAAGCAATAAGCAGTAGAATCTCAGGAGCAGTAGTAGCAGGCAGTTTTTATGTTAGCTGGAACTGCAAACCTCAATTTATATTTGTGGATTTCCATATGTGAAAGAATCCTCTCCAAACATATTGCAGATATCCTGCAATGACTTAGAACAGTGTTCACAATACAGCAAGCCCATCAAAAATTTAACTTCTAAACAAGCAAACCTTTGTTCCTCTTCTGCCTTCCCTGTCTTAATCCGCTATTCTCAGAACACTCAGAAAAATCACGCCATACTATAATTTGGGAGAATTATGCCTTATTCCTGTCACTGTTGAAGGGAAAATCCTTAAAAAAATTATGCATCCTAAAGATCAATGATGTGTAATGTATCATGGCTTTAGTTTTAAGAGCACAGCTAGATAGGGAGGCAAGAACAATATACTGTGTGTGGTGCACGCTGTTGCTGTTCATACAGATACTCGTTGGATGGCTGCTGGTCTGAATTCAAATGGCTACGGAGAAAAGGCACCTGCTTGGAAGATCCGCTGCAAATGCTGTTCCACAGGGCTGGAGGGCCACCGTCGGCAAACATTGTCCTGCGTCCTGCTGAGCGTGTTCAGGGACGAAAGCTCAGGCTGTCAAATATTAGCCAAAATATCCTGCCAACGGCTAATGCCCCGGAGGCAATAAACCGGAGTATATGGCATGCAATTTCATCCCAGAGCTCCTGCAGAGAGGTTTGTTTTTGACAAACTCATGTTTTTCTGCTGAAAACAGCCCTGCCTGGCTAGGCTCATTAGGGATTTGCGGTCTGGCAGGAACCCGCTCGTTCCTCAGCGACCTGTGATGGCTGGAGTTCCCCTCCTGGCCGCTCGCGCGATTGCTCAAGCGCTGCGGCAATCCTCAGGCAGCTTCTGAAACACTCAGAACATGACTGCCTGTGAGGGACGGAAAAGGACAATGTATTCCCTGCAGCACAGCGGATCCCGTTGGGCCTCCCCCGGAGAGAATATCAGGGGGAAAAGTTCTGGCAGGCGGCGGAGGGCCCGGCCCCGGCAGAGGCCGCCGGGCGCTCCGGGAGCGCTGCCAGCGCTGGAGGCGGCCTGAGCCTGGGCCCGGGCACAAACAGCTCCTTCATCCAGCGGGGCGCGGAGCCGGGCCCCGGGAGCGCCCCGGGACAGGGGTGCGGCGGCCCCCGCGCTGCCCGGGACGCCGGCTCTTCCAGGTGGAACCGGGGGCCTCCTCCTCACCAGGTATCGCCTGCTCTCCCCGCTTGGGTTGTTTCCAGACCGTACTTCTAGGTGAAGAAGTAAATGTTGGATGCCGGAGCCCTTTTGCTGCCGAGGGCTGAAAGCGGCCGCAGTGGCTGCGTGGGGAATTCCCGCGGGCAGATCCCATCTCCCGGAGCCGGGGAAGGGAGGGCTCAGCCCACACACCGGGGCGGGAGGGGAGAACCGCAGGGCTTAGCTGGGGAGAAGGCCCGGGATCGCAGCTGCTCCCTGTTCCCCTCTTCCCGGCCCAGAGCGGCGACATGCCGGCCCTGCGGGGAGCGAGGAGCGCAGAGAGGATTGCTGTCCTCTCCCGTTCGCGAGGAAAGCAAGAGCATCGCTCGGTGTGTAGGTGCTCTTGGTGAAGGCGGCTCTTGCATGTGGCTGATGGAGGGGTACACTCCCATCTCTTCGAAGGTGTGTCCCATGCTTGCAAACAATCCTCCTGAAGGAGGAGCTGAGGCCTCCTGGTAGCCCCGGGGTCCCCTGTGACAGTGGCTTTCTGTGGTCGCCTGTGAATCCTGCTTTCTGGCAGCGGTGCTGTGTGTGCAGAAAGGCTGAGGGGATCCCGAGGAGTCTCTAGAGTCCTTTGCTTGGTGAAGAAAGATCATCCTCGCCTTTCTCCTGCAGCACTTCCTAAATGTACATCTCACAGGGCAGCCTGAAGAACAGGAAGGGGACCTGGCCAGAGTCAAAAGGCCAAAATCAGGAGCTCCTCCACAGCAAACACGTAAGAATGAATCAGTCTTTGCCCAGAAAAACCCCTCTCTGGGGTGATGAGAAGGGAAGTAACACCAAGGGTGCTTGTAAACTGGGGAAGTGATTAAAAAAAATGTGATCAACAAAGAAAAAAAGAAGGGAAGAAGTGTTCCATGGCATGCACTGACAGAGGCAGTGGGTACAGCTGCCCTGGTGGACAAGGAGCCACTCCAGCAGCTCAAGAAGGCTTGAGCCTTTGCTCCCCAGTACCACAGACTTCACACGATTCAAAACAGTGTTTCAGCACTTACTTATGATAAGAGTCAGTTAAAAAAACCAACAAACCAAGCCCTCCAAATAGAACAGGTTTTGGTTTTCTTTAGTTACTTCCTGTTCTAACTTTTCTGGTCAACAGTTCAGCTGGGCTTTTTCCACTGTTTATTTGGGTGTGTAAATATGCTTATTTTGGTAGGCCAGCTGGATTGCGACACAAGCTAAGAGCGTCCAGCTTGCTGTGACCGTAGGCTGCAGCTGCAGCTGGCAGAGGATGTGCACGTTCCTCTGTGTCTGTGTGTGCTGGGGAACAGTGTATTTATCCATATTGGCCATGTTACCCACTGCCAGAATGATGTTAGAGCTGAAAGTTAGTGGCACTTAGTGGTGACATACAGCTATTTGAGGCAAAAAAGAATAAAGACCTCCTTGTGTCACATGAGGCTGACATTGTCTCCTCAGCTGCGAAAGTTGGGAGGTGAAGTCACATCACAAAGTATCTCAGTAATTTTAAAACTAATTTGTTCTGGCCTGGGAGAAGCCGGAGGGTGGCAGGGATATGAAACCCACATCAGGCAACTGATGTCCCCATTGCTGGGGAATACAGCTCCAGGTAACTCTCTCTGGTTTCTGTCCTGTTCTGTGTACACTATGAAGGGACAGAGAGCTAAACAATACCTGATACCATTCACCTCCCTCCCCAGGAGCTACTGCAACTGTTCTGCTTTTTAAATGTTGATTTTTGCAAAATGCTCAAGCCTGTCTGAGGGGATGAGAAGTGTCAGCTCTGCTGGGACTAAGCTGGACTGCCACATCAGCTAAAAATAGTTTCTCCTTCTCTGCCCTCCACCCAGCAAGATGCAGGCAGTGCTGCCAGGGCAGAGCCATAGGTGGGTCTTACACTCAAAGCAGGGTCAGTAGCTCTGCAAAGCCTGAGCTGTGCTTGCTCATACAAGCTGTGTGTAGCCTCTGCTTTGCACCCAGTTAGTTTTTTGTATGAAGGCTTGTTGTGCTCCTGGACTGCAGCAGTAGGTGCAGGAAAAGTGGTGCATTGAACAGGTGCTTGTCATGGTCTTCTGAGCTGCTCTCACTGGCTCCAGCAGTGTCAGCAGCCCCTTCCTGCCCTCGCTGGATTTTGCAGCATCGGGATCAGTTGATATCGAACTGGCTCATCTGCAAAAATCCCATCTGAACTGGGTAGACTTGTGAAACCTGAATCTCCACCAAGCCACAGCTCCCCTTTCTTCCCCAGGGACAGGGAGGTCAGTCAGGAAATTCAATCTCCACCATGGTCCAAGGGCTTCAGTGAAGGAGAGTTGTGAGGGACAACCGAAAGCACATCTCTGGCCGGTGGATAATGTACCCGTTGCATATGTTCCAGGGCAGCTGAAAAAGCAGGGCTGTGCTTGTCCATGGGCTGCTGGGGGGCTCGCTGGGCACTCTGAGAGCCACACGCCATTTCCACAGCTGCCACAGTTTTTCCACAGCTTTCCACAGTTCTGAGTGAGAAGGTTTGTTCATAAAGGTATTCAGATACCTTTCTCAGAACCAGTTTTCCTCAGTAATTACGGAATTATTTCCCAGACCCCCAATTTCTTGTTACTAATATTCTCCCTTACTTTCCCTTTCCCCTTCCCCCAGCATTTTTCCAGACTGAGTTTCCAGGTGTCAGCCATGCAGGCCAGCAGTTCTGGTCCAGGGTCCCTTTTCCCCCCCATACTGTGTCCTCTTCCTCTGCAGTGCGGGCACTTCTGTAGTCAGCTTGTGAAAGAAGATGTGATAATTAACAGAAAGAAACTTAAGCATTGCCCAGAGAGGAAGAAGGTGGGTTGTAACAACCCTTAGCTGTGATGCAGAAGGAATGCAATGACAGGCAACAGTTCCTTCTGCTCTTTCCCTTCTTACATAGCAGAGACATGAAATTTTAAGTAGTGAAACCTCAGGGGTAAGTGAGAAGCTGTGTGAACAGTTATGAGCAAGGATCTCATAAATAAACCTGACCTATCATAATTCCAAGTTGTCTGTCTTGCCTAAATTTACATCAAAGATGCCAGAAGCCACAGGAAGATGGTAAATCAGCCTGTCATTGTAAGTGCAGGCACTGGTTTCCAGTAAAAGTTCTCAGAAAGCAATTAGCAAGGCTGGATTTCTACAGTCACTGATAAGCAAGTCCCATAGGAGAAGCCAGAACCATCAGGGCACAAAACTGAAGGTCTGTCTCACTCAGCATCCTCTCCAAGAGTGAATATTGTAGCTATTCCAGGAAAAAATTAGTCATAGGCAGAAGGGATCCTCCCCCTACATCCTTGGTTAGATTTTGGCAGTAACCTATTGAAGGGATGCCTGACCCAGCAGGAGCACACCCCTACTCACCTGGTTCAAAGCTGCTAAAGGATTTATCACCTCTGAGGTTGCCCAGTCTCTCTCTCCTGGGCCCATTTAGTCCTGGCTTTGGGGAGTTTGCGGGGTGCTCCATGGTTCAGTTCTGCTTGGTGCCTTGTCAGTGAGCTGGCCACGGCCAAGAACGCAGGCGGACACCTCACTGGGATGGGCAACCAGGTGACTGTCTCACAAGAGCTGTGTGCCACTCCCCGGGACAGGTGCCAGCTCCAAAACTTGCCCAGGACAGGGGAAAATAGAGACACTGCACTTCCTGGAGTAGCAATCAGCAGATGAGGAGTGGAGTGGACCTGCTCCAGGACATAAAGCAAGTTATAAAGTAATGCAGAGAGAGGCAAAAATACAGTCCCTTGGAGCAGCAAGAGTGGCTGGCACTTGGGGACCGCCATGTGCTGCTGAAAGAGCATGGCAGCCTTGGGTGCCCACAAATCTGTCCAAGGTAGTGAGTCCTGCTGGCAGGTACAAGGACCAAGAATGGATTGGAGACCTCCAGTGTGATTAGCTTCTGCTGCCCAGGCAGTGACAGCCCTCACTGCTGGAGATCCCAGTATTCAAGTAACCTTTTGGCTTAAAAAGCTTTTAAAAAGCCAATTTCTCCAGAGCTCTGTGCCTTTTGCACCTGAAATGATAGAAAACTTGATGGGTGCCTCACTCCCTCAGATTTTATTAAGAAAACCTTCCCCAAACCAGGCCAAACACTAGTGGTGCATGTGCAGATCACACTCTTGTGCTGAGGATGAAGTAGTGTCTGCTTAAAGACTTTTCAAAACTTTTTTGTCATATCAAAAGCTGATTTTTTAAAGTCCTAACCACAGTCCTAATTGTGTGCAGCAGTTAACCTTCAATTAGTTGTTTGGGAGGGATTATGTTACATCTCGTGTGGGTATTTCATAGCCTGATACTCGCCCTGGATGATAGTGACGTGTGATATGTTGTTTCCAAATGCAGGTAGGAACCTCTCTCCTCTGGCTCTGCATCCTGGAGATGGCCTCACCCAAGGTTGCAGTGGTGGGTGCGGGAGTCATCGGCCTGTCCACAGCACTGAGCATCACAGAGACTTGTCCCAGCTGCTCTGTGACAGTCCTTTCAGACCAGTTCAGCCCCAACACAACGGGTGATGTGGCAGCTGGGATGCTCATCCCTCACACCTACCCAGGTTTGTTTAATTCAGGGCAGCATTGCCCATGGCACCTCATGCAGCTGTGTCCAGGTGTACAGCAGTGCACAGAGGCTCAGAAAGAAAAGTGCCTTGACCTGTGTTCCCTGTCTGTCCCATATCCTTGACACTCATTTGTATGCTTCTCTTCTTTGCGTTGTTCCTCTCTGCACGTTTGGTTTTGTTCACATGCAGACACACCGATCCACAGGCAGAAGCAGTGGTTCAAAGAGACCTTCACTTACCTTTTTGCCATCAGCAACTCAGCCGAGGCATCAGAGGCTGGCATTCACCTGGTCTCTGGGTAAGAACAGCCCCTGGGGCAGCCTTAGGTACATTTGTGCTGTGTTCTGGAGCAGGCAGACAGGTTTTCTTTGCTAGAATTCAGGGGTATTCCCTACAAGGAATAGCTTTTATGTCTGTATTCTGAGAAATTCCAAGAAACTGCATTGTAGCTGCTCACGTATGATGTATTTTTAGGCAAAATTCAGGAACAGGTGTGCACAGAAAACCCACTCAAGTCTGATCAACACCAAATATCTTTTAATAACTGATGTTTTCCACGCTGGCACCCACTAGTTGCTTGCAGCAGGGATCATCTCCATAGGGATGGGACTGCAGGATCCTCCAGCTTCAGCAACTCGGTGTAGGGGTTCAAGTGGGCCATGTGTGTTGGGAGTGTTTTATGCTGCCTATTATGTACTGAGAAATTCGCCTCTTAGGAGTATTGAGACTGAGCACTCTCTAGCTTTATGGATACCCAAGGAATGGTGAACAGGTGTGCAAGTGGCCCCACCAGGTCCAGCCAGGTGTCTGCAGCTGTGGTGGGGACACTGTATGAGGGCACTCTGTACATACACTATCATTGGAAGAGCTCTCTGCAGTTTATTTACCCTGGTGTGCTCAGCTGTGTTGACCCTCTGCCTGTTTGCCCAGGCAGGTATTGCAGGAGCAGACAGCAATTTTCCCCTATTGCTGTTAGCCTTGCAGAGCTGCACTGATGGGGGAAAGAGATTCCTGAGCTCCTGGGTTTGTGCTAAGATTGCCATGACACATAACATGGCAGAGCAATAGCAGTGAAGTTTTCCAGATTTTTCTCTTTTTAGTTGGCAGATCTTTAAAAGCACTCCCAAGGAAGAGTTACCTTTCTGGTCAGATATTGTGCTGGGATTTCGACCAATGTCCAAAGCAGAACTCCAGAAGTTCCCACAGCACCAGTTTGGTCACGCCTTTACAACCCTGAAATGCGACTGCCCGCCCTACCTGCTGTGGCTGGAGAAAAGGTAGGGTTTGCTGAAGGCTGGGCATGCAGAGGGAAACCCTGGCAGAGGGACTGGAGGCAAGACAGGGTTTCCTTGAGAGCCTTAGATTTGAACAAAACTGGGAAAAGGCTGTTTCTCATTGCAGAAAATGCGACAAGCTCTTGCTTGGGGAGAAGCACAGGAAATAAATACCCAATTTTTCTAAAATGTGAAAGGTCCCATTTATGAAATGTCCACTTTCTCCCAACGAGTCTGTTTAGTGGGGCTTGGAATGTGAATGACCCTGGGCATAGGGCCAGCATAGCCACAGGGGCCATGCTTGGCCAGCCAGACCTTGAAGCTACATCATGAACCTGCCATGCCCTGAGAAAACATTTGGTTGCCACATTTGCCAAATTTCCCAAATAATATCTCTCTGTTTTTGAAGATACATCCAGCCCCTGAGATAATAAGCACATCTAGGAAGGTGTCTTATTGTGAAGACTTTGCTCTTATGAAGTAGCTGGACAAATTAATCTCAAATTTGTTCAACTGTTGGAGTAATTTCTTAATCCATTTAGGTGAAAAGAACCCCAAAATGTTAAACAGCATCATCTTGTAACAAATTTTTGAAAATGTTTGCCTGCATAAGATGGGTGATGCACTTACTCTGAGGAGTTGTGGCTTCAGAGTTCATGCCTGGATTGACATCAAAGTTAGAAAATCTGCCAACTTCCAAATTTTTAAGTTTCCCAATACCTCAGTTTTGGAGAACTGTAGGAGAGACAGGATACAGATCTAAAAGGTCTTTGACACTCTGGGACATACTGGGGTAAATATTTAATTCAAATAAATACCTCTAAAGTGAGCAAATGGCTGTATCTGCTTGAGAGAAAGAGACAGGCTGCAAGCTGATTTGGGGTTAAGTAAAGAGATGTGTACTGACACCAAGGTACAAATTGCCAGCTCAGCTGCTTACTTGGATGCCTTTCATCACACTGCAAAATGTGAAAAAGCATTTCTTGTTGTAGCAGCCAAGTGGGCTGGGAGTTCTTCCGTGGCACCAGTGCCATGTGAGGTCTGTGCCATCTACTCGGTACACATGATCTGTCATGTTTCATTCCTAACTGAAGCAAATTTCTGCTGCAAGACAGCTAAGTTGTACAACCCATTTAGTATCTGCCATGTGATTTCTGCTCCCTCCTTATTCCTGCTGTAGTCTTCTTATTTCTCAAAGGATGTAGTCTAATGAGATGATCAAGCTCTTTTTTTTTCTCTTCTCCCTGGTGATGAGAAGTGAGAGAATATTAAACATGTAACTAATTCTCAAACCCCTAGTGACCTGAGCAGTATTTATAGACCATTCTCCTGGCAATCCACAAGGAAAATTGTTGTTGTGCCCACCTTGCTTGGCCAAAAATAGACTTCAGGAATTTTTTCCTGCTTACTTGCCCAAATTCAGGAGTTTTCAGCAGTTTTTTTCAGTGGTGTATTTTTTATGACATAGTGACAGAGTCCCAGTTACAATTCTTAGGAGCTCTTCCTGCAAGTTGCCCAGCCACAGCTGCTGCATGGGATCTCCCCTGTTCTTCCCAGACAGCTTCAGTGTCCTGCTACACCAGGCCCCAGAGCATCAAATATGCCTTGGATTCTTGGCTCACTCACTGCTTTGTGGGAAACCACTGCCTTTATAGTAGAGTTGATAACTTTGCCAGCTGCTAGAATGTTGCAGAGGATGGGATTTTCCACTTAGTGCACCACAGACCTGTCTCTTGACTTGCTCATGCTAAAACCCCTAGCAAAAACCCCCAGCAACAGGATCCAGCTGACAGCGTGCAGGGACTCCAATTCATACCAGTGGTTTTCCACAGGGAAGGGCTTCAAAATTCAGACAAGTTCAGGGGAGGATTTGGCTTGAAATTGAGCTCAGAAATGAATCTCAAGAAGAGGTGGCTTTCACTGAAGTGCAGACATGTATGTATAGTGCTCTGAGCCACCCTGGGTGACTCCTGGCTGCTGCTTCAGAAGGTTATGGGTACCCTGGGCTGCTCCAGAAGGTTGTGGGCACCCTGGGGGTCCTGTGCCACATCTGCCCAGCCTTAGTGCAGATCTTAGGGCTTGGCACAGGGCACTAAATGGCTACATAGCTCAGGAGGTGAGTTGGGAATGAATGTGACAGCATATAACAGGCACAGTAAAAGGTGAGTAGTACAATAGCTCTGCCTCTAGCATGAGCAAGTTGGTGAATAAATCTGTTGTTTCCCAGCTTGCTTGGGCTGTTAAAGCTTGATACTATTACAGAAATGAATCAAGATCACGAAGACCTGACTGTTTGCCTGGGGTCTGATGCCAGTTGCTGTACTTTTTCCAGCCTGACAGGCTAAATACCTCTGATCAAATCAGACAAATCACAAAGAGAACCCTCATGGCATTTTCTTTGTTTTTTGTCCTATCTATTGTTTGGTTTTGACCAGTACGTAAAGGCAAAGGCAATCTATTTCATTTACTTAATATTAATAATACTTAATAATACTTACATAAGCATTTAAGGGTTTCTTTTCTGCCTCACTTCTGGAGTCTTTTCACAGGTTGAAAGCAACTGGCACCCAGATGTACACCAGGAAAGTGGCAGACTTGTGGGAGCTGCACGGTGAATATGACATCGTTGTCAACTGCACAGGCATGGGAGCCCACCAGCTGGTGGGGGACAAACAGCTCTTCCCTGTCAGGGGACAAGTACTCAAGGTCCACGCTCCTTGGGTGAAACAATTCATCCGGGATGGAGATGGCTTAACTTACATCTACCCAGGGATACACAGGGTGACCCTGGGGGGAACCAGGGAAAAGGGGAGCTGGAGTCTCTCCCCTGATGCTGGCACTACTAAAGACATCTTTGACAGATGCTGCTGCCTTGAGCCCTCACTGCAGGGAGCTCAGGATATCGAGGTGAAGGTGGGCCTGAGGCCGTCCAGGCAGTGTGTGAGAGTGCAGAGAGAGGTTTTGAGCCAAGGAGGAGTTGAGCTCCCAGTGGTTCACAACTATGGGCATGGAGCAGGTGGCTTTTCAGTGCACAGGGGCACAGCCAACGAGGCTGCTCACCTAGTGGGAGAGTGCATTTCTGCTCTGCAAGGCTCCTCATCAAGGGCCAAGCTTTGAATCCCAGAGTCTCCTTTTCCATTTACAGCTAGTGCTGCATCTCCTAGCAGCATCTTGGACTTTAAGTCCATTACTCTGTAGAGGGAAACTAAGTCAACATCTTGTTCCAGTGCAGATACTCAGTGGTATCTTTAACCACCTTGGAAAGGCATGATGTGTTGATCCAAGTATTAGTCCAGCTGATCGTCTCCTCCATCTGCCCTGGGCATTTATCCTAGCCTCGTGTGAAGAAGACAAGATACATAAATACTCTTCACATAACAGGGATCAGATTGCTACAGTATAATACAAATAAAATCAATTTAACATTTCTGCACCTGTATCTAAAGGTTGTCAGATGCAGTAGGCTCAAATTCAGTAAAAAATAAGTTGTCTTCTCTTGTACCAAATCTAATCTAGAATTGCCCTTGTTTCTGCCGCCTTGCTAACAAATTTTATCATTATCTATATAATTTAAAAGGAAAGAAAACCCCATGCAGTGCTGCATTACAGTGCTCCAGTTCAGCTCTTACAGAAGGCAGTGTTAGGTCACTGTCACACACAGTGAAAAGGCAAGTGTGATTTTAAGAGCAGCTCTGTGATACCCATCACTGCATTTGCTCATATTGCACCTCAGGGAATTTATAGTTTCTGCTAATGTTGCCCCACATTAACTACAGTTTTGTGCATCTTTTTTCATGCTAGTTTGCAAACCTGATTTTTTCCTTCAAGGCCCTCAGATTTTACTCTCAGACACCAATGATTTCCCCCCAGCCCCTCCCCTCCTCCCCCACACAGCAACATTCATATGGCCTTTGTTCTACTGAAGAGGATTTTTCAGAGTGGGCTGGGGAATGCAACATCCTTTTCTACTTCACAACAACACTGTCTGCTTTCCTTGCAACAGCTGATATGAATAAATTGGAGACAAACCAACAAGGATTCTAACACCAGCATCAGTTTCGTAGAGGAGCCATTTAAGACTAGATAAACACTCCAAGGAAAAATTTGTCTGTAACTGGACATGAGCAAGCTCCTCTGCTGTAAGAAAGCTGAGTCACCAGAGCCCAGATCCTCTCAGTCCATGGCAGAGGCTCTGTTGGGCTTTACACTCCCCTCAGCAATTCAAGCCCTTTGATGTGTCTGAAGATAATCACTCCCCAAAACTGGATCTTGCCATCAAAGTCCAGGTCTGACTCGTAGTGATTAAATGACTCATTAAATCTTTTATGGCTCATTTGAGAGTGTTATCATCCATTTTTGTCTAGCTTTTTTGTCCACAGAATTACAAAACCATTCAAAATCCTTCAGTAATTCCAGTGATTAAAAGTAACTGATAAATAAAGTTCTAATAATGGAGCAAGGGTCACTTCTGTAGTGTTTCCTTTCATAAGCAAGGGATTTTCTTTCATTTGGGATGGCCTGACAGGGCCAAGAAAGGCCACATTCAGCCATGGCTGCCAACTTCTGCTGTTCTCAGGGGGGATGAGGACAGTTATCATTTGCAAGGGACAGCTCTCAGAAGAAACATCACCAAATTAAATTATGGGTCAATAAGCGCCTGGGAGACCAGCCTAAGCCAGCCCTGCCTTCAGCAGGGCTGAAGAAGAATGAAAAAGAGAATCCTTTTTTTCTCAGCTCTGAAAGCTAATTTTGTACTCCCCCTTTGTCCCCCCCCCCACTTGTCCTTTCCAGTGGTATGAGAGGGCAGAGCTGCTGCTTTTGGCAGCAGTGTTGGCATAGGGCTTGTCAAACTGCAGCTTTGTCCTCAGCGAACACAGAACATAAAAATACGTGGAAAAAGAATATAAGAATGGGCTCTTCTTCTTATCTTTATTTTGAGCTTTAAAATAGCAAACAGTGTAACTTATCCTGGAGCAAGAAATGCTACTAATGCTAATAGGGTGATCACAGTCCCATAAGAAAGCAAATCTGTGCTTGTGCACTTCTGCAGGGTGATGGGGTTTCTTCTAATCTACTTCTAAAAATTGTCTGTTTGATACAATGTCAGAATAGGTTTGGCTGCAATGTTTATCCACCTGGTGTCCTAGCTCTGCTCATGGCCAGCAGAGGGGACAACCACTTCTGGTCTAGGGTCTTCCTCATCTAAGGGGTAGCTTAGTGTTTCAGATGATTTATCTTTCATACACTTCTTGACTTGCTTCTTGCCTCTAAAACCATTTATGTGCTTCCCCAACATCCTGTGAAAACAGGTTCTGTAAAGGGAGAAACTTCTTTGTCCAGGAGCAGAGCTTGTTGCCTTCATCTTTGTCTTGAACCTAAAAACATAATCTGATGCCCCTTTCTTGCATGCTATGACAGTTAGTGACTCCATGGCCCATTTGAGTTTATAAAGCTCCACCGTACTCTCCCTCAGACTCTTTCCCACCTTGAAGAAACTTGGTTTACATAGTACATAATTGCCTCACTTTCACAAGCCCCGATCCTCATGGGGACCTCTGTTGGAGAGGTCTTCTGTTGGAGAATACAGCACAGTAAAGCGTAAGCAATCCAGGAGGTTCCTTCTCCAAGTGATAGAGCAGCCAACAAGGCAAGGTGCTATGCTGAACCCTTGTCAACAAGGAGGGGCTGGTGTCCCAAGTGAAGATATTTCTCAGGGGTCAGTCTGGGGTTGGTGCTGTTTAAAATCTTTGTCCGTGACACAGACAGTGGGACTGAGTGCACCCTCACCAAGTTTGCCAAGGACACCAGGCTGTGTGGTGCAGTGGACACACTGGAGGGAAGGGATGCCATCCAGAGGGACCCTGGCAGGTTTGAGAGGTGGGACTGTGCAAACCTTGTCATATTCAACAAGGCCAAGTGCAAGGTCCTGCATCTGAGTTGGGGCAATCCCAAACACAATGGGGATTTGGGTACAGGTTGGGTGGAGAATGGACTGAGAGCAACCCTGAGAAGAAGGACCTGGGGGTGTTGGTTGAGGAGAAGCTCAGCATGACCTGGCAATGTGTGCTCGCAACCCAGGAAGCCATCTGTGTCTTTGTCTATGTCAAAGCAGAGTGACCAGCAGGTTGAGGAGGGTGATTCTGCCCCTCTGCTCTGCTCTTGTGAGACCCCACCTGGAATGCTGCATCCAGCTCTGGGGACCCCAACATAAGAAGAATATGCACCTGCTGGAGGGAGTCTAGAAGAGATAATGAGTATGATCAGAGGGCTGGAGAACCTCTCCTATGTAGGCTGAGAAAGCTGGAGTTCTTCATCCTGGAGAGGAGACAGCTCTGGAGAGACCTTACAGCACCTCCAAGTACCTAAAGGGGTCCTACAAGAGAGTTGGAGAGAGACTTTTTGCAAGGGCTTGTAGTAACAGAATGGCTTTAAAATGAAAGAGGGTGGATTTAGATTAGAAAAAAATTCTTCACTGTGAGGGTGGTGAAGCCTTGGCACAGGTTGTCTAGAGATGTGGGTGCCTTATACCTGGAAGCATCCAAGGCCAAGTTAAATGGAGCTTTAAGCAACCTGGTCTAATAGAAGGTGCGCCTGCCCGTGCCAGGGGGTGGAACTAGATGATCTTTAATGTCCCTTCCAACCCCAACCATTCCATAACTCTATGACCCCTCTTCCCTTCATAATATATTAAAATGCTTTATAGTCATTAATAAGCAACCAGATACCTGTCCTGAGTAGTACTAGCTGTTTCAGAGGCCATGGCTGTGGCTGGCTAGTGGGGCAGTCTTCCTCCCAGCTCAGCCAGGTGTTTTCTCTGCTGTTAGCTATACTGATTTTCGCCTGCCATTACTTTGTGCAAACTCATGAGATGGTTTTTGCAACTCCTTTAGGCAGTTTGCATTTTACTGCCTTGAACAAACTGGTACCACCAGAAGATCAGTCCTTTGCCTGACTGATGGGTCTGTGTATGAACATTGGCTCTACCATGATCCCTCTAAGATGCAATTGCTAGCTTCTCTCCACTGTGAATAATGGATTTATCCTTACCTTGTCTCTCTATCCTGTATGCAGCTGCTGACTCATGAGAGGATCTTCCCTCTTACCCTATGCCAGATTAGCTTCTTAATGGGTCCTTGGTGACAGATGTTGCTAAAGGCTTTCCAGAAGCTGAGCAGATCATAGCAAGCGGATTGCTCTCATCTGCAGCTTCACAGTTTCCTCTGAAGCCGTCAGAGGGTGGTGGAGCACAGCTTCATAGGCTCTCACTGCAAAGCTCTGCCAATTCTCCCCTCTTAGTCTGTGTCTCTCCTTGCAACTATTCTGTTACTATGGCTTTTGCTGTTTGCCTGCCACAGGTGTCAGATTTAAATGCTTGCATTTCTCTAGATCCCTTTCAGCACTTAAAAGAAAACAGTATCACTTGCCATCCTTTTTCTTTGGCTGTTTTAAGTAAAAGCTTATACACTGGCTCTTATAGTGCAATAATTTCCATTAGCATTCCTTAAAAACCCAGAACCAAATAACATCTGCTTTTCATGCATAAGTTACTGTCCCTTGCATTTATTTGTTCTAAAGCCTCATCTAACGATCTTTCAATCTGAGGCAGCTTCCCTGCATTATCCCTTTAATAAATGGTTCTGCTATGGGAATTTCACTAAGCTTTTCTGTGCTGAACACAGACACAAGTAATCTGTTCAGCTGTTGTGTTAGGACATGTTTCCTCTCAAACTCCTTTGCCACCCTGATCATCTGCTGACTGCACTCCCTGGTCACCTGCAGAACCCTCCAGCAGGCTCCCTGCTCCTGCTGGGATAGAGGAGGCTTTTTGTCTAGTAGCAAGTCTCCTCAAAATATTTTTTTAGTCTTCTTTCTGTTTCTGCTTTTAATTTGACAGAGTTCACATCCTTTCCCTAATTTGGAGATCTATTTTGGTTCTTTCCCATGTAATTTTTATCATGCTATTACAATGACCCAGTAATTAGCTTCCTTCTGGAATATGTCTGATATTTCTGACTTGTGATTATAAAGAGGTCAAAGTGGCACGTTTAAACAAATGTCATAATGATTCTCTGCTCCTCTCTTCCTCCTCATTTCCCCAGTTTCTAGCTTGAAATTAATTTTTAAATCTTACTCCTTCTCACAGAGGTTTTCTCCCTGGTTAAAGTCATGCCACACAGAGACTGAGCATTCTATTCAGAAACCTCATCTTTTTGTTCCAAAAGCTTTCCGTTTGTGAAGAATATGCCCTAATATTTTGGGAATAACTGAACGTCCTTCTGTTATGCTTCCCTAGGCATGGAAAATTTAAATAATCAAAAATATATCCTAGATACATGGTGGTGCTGCCCTGTGCCAACTGTACACCTGCCCACAAAGGGGAGTCACACTATTCCAGAGCCTTCAGGCCAGCTCTCTGACACTGACTGCTTTTGAGCAGTTGAAGTTTCTTGAGATGAATCCTGTCTTGCTTCAGCTGTCCAGCCCCAGGTGACGGTCTCTGGTAATATCTCATCAGCCATCCCTGAGTTTCTGCTCCTCACCCAAGACTTGTACCAGAGCTGAAGCAAAGCTGTGGCCTCTGTTGCCTCTCCAGCTCCAGCTGAAGCTGAGCCAGCAGCTGAGAAATTTTAAAAACTCTGTTTTGATCTTAAATCTGTCTGTGCTGCCGCATCAGCTCTGTAGTTTTCATCTGGAATCACAGAACAAGTGTCAGAAACACATGTGGAAGAGGATTTACAGTGGAAGGTTCATTAAACCTCCCTGACCTCCCCATGCTGATGAAAGGTGTCCTGAAAGAAAGACTTAGCTGTCACCTGAGCAAAGCATTTTATCCCTGTGCTGTTCCTTAAGCCCATGTGTGTCTGAACATAAGTTATCCAAACTGTGCTTGAGTATTTCCTTCTTATCCACACTTTCTGATCTACATTGAAGAGGCACCCCTGGCAGATGGCAACCAATCTGTCACACTCACATGGAACTTGAAAGGTGTAATTGTGGTATAGAAAGATGACAATTATATTTTGAGACATTTTTATCAATCCTTGCAATTCCAGAGAGCAGATGGGATGTGTGATGGATTTTAGAGCTTGAGCACAAAATAATAGTTTTTTGCAAAAGTGAATTTTGTTGATTTTCTTCACAGAAACAATGCCATAAAGTCATATTCTCTTGATATAGGCTTTTGCCTCTGTGTGTAACAAATTTCTAGGAAATACAGGAAAATTGGCATTCACTATTCATTACCATTCTCTTCCAGTCAAGGACTATTTGAGATAAACTGCAAATTCATTAGGAATAAATGTGGCAATTAGAGATAATATCGTGGCCTGGACCGAGATTTTTATTGTTTTCACAGCAATCAAGTGACTATTGTTACGTCGTCCGCTGCTCTAATCTATCCTGCTCTACTCCCTACTTTCCACCAGAGGGAGATATTGGATCAAGCAGTTGCTGAAAAAAACCTGCGCACCATCTCAAAGAGCAAATGGAGTGGTGCTTTTGTGGAAATCTGGGTGCCTGTCGGGCTCCCACATATCTACAGGGCTTGGGGGATTTGGGTACTTCAATAGAGCTTTGAAAAAGGATCGTGGATCTTTTATGGATTTATGGAGAACACTTTAAAAAAGGGTAATAAAATGTGAAGGTAGCAGCATACCAGAAGAGGTTGTTAACAGAAAAACCTAAGAAAAACAGAAAAAAACAATAATAATAATAATAATCATAGATAAAGCTGCTGCTATAGCAGTGTGTCCCAAAGTTTTTCCCCCACAAAAAGGCTGGAGAGGAACCCATTGTCTTGGATAGCCAACTATCCTCAGTTCCTCATGTTGTGGGTTCTTGGGGTCCCCCAGCCCCTCAAGTTATGCCTGGGTTGGACATCCTGTGGGGCAGTCTCTATGGGGCTGCACCTGGTCTGTGTGTCCACTGGCTCCTGACCAGGCTCCTAGTGAGCCCAGACATCATTCTGGGTGCTCAGGTATTAGAAATTACTGCTGCTTCAAGATCTGAAATTGACTGGTTTCTTTCTGGGAATTTTCCCCTCATATCTATTTTTCTCAATGAAGAAGTAGAAATTAAGTATTTTGGAGAAGGAGAAGCAGACATGAGTCAAAACCCAGGCTTATTAAGAAAGGGAGGTGCTGAGGGAAAAAGAAAGGGGGAAGAAACTTCTGAAAGAGAACAACTTCATACAAATGCTATTTCCGAAAGCAAAAGCAGTTTCAAGGGAATATTTTTTTCCTGTCTTTTGCTTTCATCCTTTGAGTTTCTTACACAACTGACAGCCAGCACTAGGGGAGCACTGCCCTGCATCATTCCTTTGCTCCTTTTAATGTCCACTACCCACCATAAGGCCAACATATTTCTCACACAGTAAGAGGCATGTGTCATGTGCATCATGTGCTGTGCTCCCACTGTTGTCACATCTCCCGCCTTTTGATTCAACTTCTCCGAAGTCTCAGTCAACCAGCAGATATCTAAGCCTGACATTAGCCTTTCCTTCAATTTGCAGGCCAAACAGAGGAGGGGAGGTTTGTTTATTTTCTGTGTCATCAGACAATTAAGCAACTGAGCCAGCTGTTGGTGTTTCAGAAGCACCTGTGTGTGAGAGTTCAGTCAGCATTTTGGCTAAAACAAGGTTCTGAAAAACAACCCTTTCCTCAGGGAACACAGTAGAACCATAGAGGGAGCTTCTCTGTCACACAAATGAATGGTTTAGGCTGCTTAAAGGATCACCATCAAATATATTAGTGAAAACAAACTTTAATACAAATTTGCAAAAGTCAGGCAAAGTCCGATGGCAAGGCTTACTCTAATACTGCATGGATAATACATATAAAGGATAACCAATTAGAATTGATTTAGAGTGATTTATATGGAGGCCAGGGATGTAAAAAAGAGGTAAGGAAGGAAAGGTTAAGGGAGACTCTCTGGTGGGTCATGAAATTCAGAGTGAACTCCCTTGCTTGCTAGACTGCTGTTAGAGAGGTCCCCACACATGGCTGGATCTGATCTTAGACTTGCGCATGGTCAAATGTTTGTGTCTAAAGGATC
Source organism: Peucedramus taeniatus (assembly GCA_013400575.1). Classification (NCBI taxonomy): domain Eukaryota; kingdom Metazoa; phylum Chordata; class Aves; order Passeriformes; family Fringillidae; genus Peucedramus; species Peucedramus taeniatus. The sequence goes on along the minus strand of WBNO01015347.1, from coordinate 54,282 downwards.
TAGCAGCACTTAAATGTTAGATTAACCAATGATCAACTACAAACAGTAATAACAGTTAAGGATTCAAGATAATAACATGCATACTGTATTTGCTATTGGGTGTCCAAGTCAATACACACCCCCAGATATATGTATGCAAATATACAAAGGTAATACACACAGAGGCACAGCTATGTAATGTATAAGTGCAAAGGTATATATACTAAAGCATTTCCCTCAAAAATCAGTGAAACACTCATAGCTAATGCCTTTTTGGCATTTCTTAACAGGGGTGAGGTGTGGTATTGAGCCTCAAGTAGTGGGATATCAATCCAGGTTCTGTTGCCAGGTGACACTTGTCTGAATTTCACAAACTTGAGAGTTTGGGCAGTCTGAGAGGTGTCCCACACAGAGGGAAATACTGATGCAGCCCACTGCAGTCCAGAAGAGCTCAAAGGGTCTGTCTTAGGACCACTGTTTCTAGGGCCATGAGATGGTTGGCTGTAGCCATTGATTTATTTTCATCCTGGCTGCAGTCTGGGTTAGTTATTACTGGAGTTTATGAAAGCCCAGTGAGGATGGTACTGTTCCACTTAGGCTGCTTTTCAGATAAGGAACATTCCAAGGCTGTCAGGGGTGACTGATTACTCCCGCTGTCATCTCCCACCTTGATAAGGCAGCAGAAGTTCCTGGTACGGTCAGTACCACCCCCCACCTTAGCTTTGCAAGAGTTCCCAGTATGATCAAGAGATGCTTCACCACCAATCTCTTGTGGAAAGGCCAGATGAGAGGGGGGGAGGGATGAACCAACACGTTCACACTTCCTTTCTTCCTTGCCAAACAAGTACATGGTTGGGCTTCAAGGAGCTGAAGCCTCTCCTCTGCACAGACCTTGCAGCCTGGTGAGTCAAATGATTTCTTGGTCGGTGGGATAGCTGGTCTCCTTTGAGCGTTTGAAGAACTGGATTTGAGCTTCTCACATCCCATGTTGCTGTGACTACAAGAAGAGCAATCCCACTTTAATGTGTGCTTCCAATAAAAAAGCTCGAAGGGTATTTTTGAAATAAAGTAGAAGAGGCAGATGAACTCCAGGGAAAGACTCCAAGAAACAACCCACTTCTCTACAGGGGTAAAGACTCTGAGAAGCACTGGCTACCCTGCTTCTGAAACTCCCTCTGTAATCCTGGGTGGGCACCTTTTTTTCTGTGTGGTGAGTGTATCTGCACAGTGTCAGCACTCCAGGAATAATCACAGGACGAATTGACACAGAGATTTGCAGAAGGATAATTGCCTCAAACAGAAGGATAAATAGCTTTTTCTGGCATTTAATGGGCCTCTTAAGTGAACGGCAATAAACTCTATGCGAACAGATGTTTTCCCTCTTTTTCGTCCTTTTGCATCTCATCCATAATTATGCACTAAAATGTTCTTGTCTGGGTTGCTGAGAGCAATCTTGTTGCTGTTTGTCTTTGCAGTGTAAGGCTGAACACTTCAGCACAAAGATTGAGTAAAAAGCCCTGGATTCCTAAAGGCTCCTGCCACTATATATCAGTGATCATCTTTGCTTTGCGTTAAGCCTGAGGGAGAAATGAGAAGGAGAAAATTTATCTCTTCTAGCTGCTGCTCTGCATGTCCCAGTGTTGGGAGTGTCCCCCTGCAGGTCTTGGTGTCCTGGGCTCTAGCTAGGAGGTTCCTTTGCTTGCCTGGCTTCTGGCATTGACACAGCTACAGTTCAGGAGAAGCCACGGCTTCACTTTTGCCTTGCAGGGGAGGTAAGTGTCCTGTGAGACACTCCTCCCCATTCTGTGCTGACTGGACCGTGGGGAAATAGCAGAGCAGGCTTTCCTCTGTAGCTGGTGGCTCTGCCTCCAGCCTTGCCGACAGGAGAGTAGCAGGCACAAAGCAAGCCCTGCAAAAAAGCCTTTATGCTTTCAGAAACATGTACTTTATCTGCTAATAAAGTACAGAGAAACGACCTTGTTCCTCAGGAAATTCAATACATTCTGGCAAAGGGATCTCCTCCTAACAAGGAGCCTGTGAGCTGGCCAGGAGCTAGGGCACAGCCACAAGCATTAGCCCAGCTGAGTGTTCCTCACCGGGAGCAATGCCTGCATTGTCACAAACCCACTCTGTCCTTCCCAGCGGATCTTCGAAACATCCGACTGTTCTTTGCTTCCCACATCCAAAGCTGAGGATGGAGGAAGACATGCTGCAGGGAGGCACATGCCAAAAGGAGCAAGCCCTGTGGTAGCACCTAACCTTCATACAAACTCTTGGCTGAGGAGGTTATTCCTCTTCGGATCAATACCGGTGTCTCTGCATCATTGATGCTGCTCCACATGACATTGAGGGCAAACTGCTTGGAAAAGAGCCTGCGGGAAGAACACGGAGTGTTTTCCTCACCGTCTGCTCCTAGACAGGCTGCTCAGCTGCAGGGGAGCTGTGGTATCTTTTCTGCTGAGGGCAGACCATTTCTCTCCTCCTTGTTAGGATTGTATCTAAGACTTCAAAATGCAACCAGATGGAGGAGAGGACTGGCTGACCACATGGTAATAGTTAAAAAAAACAACCTTTTTGTTACAGATAAAGACTGAATTTAAAAATGTCCCGAAAAAATGAGAAGCTTTCCAGACAGGTGGAGGAGACCTTTATTAAAGGTGGATGCATATTATGAAATTGGCCTGCATACTGGTCCAGAACATTTTGGAGAGCCTCCTATCCTAGGAAAGCTGTTTTTCATCCATCAGGTCTCAAGGATGCTGCCAGCCACTCCCAGCTTTTATTGTTTCCTATTGCCTTTAATGATGCATAAATTGTACAGACACACGCCAGTGTATCGAACAACATTGAAAGACAGACCATAGAAAAAGTGAATAGTACATTAATTACAGGTCTTAATTTGTTTGTGAATCTTCTACCTGAAACATTTTGCTACTGTTCTTCTCCCTGTCAGCCCCAGTGCTTTGACTTGCACCTCATCCCCTCTTGGAGATCCCTTTTCCCTGAGTGCTTGCAGATGAAGGAAGGTTTCTCTCAGTGACATCTGCTCCATTGTTCCAGTGCCATTGCCATCCCCTACATAAATACTTTGGCATTTGTACTGTTCTATATAAGCCCATTAAAAACATGTAATAAAATGGATTATATAATTTCTTAAAGCCATCATTACTACTCCAGCTGTGGTGTTTTGTCAAAAACTGACAATTATAGATTAATCCCTATGCCAAATTACACTTTTCAATGAAAGATATTCATCCTTGAGCTTAGAAGTGTAAAAATGTAAGTCAAAATTATTGCATCCAAAAAAAGCAGAGAGTTGAATCCAGAATAACACTAAGGTAATCTTTAAAACATACAGGAGATAGGATTTTTAATAGAAATGCAGGGTAATTTCTAAGCAAAGCTGGACATCTGCCTAGGATTACAATATAGATACAGGGGAAATACACATGATAAACTGATATCACAAAAATCTTTGTGCAACCGTATGTGAACTGCATGTGAACCCTCACTACTTAGTTCCTGTAAACTGGAATGTCTTTTTTTTACAATGGCAATACATTTCCAATTTTTATACTAATATCCCTTCAATAAAATTTCCAGCCCTTATTTTAAAAAGCAGGCAGAATTTTGCTTGTTCAGAATGATTGGACAATTTAGTAAAAGGCAGACTGTAAAAACACTGTTATTCCTATCCAGGACTGAAACACAGCTTCTGGAGTTGTATTTTGTAGACACCCCAAGGATTAGGGTTAAATAAATAAAGTTGAGGCCTGGGAATAGCAGAAAGCTGCAGAGCATCTTCTCCCAAAGGGCTGTCTCATTCTTCTTCTCCTTCCTGCAGTGAATGTGTGTGCACAGGTACAGGTATGCAGGAGGGCAAACGCACAAGGGTGTGACTCACAGGTAAACCTACCTTGAGCTATAATCCCCTCTCCAGGCCAGTAATTATCACCCATCTCTTCCGTTAAATGTGGAGCACGCGGCAAGGCTGTGCTGTTCTGTTCCCTCTGTAGCTGGAGGGAAAGACAGCTTCTGCCTGTGCCTCGTGCTGAGATGCTGAACAGCAAGATCAATCTTGAGTTAAGCTGCCTAAATGGCCCACAAGCTTGATGAGAGCTAATGGGAGACTGCATGAACATATATTTTTTAGTTGTTATCTTCAAACTTACCAGTGGCGAGCTGAGAAGCCGTTTTAATGATTCACACAGCTTTGCCTTGACAGCTGTTCAGACACGTATTTCTCAGCAGCGGTAAGTGGGTAATAGACCAATACAGCCAATTTACTTCTCTGTTGCTAACGTTTCAAAGATAAGACAAAGAGATTATTTCATAGTTTTCTGTGGGATTTAAGGCATGAGAAGGAGAAAGGGCTGTACCTACCTGGCAGAGCTGTGTGCAGGCTCCACAGAGGTCTGTCACTTGGTGCATAAAGAAATACTTCCAGGATTTTGAGCTGCAATTTCAAGGAACAGAACTGAAACCATGCTTGCACAAAAGCCATCACCAAGAAGTCACCCAGGGAACTACAGACTTTTAATTCCATATTCCTCAGGGCTATGGCAGAGCTTTTGCACATAAATGCATAAGGCAATAAACTGGGCCTGGACCAGAGCTCTGACTGCTGCAGACTCAGGATCTGAGGCACATGCATCTTCTGTGGGAAGGACACACCGTGCCTGTGAAAGTTTCAACACAGAACATCTCTGTTTTCGAGTGCACGGAACAACGTCACTCCGATTTTTGAAGCATTAGTCAGGAGTGTAGGAGGAAGGAGAGGGAAAAAACCTCTTCCTTTGCTCTGTCCTGTAGATTTTGGCAAGTGGCTCATATGAAGTCCAGAGCACATAGTCAAAAAGAGTGTTTTTATTCATTTACTCATTTTATAGGGGGAAGGTTTGACTTGTATTAACAGTCCTTGGAGAATCCTAGGGAATCCTAGCGGGGTTTTTCCTGCCTGGGGTTTAATTTTGCACAGGGATTGGGGCAGACATTTTAACTTACCAGAAGATAAACAAAAGCCCTGACAGTGGGTGGAGGCAGAAGATGGATGGCGTAGGCAAGGTGTTTGAACTGAAAATGGCCATGAGAGAGAGAAACATTAAATAACTGCTGCAAAGGAGAGATTTCACTACCAACAATATCCCAGGAAAGAGGTAATTTGTAAGCAGCAAAGATAGCACTGAAGCAATGAAATTTCATTTGTGTTAAATTTTTTCCTTCTAGACTTCTAGCACTGTGCTTTTACTACAGACAAATTTGTAAATGAGAGAGAAATTTTGACAGTTCAAAGACTTTTCCTGGATAAACTGAGGGAGCTGTAGCTCTGTGGTACCTACATAAAAAGTAGATGCTGCAAGACCAATGTCTGATTTTGGTTACCAGGGCACGAAGCTCACTGCTCTCAGCAGAAATTGCATGCTCACATTCAGAGTTGCTGTTCCAGTTACTCCTTGCCTTTCGTAGCGGCAGTTTGTGCTCAGCTGGATCCAGCTTGATGAATGTTCCTCTAACACCATCCATCTTGCTTTAGGAGAGCAAGGAGGGGAGGTTATTTGCTGCCTGACTCAATGAGAGAGCATGTTTTGTGAAAGATATGAAACTTTGCAGAAGCTGTATTTCCCAGCAATCACCTCAAAAAGGCCCATCCTCCAGCTGGACTGGAGTTTCATGCATTATGCTAAAATTTTAATTTGCTCTACTTCTCCACAGGCTTTGCTCACACACATATCTTTGCAGCCAAATTCTGGGGGAGGAATTGATTTTTAATACACTTGTTAAAATGAAGAAGTGAGACTGTTTAAGGGACTTTCTTAATTCTCACTGATTCTCATTCTAACCCTGATAAGATTTCTCATTGTCCCTGAGATTTCCTGAGATCATTCTCTACCATGTTCTTTTATTGTCTATCTTTAGAAACCCTCTGTTGTGTTTTTAACAGGCAGACTTACATTCATAAGAAATTGCAGGGCAGGGGAGTGGGGAAGAAGCATGAGAAATTAAACTGCTTGTGAAAACACAAAAGGAAAATGAAAACACTGAGTTAAATTAGTGAACTGTTCTTTATCAGGACCACTCCGAACATACCCGCAAACTGGGGCTTATCAGCTTTCTAAGGAAGGCAATATTATGTACAAGGTCAGCACTTACAGTTACAGCTCAGTGATGACAAGAAGAGTGGCTGGATTCAAGTATTTGAGCTTTTTGCTGAAACTACACAATGAGAGAAGAACAACAAATGAAATTCTGATGCGAAAACCAAGAAAGACCTTGCGGTTTCTATTCTGCTCAGGTAGACCTCTTTTGTCTGAGTATGTATGGTTCAGGCTTTTAGGAATGCTTTGATTTCTCAAGGATTAAACTTCATGAGAGAATTTAAAAATATTTTTCTGTACTCTATACTTCTGGAGTCAACCTGCCTTCAAGATTTCCTCCATAACCATACACACACAAACTTCTATTTTAATAGGACCTTCACATACCATCATTTATTGACTAGGTGCTGATAGCTTAAAACAACATTTGTTGTTATGTTGTTGTTGTTGTTGCTTGTGCTAAGAACTTTGTGAAATAATACCCCTGCATTTAATGGTATGAGGTATGTCTAAAATCTCTTTTCCCTGAACAGCAACATTACTTTTGTCCTCCATATGAATGTTGCCATTTCCCAGAGAAGCAAAGTGATGCACAGGCAGCCCTGTAACAGCCCAAGTGAGCTTCTGCTGATGAACTCCAGGTGATGCTCACGAATGAAGCATGTCTCTTAAGTTGATGCAAGTCATGACTGGTGCAGTTACACTCTCCCTTTGCCCTAATAAATGTGTTCCTTCCTTACATGAGCACCAGGACTTGTCTGATCCATTCATGAGCCACCTAAAGGGGGTGGAAGCAGGAGAAGTGTGTGGTTGTCAGAAGGATCCACTTCCAGAACCAGCTCGCTTCGCTGTGGAAACATCTGAGGCTGTCCCATGTTGGCTGTAAGCTGATCAAAAGATAGGATGATATCAACAAATGTGTCCAGGTCTATTAGGAAACTGCTCCAGATATGTGGGTTTTTTGAGTTAGTTTTCATCTGTGCCAGGCCCTGTTTTGACTTAGTTGATGACAAAGGAGGCACCTTCCTGCTACAGGAAAGGCAGGTAGGACTGACATTTCCACCCTTCTGAGACGGGTCTACATTTACGGTGTTTTACAACAACCATGGAATTGTTTTAACCTAATTCAGAAGGACAGTTTGCCTAAAAAACAGAGAATAGCAATGTCTAAATGGCAGGAATCATGTACTTCACCTGCCAGTGCATCTGTGCTTGGAGCCACACTGAAATCCCACTTCTCCAGACAGATCATTGCTCCCTCCCTTATCTTCCTACGTGCAGCTCCTCCATCTTGCTGCCAGCAGGTCAGGTTGCTTGGCTGCTGGCACGCTCCACTTCTGCCAGCGCTCCTCTCTGACCTGCTCTCCCAGCAGCAGCCAGTTCTGGCTCTGCTCCAGGCTGAGAAGAGACAGGAGAGGTCAGAGAGGAGCAGTGCAGCCTGCTGCTGAAGAGAGGACACCAGAAGGAGCTTGGTGCAGCAAGCCTCTCCCTTGCCAGCAGACAAGGCAGGGACCCTGGAAGCACAGCACTGCTCGCAGGAGACAAGAGTCGCAGCCCCTCTTCCCTATTGTCAATGAAATGGGGAGTAGTCATGTATCCAAGTCCTGCATATCCCATCTGGAAATATATTTATTACTCGCTGAGCTGCAAATTGGTTGCCATCACCTGGTCCCTGTTCCTGCAGAGCTTGCCTCCTGTCATTGACCCTGCTCCCCACCTGTGCTCCTGCTTCAGAAAATCCCACCAGCCACCTCTCCCTGCTCACGCCTTAGCCATGAGTCAGTGTTGTGCCTTAGGAGCAAAGCCCTCCTGAGCACTCCACAGTTCTTCATAGTGCGTCCCCATTGCAAAACAAATGCAGGGCCTCCTGAGCTCCCACTGAGATGAACAGGACACCTGTCCCCTGCGCTGCCTCTGAGCTCATGCAGATCCATTCCTGCACACGTGAAACCAAGGATGTGTCATGGCAATCATCAGGATGGTGTGACTACCCAGGAGATAGGCAAGGAGGCGAAGTATGAACTTAAAAGAGTTACTCATAAGCACGAGGTGTTGCAGCCAAATTAGGGCACCACAACTGATGTTTCACGCAGGCTTCTCACACCCTTCAAAAGTTCAGGACCAACATGATCAAACAGGTCACTAACAGCCACACCACTGGTTACTAATCGTAGTAAAACTTTCCAAAGAAGGTCTATTTTTGCAGCATTCTTGCTGCTTGTCTATTGATCCAGATGTCCCTGGAGTCAACCGTGCTAGAGTTAGTTATCTGTACTGACAGAGATACTGGGGGGAGAAGGGAGGGTTTCAAAGACGTGTCAGAAGAGCTAGGATTTTGGTGTTATCTTGGCTGTCCAAAATCCTTTATCCTTCACAGGCAGCTCTAAAATTACAAGAAGCAAAGTTCTTACTTCCAGGGCCAGGCCGTCCTTTTGTTTGACTTCAACATAAGCAATCCCTAAGACTCCAGTAAAATTTCACTACGTCGTGACATCACAGTGTATAATCTGAACTAATACGCACCTTAACAAGTCAGCACACTTCCATTCTATAGAGACGGACTGATACAATAGCTAGGGTGGGGGGTTGTGTCCTCTCTCAGGCCGCTGACACGCACCTGTGGCTACACAGCCACGTTCGTACAGGGCACTGCCCCCGCCGAGGCGCGGAGCATCCCTCGGGCCGCCGGCGGGCGAGCACCGCTGCGTCCCGCAGCCCCCGCCGGGCCGGGACAGG